>BLSH010017595.1:175675-201509 GCA_018402905.1 Glandirana rugosa | reverse complement strand
TGCCCCCTCTCTCTCTCTCTCTCTCTCTCTCTCCCTCTCTCACCCTCCCTTTCCCAACCCCTTCTTTTCACCCCCCCCCTCTCTCACAGCCCCTCTCTCTCTCTCTCTTACTCCCCCTTTCTCTCTCACCCTCCCTCTCACTCTCACCGCCCCTCTCTCTCTTACTCCCCCTTTCTCTCTCACCATCCCTCTCTTTCTCACCTCTCTCTTTCTCTCAACCCCTCTCTCTCTCTCTCACCTCTCTCTCTCATCCCTCTCTCTCACCCTCCCTCACTCTCTCACCCCTCTCTCACCCTCCCTCTCTCTCTCACCGCCCTCTCTCACCCCTCCCTCACTCTCTCACCCCTCTCTCTCATACTCGCCCTTGTCTCTCACCCTCCCTCTCCCACCCACCTCACCCTTCTATTCCTATCTCTCTTCCTTCTCCCCTTCTCTCTCTATCCCTCCACCCCTTCTTCCCTTCTTAGTTTTTAATAGGAGATTCTATCATATTTCAGGTTCTCAGTAAAAAATGTGTTCTTTCAGTAGGTTTTCTCAATGTAGAAGAAAAAGTTGTGTAGGGTTGGCAACCCTGTCAGAAAGTGGGAGCTGAACAGCTGTACATGGCAATTAACTGCTCAATTATCTGGCATCTTTACTGTACTATGTAACCAGCAGGCCCCACCCACACCCATTTTTTTTTCACTTCCTCCTCTGCTGTTGGGATACAAATTTTGATCTTTCACACAGGATCATTGCTTTCTTAAAATGCACAGCAGCCATCTTTAAACCTGGAAGGCTATGCTGCCATAGATATTTAAATGCCCCCTTTATGCAGCTAAGCTGCAATATGTAGGTATGGCGGGGCCTTATATGGGTGTGGCCACAGGGAGTCCCATGATCTCCTATTGCCCGGGGGCCCAATGAGCTGCCAGACCATCCCACAGAGTGTTAGAAACCTTTTAGGCAATTTAGGTGGCAGGCGCTGGTCCATACTATGGAGTACAAAGACTGGATAGGCAGCTCTCTAACATGAATAGGCCTCAAAGGTATCTTGGGTGAACAATGGCATGTACAAGAAAGCAAAGAAAGTGATGGCAGCAACATTTTTTTTTAATTATTTTTTCTGTGTATAGATCTATGATTGCCCTAAGTATGTTTGAAGTCTACAGTATTCTAAGCATCAACACTTCTTACACGGTTGTGTATTTAAGTTTTGTGCTGCCCTAGGCCTGACTAAACTTGTGCACCCCTATATTAAATATGACCCACCCCTTCCTGTAAACTACACCCCTTCCTCTTATCAGTGCAGCCTCATCAGTGCAGCCTCCTCAGTGGCCATCAGTGCAGCCTATCAGTGCCCATCAGTGCTGCCTTATCAGTGCAGCATATCAGTTCTGCATCATCAGTGCCCATCAGTGAAGCCTCATCAGTGATCATCAGTGCAGCCTAATCAGTGCCGCATATCAGTGCTGTCTTATCAGTGCAGCCTCTTTAGTGCCCATCAGTGCAGTTTATCAGTACCCATCATTGCCGCCTCATCAGTGGTCATCAGTGCTGCCTCATCAGTGCCCATCAGTGCAGACTCATCAGTGACCATCAGTGCAGCCTAATCAGTGCCGCATATCAGTGCTGCCTTATCAGTGCAGCCTCTTTAGTGCCCATCAGTGCAGTTTATCAGCACCCATCATTGCCGCCTCATCAGTGGTCATCAGTGCTGCCTCATCAGTGGCCATCGGCGCAGCATATCAGTGCCCATCAGTGCAGCATATCAATGCCCATCAGTGCAGCATATCAGTGCAGCTTTATCAGTACCCATAAGTGCAGACTTATGGAGTGTTTGCTGCCACTGATTGTAATTACAGGATTATTTCACTTAGTCATCATACAAATAAGTGAAATAATCAGTGGCAGCAAACAAAAGTCCAAATATCTTATAAGATAGGCGTAATCTTACTAATCCAGTGACATATTGTGATAGTACATATAGATGAGCAGGTCCAAAATATTATTGCATCATATACAATTAAAACTCTTAATTGTATATGATGCAATTCAATATGCGCGCTCAAGGACAAGGATGTTTAAAGAAATGAAATTATATTATTGAATTGATGCCATACCTGGGCTGGGAGCTTCCCTCCTCCTTTCTCTGCTCTACTGACACAGAGCCCAGGAGGAAGTTACATATCGTAACTTTCTCCCAAGGATGCAGAGGTGGGTAGGTGGAGCATTAGGCTGCAGTGCCACACTCATTTGTATTGGTGGCTGTTAGACCAGTTGTATTAAGTGCGGCCAGCGGCCGCCGGTCTGTCCGAACGTCCTCACCAGCCGGTATTATCATACAGGCAGGCAGCAGTGCAGCCTCTTTATGGGGGCACCAGACTGATTTGCCTCCTGGACCCTGCCCCCCAGCCCAGTCTGCCCCATAAGACTGGCGCTACACTCTTTTCGTGCGGGAGCCAGAAGAAGGCTGTTTTTTTCATGGGGGGGGGGGCTTTTTTGCTGCCCCCCTGCAAAGTTCCATTCTGGGCATGGGCCTTGTTGGCCTAGGCCAAGATACAGTTCTGTTCTTACAGTGAAATAATAGGTTCTAAGATTAGTTTTGAACTTTCCTCCTGCTAGTTTGAGGTTATGCCTCCATGTTCTTAATCTGGGCTTCATATTGAAAATATAAAGCCAACTACCTTGTTATCTTGTCGTCTCAGAAAAAAATAACAAAAATTAAAAGTCATCACATTTCATGGGCTATATGGTTCCCTCCTGGACACCTATTGGCTAATAAAATTGTTAAATCAACTCTGGAAAAATTTGGCTCCTTAAATTTTAAAACATGCTTCAGAAACTGGCTTTGAGAACGCAATGGCAGCTGACAGAGGTCCAAACCACATTCTATACAAATTTGAAAAAAAAAAAAATACAAATACTGCTTGTGCTGGGATTTAATTATTTGGGGAAATTGTTGGTATATAAACCTCGGAATAATATGGTAAGGCACATTTGCCTTACATTTCAGCCGCATGTAAATTTTGCTTCACACATAAATAATATTTGCTATACACTTATCACTTATATATATTTTTATCAGGCTGGAAACACATGGAGCAATTTCTTTCCATAATTGAGAATCATTCTTGGATATTTGATTAGAAATAAGCTTTTTTTTATATAACAATTTATACATACAATTCCCCAACTTTAATAAATGCATAAATGCCATAAACTAAGCTCGGACAGAGCGATATCTTTTAATTACAGTCAATCTACCCACACCCACAGCAATTTAGCTGTTTTTACATTCTGAATTATCAAAGCTTGAAAAACAAAAATGACCTTATATTGCAAAAAACTTTTCAGTGTAGAGTAAAATCATATCATTGTGTGCAAATATGTAATGTTTGTGTTCAGCATTACACACATTCCGTATTTCTGATAATCTTCACCTAGCTATAGTTAATGACTATTGCAGGATGTGCTGCCACATGATATGGCCCATTTGTGGATGAATAGTTCCCTGTTACAGTTCAGTGACCTGGGTTATATTATTATTTACCATTTTTTGACTTTTGTGTTCATAGCTCATGTCCAATTATGTTCTTTAACATAAGTTATTACTAAACTTTGACATCTTACATCAGCCACAAGGTATAATGAAACAGTCAGCTCTGATGCAAAGTGGAACTCCAGCTAAAACAAAGCAAAATTATCAATATCGGCAAAGTAAAACAGTAAACTGTAAAACTGAAATCCAGGTATGATCTTTATTGCGTACTTACATCAGTCCAGCTTAGTAAAAACTAAGCATGTATTACTCATAGCTGAGGGACCGCTGGGGAAGCTGAACATTATTACAATTTATTATTTATTTTATTTTATTATTTATTTATTAACCCCTTCCTTACCGGGCACTTAAACCCCCTCCTGCCCAGACCAATTTTTGGCTTTCAGCGCTGACGCATTTTGATTGACAATTGCGCGGTCGTGCGACGTTGTACCCAAATAAAATTTGCGTCCTTTTTTTCCCACAAATAGAGCTTTCTTTTGGTGGTATTTGATCCCCTCTGCGTCATTTCTGATCGCCGCTATAAACAAAAAATGAGCGACAATTTTGCAAAAAAGAACAATATTTTTTACTTTTTGCTAAAGTACAAATCCATTAAAAAAATTATTCACCAGTTTTGGCCGATTTATATTCTTCTACATATTTTTGGTAAAAATAAAAATGCAATCGGCGTATATTGATTGGTTTGCGCAAAAGTTATCGCGTCTACAAACTGGGAATTGATTTCTGGCGTTTTTATTATTTTTTTTTTTTTACTAGTAATGGCGGCGATCTGCGATTTTTATTGGGACTGCGATATTGGGGCGGACATCTCGGACATTTTTTACACATTTTTGGGACCAATGACATTTATACAGCGATCAGAAATTTAAATGTCCACTGATTACTGTATAAATGTCATTGGCAGTGAAGGGGTTAACCAGCAGGGGGCAGTGAAGGGGTTAAATATGTTCCCTGGCTGTGTTCTAACTGTGGGGGGGGGCAGGGCTGGCTGGGACATAACAGATCTAACTGATCCCAGTGACAGGGATCAGTAGATCTGCTTGTCCCCTGTCACAGAACGGGGAACTGCCATGTTTACAACGGCGGTTCCCTGTTCTGAGGCTCCTAAAAGTGATCGGCGGGTCTCGGGCGGACATCAAGTCCGCCCGACCCACGGGCACGCTCGCGCAGCGTGCGACGCGCCGCCGCTGCCGCCAGGGGGCGCGCTGGAGCATGCGCAGTGGAGGACGTCCATGGATCCGCGCTGGAGCCGTATTTTGGCAATAGCGCGGATCTGAAGTGGTTAATAAACTATTACAGCAATAGCCATGATCTTCTGGGTCCTGTACAGCTTTTTCTCCGTACACTGACCACAGGGGTCACTTTCTCGGCACTGCTGCTATTCATAGTATGTCTGATATATATATATTTTTTAATTAATTTGGATGAAGTAGATATTGTAATGCCACTACCCCTCTTCTCCACCTTGTCCAAACAGAGAATGCTGTGTATTCACAAAAAAAAAGGGCGTTCTGTGAATGGTGGCGTTGCTGAGCCCGTGTGGTCAGTGTGCAGAGAGGAAGCTTCTCTCACAGAATCTGAGCAGGACCTCTAAGATTGCGGCTATCACTGTAATAGGGCCAGCTACTACAGTGATTGTCAGCATCAGAAGTGGCCCATCAGGCATGAGATAGGTACAGTATCTCACAAAAGTGAGTACACCTCTCACATTTTTGTAAATATTATATTATATCTTTTCATGTGACAACACTGTAGAAATTACACTTTGCTACGATGTAAAGTAGTGAGTGTACAGCTTGTATAACAGTGTAAATTTGCTTTCCCTGAAAATAACTCAGCACGCAGCCATTAATGTCTAGACTGGCAACAAAAGTGAGTACACCCCTAAATGAAAATGTCCAAATTGGGCCCATTAGCCATTTTCCCTCCCTGGTGTCATGTGACTCATTAGTGTTACAGGGTTTCAGGTGTGAATGGGGAGCAGGTGTGTTAAATTTGGTGTTATGACTCTCACTCTATCACACTGGTCACTGGAAGTTCAACATGGCACCTCATGGCAAAGAACTTTCTGATGATCTGAAAAAAAAAATTGTTGCGCTACATAACATCAGAACTATCAGAAGATTGCCAAGTCCCTGAAACTGAGCTGCAGGAGTGGCCAAGAATATACAGAAGTTTAACAGGACAGGTTCCATTCAGAACAGGCCTCGCCGTGGTCGACCAAAGAAGCTGAGTGCAAGTGCTCAGAATCATATCTGGAGGTTGTCTTTGGGAAATAGACGTATGAGTGCTGCTAGCATTGCTGCAGAAGTTGAAGGAGTGGGGGATCAGCCTGTCAGTGCTCAGACCATACGCCGCACAGTGCATCAAATTGGTCTGCATGGCTGTCATCTCAGAAGCAAGCCTCTTCTAAAGATGATGCACAAGAAAGCCCGCAAACATCTTATTGAAGACAAGCAGACTAAGGACATGGATTACTGGAACCATGTCCTGTGGTCTGATGAGCCAAGATAAACTTATTTGTTTCAGATGGTGTCAAGCGTGTGTGGTGGCAACCAGGTGAAGAGTACAAAGACAAGTGTGTCTTGCCTACAGTCAAGCATGGTGGTGGGAGTTGCATGGTCTGGGGCTGCATGAGTGCTGCCGGCACTGGAGAGCTACAGTTCATTGAGGGAACCATGAATGCCAACATTTACTGTGACATACTGAAGCAGAGCATGATCCCCTCCCTTCAGAGACTGGGCTGTAGGGCAGCATTCCAACATGATAATGACCCCAAACACACTTCCAAGACGACCACTGCCTTGCTAAAGAATCTGAGGGTAAAGGTGATGGATTGGCCAAGCATGTCTACAGACCTAAACCCTATTGAGCATCTGTGGGGCATCCTCAAATGGAAGGTGGAGGAGCGCAAGGTCTCTAACATCCACCAGATCTGTGATGTCGTCATGGAGGAGTAGAAGAGGACTCCAGTGGCAACCAGTGAAGCTCTGGTGAACTCCATGCCCAAGAGGGTTAAGGCAGTGCTGGAAAATAATGGTGGCCACACAAAATATTGCCACTTTGGGCCCAATTTGGACATTTTCACTTTGGGGTGTACTCACTTTTGTTGTCAGTGGTTTAGGCATTAATGGCTGTGTGTTAAGTTATTTTGAGGGGGCAGCAAATTTACACTGTTATACAAGCTGTACACTCATTACTTTACATTGTAGCAAAGTGTCATTTCTTCAGTGTTGTCACATGAAAAGATATAATAAAATATTTACAAAAATGTGAGGGGTGTACTCACTTGTGTGAGATACTGTACCTTTACCTTTACCTTTGTGAGATAGCGTATACTTACATTCTCTCAAAATGGACCAATGTTAGTATGTAATACAAAAAATCCCTGGAAGTCAGCTTTAGCCTCCATTCATATCTATGCATTCCGGGAAAGACTACAAAAATGGGCGTTACCGTGTGAGTTCCCAGAGTGCAATAAAAACACGTGTACCACTTGCAATGCCAGTAAAGTGGTCCTAAAGCATCCATTACTCTTTATTTAAAAAAATCAACCAACTGTTAAAGCGATAATAAACTGCTGGCCTTTTTTTTTTTTTTAAACCTGCAAGGCAATGTGAAACATACCTTTGAACAAAGCCCTCCAGGGGCGCTCTGTCAACGCTGAAGCCAAACCAAAGAGAAAATCGCTGCTCCAGGTGTAATAGATCACACACTAGTTGGAAGCTCTGGAGTGCCTGCTGCGGCTCGCCCCGTGTGAATCCACCAATAGAAGAAAGAAGCAGCACATCCAGATGATTTCCAGGCTTTATTCGGGTCAAGGGCACCACAAATACCAGCTATCAGTCCGGACTGCTTGTTGTTATTTGTGGTGCCCTTGACCCAAATAAAGCCTGGAAATCATCTGAATGTGCTGCTTCTTTCTTCTATCACCGCTAAAGGCACTTTCATCTTCACCCGGTCTTCTTTCCAGGTTCGGGGACTTCAGCTCTTCGCGGGAGCTGCTATTTACGGCACAGAACTCTGAAGGAACGGCATGTGTATGCCGTTCCCTCAGAGCGCTTGCGCCGGTGACATCACCGGCTGCATCTACAATAAATATCTCCTAAACGGTGCAAGTTTAGGAGATATTTACAGTACCTATAGGTAAGCCTTAATATAGGCTTACCTATAGGTAAAAAATTATGCATGGGAGTTTACTCCCACTTTAATAGCCACATCCTCAGCGATCCTTGCGTTAAAGTTTCAAAGCTTCCAGCAGGGGGAGCTTGCTCCTATGTATCATGTGACTTGAGCTTTGCACTTTGGTGCCTGTGTTCCTCTTCACTAGGCTGACGTGAGGATGAGCAGACTTGCTGTCAGTGAAAGAAAGCAAGCTTTTTGCTCTTCCTTTCAGGCACCCCTATTTCCTGCCTGCAGTGCCCTCCAATGCCAAGATGCCTCTGCGTGTGGGCACAGCCAGTGTAAGATGTGAGGATGTAGTCCTAAGGGTGTGAACACGCACAGGTACCCCCAATGGGTCGGTGTGGGGCAGGGGGCACTTAGAATAGAAGACAGAAAGAAGTTCATGAGAAACACACAGAAAACTTCCTTTTCTGGAGATGCAACAGAAAGTGACAAAGAATCTCTAGAAAATAAGAGGAATTCCCTTTGTTGGCAGCTGTCAATGGAACAGACTCTCCATTGGAAGATTTACCCTCCCATTTTGTCCTAGTGTCTGTCAACTGTAAAACCTTGCATTACTTTATTTCATAGTGACGTTGGTCCCAAGACAATGTGGGGTGAAGCTCCTCAATGAGGACACAAATAGCCATAACAATTGACAGGGGTTATAATCCTTCCTACTCTATCCAATCTAAAAATGAAAATTAACCACTTCAGCCCCGGAAGGATTTGCCCCTTCCTGACCAGAGCCCCTTTTGGGATTCGGCACTGCGTCGCTTTAACTGAAAATTGCGCAGTCGTGCGACGTTGTACCCAAACAAAATATGCGTCCTTTTTTTCCCACAAATAGAGCTTTCTTTTGGTGGTATTTGATCACAGCTGCGTCATTTCTGATCGCCGCTATAAACAAAAGAAGAGCGTCAATTTTGCAAAAAAACCCACATTTCTTACTTTTTGCTAAAACACAAATCCAAAAAAAAAATATAAAAAAAACATTTTTTTTCATCAGTTTTGGCCGATTTATATTCTTCCTCATATTTGTGATAAAAAAAATCGCAATCGGCGTTTATTGATTGGTTTGCGCAAAAGTGGCCGCGTTTACGGACGATGAGAATTCATTTCTGGGGTTGTTATTTTTTTTTATTTTTTACTAGTAATGGCGGCGATCTGCGATTTTTAGCAGTACTGCGATATTGCAACGGGCATGTCGGAACATTTTGACACTTTTTTGGGACCATTGGCATTTATACAGCGATCAGTGCTATAAAAATGCACTGATTACTGTGTAACTGCCATTGGCAGTGAAGGGCCTAACCTGCAGGGGGCGCTCTAAGGGTTAACTATGTTTCCTGGGCGTGTTCTAACTGTCTAAGTGTTTGACTGGCAGGGGGAGGGGAGTGATCCCAGCTTCCATATAGAGGAAGGCTGTGATCACTCCCTTCCCCCTCTAACAGAACAGAGGTCCGTGTTTACTTACACGGACCTCCGTTCCTTCACTCCGGGGGGGCATCGCGGGTAGCCTGGCCCTCCCCGGACACAGTGAGCGTGCGGGCGTGCCTCCGGCGGTGCGCGAGCGCTCACAGTGCGCGATCTGGTTTGCCCAGGAGAGCCAACTTGTCGCCGTCAACCTGCGGTTCACGGTCGGCAAGTGGTTACGTTTTATACATGCACATCCAATAAAACATATTTAAAACAAAGTTTTCATTCTTTGCAACCGCCATTTAGTGTAACTCCACTTTTGTTGAGAAAACAAATATTCCCCTCTGGGTGATCTATGTACATTGCAAGGATTTTGACAAACTTTTTTGTAGATTCCTACATTTTGTTATTCTGAAGAAATCATTGTGTGGTCCTCGGTGCCCCTGTGCTAAGTGAGTCTAATGGGGGTGGTTTCTTAATTATCAACCAGCTGCTGCACCTGCAAAGCTCTAATGAGGAAAATTTCAGGGCCTGCATCCCTTTAGATGTGATTTCCTATTGGGAGTATCTTACCAAAAATGACATTTTTGTTGTAGGGGATGCTTAATATCTGACTTGTATCTTAGTGCAGACTTCTGGGAATATCAGGTAGCCAATCACACAAGCAGGAAATGATGTTTCTGTAGGGCATTCTGTATACATTGTGTATAGAACACATCCAGGTAGCCATATTGCATTGCATTTCACAGAAAATGACAGAGCTGCAGATTGAAAAGGAAAGGTAATTTTAATAACATTCAATTACAATATGACTCGTGCCGCAATTGTATATGCTATATCTTTTTTTTATTTGCTATTTTTTTTTTCCATGACAGTGGAATTACCCTTAAACAACAGTTTTTTTTAAAAAAATACAGCCTGGCATTAGATGTAAAAGACGGAGACCTAATGTAATCCAAAGCAATCAAGTAGTTTAGAATGTCTAGCAAGCTTGATTTCTAAAGGAAACTGGACATTTATATATAACACTGTATTAAATAATATAACCTGGGGACCACAACACATTTATTCATTCATTTTCAGCCAAAACTTTAAATCCAGATTTAAAATGTTTACAATATTTTTTTTTTACTGTTTAAAGCAACAAAATAGAAATACATTAAATAGATCCATAAAACCAAACACTACATTTTCTGCTAACGATAATTATGAAAATATGAAATAAAGACAGCAAACATTCCTGCTGACAATGAAACTGAATTCCTTTTCATCAGACAAAGCTCTGCATCTACAGATAATTACAAGGCGCAACACAAGAAAACTCGAGGTAATCCTAGTCTGGAGCACTTTGAATATTTAAAAAAAAATGTTACAAAGTACAGAAAACAACTTCAGGCAAAATGATAATTGCTCCAAAAACAAAAATCGAATTATATGTATACACAGGCATTCTTAGCTCAGCTTGCTCACTGCTTGTGTGTAAAAAAAAAAGAAAAAAAAATTGGTCGTGCAGGGCTTCTTACCTGATGATAGAAGGGGTTTCTGACTGTTGGGAGCGCTTGATAACTCACAGGTTTTTTTAAAAAAGTCCAAATTTTTTTCAAAAAATGAATTATACAAGCAGGTGCTCTGACACATCAAGCCAGGTGTTATCAGGACGGATGAGCTGTCGGTTTAGTCTGAACCAAGATTTGGATCGAATTTTGCTTGTTCAGAGGTTCAGCAAACAGGCAAACTAAAGTGGTGTTCGGTCGAGTCAAACCTCCAGCGACAGCAGGAAGTGAAGCATTATTATTACTGCTGTTAAATGTGACAGCTAAATGTTTCCTTCAGACTGGTTGTTAGGCAGCTGCCGGAGTCCTAACAACCATAGGTCATCTCTGCTCAACCAATTTAGCTGTCAGCCAGAGAATCCTGACTGTGATTTTTTTCCCTCTTCCAGTCTGAGCTCTGCTGTACAGGGGATTGCCAGAAGTTTATATTGGGTCAAATACAGGCACTTACACTGTTTGCATTTAAAAAAAATATGAATCAATACAGAGCTTCCCTAGATTGCATCTTGTACAGCACAGTGGCTAAGTGGCTGACACTTCTGCCTGGCGGCACTAGGGTCAGTGGTTTGAATCCCAACCACAGCACTGCCTGCCTGGAATTTTCATGTTCTCCCTGTGCCTGCATGGGTTTCCTTCAGGTACCCTGGTTTCCTCCCACACTCCAAAGGCATACTGATAAGTAATTTGGCCCTAGTATAAGTTAAAGTGATTGTAAAGGCAGATAGTTCTTTATTTTAATGCATTCTATGCATTAAGATCTAAAGCCTTCTGTGTGCAGCAGTCCATCTCAGCCCCCCTAATACTTACCTGAGCCCTATCTATAGTAGATCCAGCAATATTGCAGGAGTGTCTCGGCTGCCCGGAACTCCCCTCCTCATTGGTTCCCACTGCTGTCAATCAAAGTCAGTCAGCCAATGAAGAGAGAAAGGGGGCAGAGCCGGGCCGAAGCTCCAAGTCAGATATAATGGGCTAAACAAATGTGAACAGTGCCACCCAGTGGCTATTAGAATAACAATATACTTTGTACGTGTATACCACTTGAATTGAAAAATTCCTGTAAATACAAAACAGTCTCCTATGAATAAAAAAATATCACACAAAGTAAAATAATCACAGTGAGCATTAACACCTAGTGAGACTAGTGCAATAATAATTCAAATCAAAAATCTATTCTGAGTGAACACGCTGGGTCCATTCTATGGCAATAGTGAAGTCCTTCAGTTACTAAATGGGTAATCTTCCAAGTGACATATACTCTCCACCAATCAACCAATGTGATCACCTCCTCCTAAGACCCCAACTTGGGTCTAGTCGTGCCTTCCCCACAGGGGTACAAATCCTCTGGATGTCAGTTGCTCAGATGGCTCCCATACACCTCATATATTGATTTAGGTAGGTATAACACGTATGTTATTTTTAATTAAAGCGGTTGTATACCCAGGCAACAGAAAAAAAAAAAACCTGCAAGACAATAGCATAATGAGCTAGTATGCACTGCATACTAGCTCATTATGAAATACTCACATTGGAACGAAGATCCGTCAGGGCTGCTCGGTCCCCTCTGAGGGAGCGGACATCTTTCCTCGGATCTTGCTCCCGGGTATGCGGCTCCGGTGATGTGACTGGCCGGAGCCCCGAGATGTCACTCCCACGCATATGTGCGGGAGCCTGTCATTCCGGCAAGGTACGGCGCTATGCGCCGGCCCTTCGCCGGGACATCACGGCGCATGCACCGTGACGTTGCAGCTGCTTGCAGGGGGAATATCTCCTAAACAGTACAGGTTTAGGAGATATTCATTTTACCTACAGGTAAACCTTATTATAGGCTCACCTGTAGGTAAAAATCCCTTTGGAGGGTATACAACCGCTTTAAAAACAACAAGACTTTAGTATAACTTTAAGCAGCCCATAGATGACTTGGTTTTATTTCCTTCTACCATGGACGGTAGTAATCAAAGTTAAAAAATCTGATAGGCTGGTTGTACCCAAGTCGATCGAGGGATCAGCTTGGATACAGCCAGCCCTGCTGAACCAGTCGAATTTTAATCCATGTATAGCAGGCTTTAGGGACCTTACATCGTAAGCTACTTGTGGGCAGAGACTGATGTGAATGTACAACATACAGTATATATAAAGCGCTGTGTAAATTGTCAGTGCTATATAAATACCTATAATAAATAAATATCTGGTTAGGTATCTGCTCTAAGGTACCCAGGCAACAACCTCCTGATTTTATGTGTCAGATGTGTAGCACACCAGTCAAGACCTGTTAAGCTGAAACACGACATGTTGGAAAACCTTATCCGGTCCCTACTGTTTTCCCCCCTATAAGCTGTCAAGCATAATGACTGCAACTCCCATTCTCCTCTCTGCTACAATACTACAGAAGAATGATCGAATATTGTAGGCTTACAGAAAATCTGCTTGGCACAGCTGCCCAATGGTGATTGGATAATGCCTGCACATCAAACAGCCCTCTAACATCAATGGCAGTCTTTAGTGGTGACTTGACAGGTTTATTTTAAGGTTTATTTTTAGGTTTATTCGTCCTAACGGCTGCAGTTCTGTATACAGCCTCCATTTAGATTAAAAAAAAAAAACAAAGATATAAAACAAAAGACCCATGAAAAGATGCCATTGTTTCCCTAAGAAGAATCAGATTACAATAAATTGGATGTGGCTTCAGTTTGCTTTTATTGCCTTCTCTTGGATCAGCAACAAAGTAATGTAGGTGGATCTGCGTTTAGTTTACTTTTTTGGGACTTAAGTTGCTGCAGAAAGTTGTACATATATAAAACCATTAACTGTTGAAATCTTAATGCTGTACAATAACTATTTTTTATGGGTGTACATAAATGGAATGAATTAAGCCATAAAATGAGCACTGCAGATGAGCATTACATAGCAAAAAGGCTTAAAGTGAGAATAAGAATACATAAAATGCTACACTAACCGACACTGAAAATTCATGTGTTCTCATGTGGAAGAATTAAGATTCATTTCATTTCTTCCTTTTGTGTTAACTCTTTGAGATTTGCAACCAGACCATGGAAGGTGACCAGTATTTGGAGTTTTTTTTTAGAAATGGCCCTTTTACAAGGCTTACTGCTAAGTCATATGAGCAGAAATGAAAATTGCCAACCTCCTGCAGCATTTTTTACTGGCAAAACATGGAAAATTTACTGGCGGAGCACATTTTTTACTGGCAACCTGAAAAATAACAGAACTCCTATTAAAAACTAAGGCAATTGATATTCAAACACAACATGGAAACACTGACAATACCCATATCAAGTAATTTGCTTGTTTTACACTTAAAAAATCAGCACAGCATGACAAATTATCAGACCCTGATATTCATAGACAGTTGTAAAAATCACAGATTTTTACAAACTGTCAGTAAATTTACTGGCAGTTGGCAACCCTGAATGAAATGAAGGCAAGAGATTCATTTGTCCTCTTCTCATGTACATAATTGATTCAACATTGTCAAGATAACATCAGGTCAACAAAACAACATGCTATAATAAAATAAAATGTATAGTAACCAGAAATTTAAACCACGCTCACTCTGTGTACCCAATAAATAAATAAATACATAAATAAATAATCAATCAATAATTCATAAAAACAAACAAACAAAAAATAGTCCAAAGCAGTTCATATAATGAGCATTAGGTGGCGTTGAAACAATCAAAAGTGACTTAGTGCAACACAGTTCATGATGGTGACACCGTCTCCACAAATATATGACAGGAAGTGATGGTGACAATGCCTCCACAAATATATGACAGGAAGTGACAACACCAGGGTGTCCCCACACAAATGCCTTTAGTAATCCTCTCCACCCATTGTTGCCAACCTCCAATTGCGTTTTTTACTGGCAAAACATTGAAAATTTACTGGCGGAGCACATATTTTACTGGCAACTTGAAAAATAATAGAACTCCTATTAAAAACTAAGACAATTGATATTTAAACACAACATGGAAACACTGACAATACCCATAACAAGTAATTTGCCTGATTTACACGTAAAAAGTCAGCACAGCAGGACAAATTATCAGACCCTGATATTTATAGACAGTTGTAAAAATCACAGATTTTTACAAACTGTCAGTAAATTTAATGGCGGTTGGCAACCCTGTCTCCACTGCAACATATAAGCGCACAGAGCACTCACCAGACATTGTCACCGTCATGAACTGTTGCACTAAGTCACTTTTGATTGTTGCAGTGCCACCTAAGGCTCATTATATTAACTGCTTTAGGACTAATTTTTTCGTTTTATGAATTATTGATTGATTATTTATTTATTTATTGGGTACACAGAGTGAGCGCAGTTTAAATTTCTGGTTACTATATATTGGTTGCATTAACAACCATACACGTGCAGCTCTCTCATATTAACAATTTTTATTAATTACCTATTTAATCACTTATTTATCTAACCACATCCATCTGCGCGGAGAAGGGTTAAGCTATCTTTGACTATTGTTTTAAAAAAAAATGTATGCTTTGCCAAGTATCAATTTGAGTGTCACAAAAGCATTCCCAATCATTCACAAATGATCTGAAAAATACCACTTACAATAATAAAGTTCTTACCGGTATTAAATCCTTTAACCGCTTGCCGACCGCTGGTCGGCAATTGACGGCGACAGTGTGGCTCGATAACGCAAAACGGCGTCATAGGACGGCGGCCGCGATGATCGAGCCCAGTGAGCGCGCGCACGCCGCCGGAGGTGCACCCGCACGCTCACTGTGTCCGGGGAGGGCCAGGGAGCGGGTGCGGCGGAGTCGATCTCCGCCGGCCACCTGCGATGCCCCCCCCCCCGGAGTGAAAGAACGGAGGTCCATGTAAGTAAACACAGACCTCAGTTCTGTGAGAGGGGGAAGGGCTGTGATCACAGCCTTCCTCTACACGGAAGGTGTGATCACTTCCCTTCTCCTGTTAGGGCAGTCCCCCCACAGTTAGAACACGCCCAGGGAACACAGTTAACCCTTAGAGCGCCCCCTGCAGGTTAACCCCTTCACTGCCAATGACATTTACACAGTAATCAGTGCATTTTTATAGCACTGATCGCTGTATAAATGCCAATGGTCCCAAAAAAGTGTCAAAATGGTCCGACATGTCCGCTGAAATATCGCAGTACCGCTAAAATTCGCAGATCGCCGCCATTACTAGTAAAAAAAAAATAAATAAATAAAAACCCCAAAAATTAATTCTCATCATCCGTAAACGCGACCACTTTTGCGCAAACCAATCAGTAAACGCCAATTGTGATTTTTTTATCACAAATATGAGGAAGAATATAAATCGGCCAAAACCGATGAAAAAAAATGTTTTTTTATATTTTTTTTTTGGATTTGTATTTTAGCAAAAAGTAAGAAATTTGGTTTTTTTTTGCAAAATTGTAGCTCTTCTTTTGTTTATAGCGGTGATCAGAAATGACGCAGGGGTGATCAAATACCACCAAAAGAAAGCTCTATTTGTGGGAAAAAAAGGACGCAAATTTCGTTTGGGTACAACGTCGCACGACCGCGCAATTGTCAGTTAAAGCGACGCAGCGCCGAATCGCAAAAAGGGCTCCGGTCCTAAAGTGTGAAATCCTTTCGGGGCTGAAGTGGTTAATGTTCAGCTGAAGTTGGGGTATTTGTTCCTATTCTGATAACTCCGCTCCATTAAACCATTCAGTTCCTACCGCAGTTAAACAAACATCGACCATGTTACTTAACCCGAAGTGCTAAAAAGACTGTAACCAGCTTGTAAACACTTTGTGGCAAAGTATAATATGGGTTTCCCATCATCTGGGTTCTCAAAGGAGTTTTGGTTCCCTCTGCTATAATGCAGCCATTGAATGTACTTGACACTTGCAGTGTATTTGTTGGTAGCAGTTTTAAATTCAATAAATGTATTCAATTGTGTATTATGCAACCTACTTTATCACTTTATACTTTTAATAGACATAATTCTGCGGATTTATAAATAACAAAAAAATGCTTAATTAACTATTCTGTATATGGAGGTGTTCAATTTATTTATTCATTCGTTTTCTTTACCTCTATTGGTTGAAATAGATGAACTTGTGTCTTTATTCAACCTGAATTACTATATAACTACATATCATTTACAGATAAACTTTAAATTGTAAATTGAAATAATACTTATTTTATATTGGTTACACACTATATTGTCAAAATTATTGGGACGCCGGCCTTTACAAGCACATGAACTTTAATTGCATGCCAGTCTTAGTCCATAGGGTTCAATAGTGAGTTGGCTCACTCTTTGCAGCTATAACAGCTTTAACCCTTCTGGGAAGGCTGTGCACAAGGTTTAGGAGTGTCTATGGGAATGTTTGAGCATTCTTCCAGAAGCGCATTTGTGAGGTCCAGGGCCGGATTAAGAGCATCATGAGCCTGGTGCTGAGGATTTACATATCAATGTCGCCTGACTCTCTGACATTTGCATATCAATGCTGCATGCTGTGATTTACATATCAATACAGCCCACAATATACATATCAATCATGTGTAGACACAGAACAGGGCTGGGCAGCATTAGTGACTCACTGGGCTGGGCCTATCTTAAGGTAGGGGCCTGGAGCTACAGCTCCAATAGCCCCTATGTTAATCAGGCCCTGGTGAGGTCAGGCACTGATGTTGGATGAGAAGGCCTGGCTTGCAGTCTCCGCTCTAATTCATCCCAAAGGTGTTCTGTTGGGTTGAGGTCAGGACTCTGTGAAGGCCATTCAAGTTCCTCCACCCCAAACTCGCTCATCCAAGTCTTTATGGACCTTGTTTGTGCACTGGTCCAAATCATTTGGTGGAGGGGGAATATGGTGTGGGGTTGTTTTTCAGGGGTTGGGCTTGACTCCATAGTTCCAGTGAAGGGAACTCTTAAGGCGTCGGCATACCAAGACATTTTGGACAATTTCATGCTCCCAACTTTGTGGGAACAGTTTGGGGATGGCCCCTTCCTGGTCCAACATGACTGCGCACCAGTGCACAAAGCAAGGCCCATAAAGACATGGATGAGCAAGTTTGGGGTAGAGGAACTCGACAGGCCTGCTTTCTTTCTTTTACATTCATCTGGTGATCCTGCCAGTAAGTCTGTTGTTTTCAAACAGAACAAGCTTTTCTGTAGATGAAGCAGGTACAGGGTAAAGGCAAACCATTTACTACTGACAGGGGTGCCTACAATGATTTGCTTTTATTTATTTATGTAAAACCTTTATCCCAAAAGTAACAAAACTGTTGCTGTAACAGCTAATAAAGTGTGGGCTGAAGTCTGGCTTCAATTTGTTAGTGTATCCAAATCTGCTAGCCCATATAGCCCCCCCCCCCCCCAATAGACTGACAATGCTGCTGTTCAAAAGTGCCCCCTCTGCTCCTTCGTCCAGAGTGGAGGCACTCTAATACAGGAGGCGTGTTAGTGGCCATGATTGGTAAGCTGTAGTATATTACATTTTTTGTTTGGGGTTTAATGCTGCTTTACCCTGTCTGGAGGCAGATGTTTCCTCAGTCGTTCAAGGTGTGGAGATTTTGTAAAACTGGAGCATGAAAAATCTGGTGCAGCTTCCAGGTTGTTTTCAAAGCTTAATTAAAGAAGATGAAGTTAGAAGCTGATTGGCTGCCATGTACAGCTGCAGCAGATTCTGAGCACTCCAGTTTCAGTAAATCTCCCATGTCTGTCTTAACAAAAGGTCAAAGTGGTTTTAGGCCTCATACACACACGGACGTTTTTTGACGCCGGCGTTTTCTGGCGTTTTTTGCAGCTCTCCATGTTAGTCAATGGCCCCATAAAAACGTCGGCGTTTTTGAGCTGTAGATGACGTCGGCGTTAGTGAGCTGAAACTAGAACCCACAGCCATCGCGTTCTGAGGCTGTAACGTTTTGGCATTTTTTGACGCCGACGCCACAATACGCCACAATATGCCAACAAACGCCAACAAATGCCACCTATTATTATACTGGCGTTTTCCGGCGTTTTTTGACGCCGACGTTTTTAGGTTGAAAAATAGCAGAGGGATGATTTTTTTTTAAAAACGCCTATTGACGCCGACGCTCACTAACGCTCCAAAATGCTGATGCATAACGCCGAAAAACGCCGACTTTTTTTCCTTGACGTCGGGCCCGACGTTTTGTTTATTTTTTTAGAAACGTCCGTGTGTATGAGGCCTTAAGGCTTAAGGTTTTTTATGATATTTTTTTACTCTTTTTGTACTGGTAAAAATCACTGAGAAGGTGAAATAACAATGGGGTGTTTATGGCTTCCCTTATTTATTATCAATATATATTAATTTGTCTATTCCTATAATTAGCTAGTCTATTAAATCTCTGATAACATTAACGGAGATGATATAACAATGTTAGGTGCAAAAATAACACACAGTTTTAAATAAGCAAGGGTCTCATTTCATTCCCAAGAAAGTAGGAATGCTAGCATAAAAACACTAAAAAGAAAAATATTACAGAGCATATAAAACAAAGATCATATATAATACGTTACGTAAACCGTCCCCTGTGTTGTATATCTTCAGCTGGCTCAATGGGGCAAGAGAAGGTTTTTCTCTCAGGCAGCCCCTTTAAACAACTTGCCGACCGCCTGCCGCGGCGCGACGGCAGCATAGTGGCTCGTTATTGCGAACCACCGTCACCTGACAGCGGCAGTGATAAGGAGTATTGTAAGCACGCGCGCTTCCGGAGGCGCACACGCATGCTCACTGTGTTCCGGGGAGGCCAGGGAGCGGGTAGGGCAGACTCGATCTCCGCAGGCTACCCGTGATGGCTCCCCCGCAACGAGAGAACGTAGGTCCGTGTAAGTCAGTGGTTCTCAACTCCGGTCCTCTGGCCCCCCCAACAGGCCAGATTTTCAGTATTACCTTGGGGAGATACAGACTAGAATACTGCAATCACTGAGCAGTAAAATTCTATCACCTGTGATGTATTTCAGTTATCCTGCAAACCTGTCCTGTTGGGGGGGCCCGAGGACCGGAGTTGAGAACCACTGGTGTAAGTAAACACGGATCTCCATTCTGACAACGGGGGAAGGGCTGTGATCACAGGCTTCCTGTATATGGAAGCCGTGATCACTCCCTTCCCCCTGCCAGCCCAGCCCCCATACAGTTAGAACACATTGAGGGAACACAGTTAACCCTTAGAGCGCCCCTCCAGGTTAACCCCTTCACTGCCAATGCCATTTACACAGTAATCAATGCATTTTTATAGCACTGATCGCTGTATAAATGCCTATGGTCCCAAAAAAGTGTCAAAATGGTCCGACATGTCCACTGCAATATCGCAGTACCGCTAAAAATTGCAGATCACCGCCATTACTAGTAAAAAATTAAGAAAAATAAAAACCTCATAAATTAACTCTCATCATTCGTAAGCGTGGCAACTTTTGCGCAAACCAATCAATAGACGCTGATTGCGATTTTTTATTACCAAAAATATGAATATAAATCGGCCAATACCGATGAAAAAATGTTTTTTTATATATTTATTTTGGATTTGTATTTTAGAAAAAATGTTTTTTTTTGCAAAATTGTCGCTCTTTTTTTGTTTATAGCGGCAATCAGAAATGACGCAGAGGTGATCAAATACCACCAAAAGAAAGCTCTATTTGAGGGAAAAAAAAAATGCAAATTTTGTTTGGGTACCACGCTGCACAACCGCGCAATTGTCAGTCAAAACGACGCAGTGCCGAATCGCAAAAATTGCTCTGGTCCTAAAGGGTGAAATCCACCCACACAACACCCAATGCCAGCCTATTCCCGCATTCTGACAAATGAGAAACGATCAGAGGCAGTTCTTCTTTCTTCTGTCCGTCCCCTAGGAAGCATGCTTGTAGTGTCCACTAGGGGCAGCATTCTCCATGCATCACTGATTCTGACCGGGGTCATCTTTCAGTAACAGCTGGCTTTTGATGTTCTGTAACTCAGGAGGTCTTTTCTGGCATTTCTCTACCCCTGTACCTCACAGCAGGAGGTGTATGTGATACATCCTGGTAGGAGATGCATTCCCATTCATGACTCCTTGTTACCAACACCCCGCTGGATCAACTTGTACATTCCAACTTATGCCAGATGGCTGTATCAACCAGTCAGTGAAGTCCCAGAAATATGATATTAAATCATGTTGCCTTCCAACAGAAGGTGAGGTGAAAATAATCTCTGAATGGAGGAGGTGGACCTATTATTCTTCCATATGTCCTCCATTCATAGGCTGCATTTCATTCATGGAATCTATAGTACAGCTTCTGTGAAAGTAGGAGGTGGGCATAGTTGACAGTCTTGACAAGTGCATGGGATAGGCTGTGGAGCGCCATGGTAGTTCATTCTCTCTTCCTGTCACATTGTATCTGCTTGCCCATACGGGATGTACGGGAAGCAGACACCTTGGCAGATCTACTGGAGACCTGATGCAATGCTTTACAGACTCCAGAAAAAAATAAATGCACATTTTTTTACCTGCAAAACAGTTTGCATTCATTATTTTTTCCTAAAAAGTGAACTTATCCTTTAAAGCTCAATCAAACTTCTAATTTAAATTGGCATAATACATTCCAATTGCATCAAAGCAAAAGGTGTTCAAATTCTGACCCTAAGTTCACATCTATGCAGTTGCGGTTGATGCTTTTCAGGTGCGTTTTGCATTTTTAGTGCGGGTCCATTGAAGTCTATTACACGTAAAATACACTCAATCTGCTGCAGGAAAAAATGTCCCTGACCCTTTTCAAAAACACCTGAAAAACGCATAGATGTGAACGTGTACGATAGGAAGCCATGTTAAATAGACTGTAGTGCGTTTCTGCAAACTGCAAAATGCACTAAAAAATGCATAATTGTGATCCTAGGATTTCTCCCCTTGTCTCAACCTGCAGGCTTTGGCTGTAAGAATAGGCATTTCTCTCCTAAATATTCACATGAAGGCCAGATCTTTCAACCTTTCTTCAACCTTTCTTTACTGCTTTAAGCAGTAGTTGATACATAACAATCCATATATTGCCATAAGAAAGTGACTGTCCAAATAATGGCTGAGGTAGTCAAATACTCTATGCTCATGCTTGGAGGTGCTTGTGCCTTCAGTGAACAATTTGTTCCTTCCTGCGCTCTCCATCTGTACCCTAGTTCCATTAATTACCTTTCCCTGGAGGAGAGAACCGAGGTAAGCACCAAGTCCCGGGCCCAGTTTGTTACCCAGCATGCACCCTTACCCTTGTTACCCAGCATGCACCTCTCGATCTTGTGCTTGCACATTGCACCGGCAGGCATAGCAGTGAGTGTATATCTCGTTGCCATCAATCGCGCCATTTCCTATAGGGAAATAATGCTATTTTACAACTCAGGGATGCCCACTGACTTCTGGTAAATGATGACTCACATCTCCCAGGAGCCCAGGCAAGGCAGGAAGTCACACAGAGAGTCGCGGACTAGGAAGTGGAAGATTACAGGGACCACATAGCAACAGGGCACTTAGGGTGAGGTAATTTTTTTTTTTTTTTTTACCATATGTGCTTCCTATTGACTTGAGAATGTTAAACATGCAAAGACTGTTTTGTGGGTAGAACTCTACTTTAACTGGCAATTGCACTATATGCAAATTAAATTTACATCTTTTTTTTTTTTGCACACAAATAGAGCTTTATTTTTGTGGTATTCAATCAGTTTTTTTTTAATGTTTATTATAAGATAAATGAAAAAATACAGAAACTTTTTTAAAAAAACAGCAATATTTTTATTTTTTATTATTAAAACATGGAATACATACATACAATAAAATCAAATTTCTTCATAAATTTAGGCCAAAATGTATTCTGCTACACATCACAAGTGCTGGTAGTGATCAGGGGCTGATCCTGTTAACACTGCTTTTTGGGGACACTATACTATTGGGGACACTAGTATAGTGATTGTGATGAAGATACTGATCTGCACAGACACTATACTAGTGATGGCAGTGATCAGAGACTAAAAGTGTGACCGTGAGTGTAATGTGGCTGAGAATCTGGCACTTACTGACACTGGCTGGGAGGGACACTAACTGACACTGACTTTGCTAGTGATACTAATACAGAGATCAGTGATAATACTGTACACTGACACTGTACTAATGGCATTGAATGGGTGATGGGGTGATCAGGAGGGTGATCAAGGGGTTAATTGAGTACCTTACAAGCGTATCTGTGCTGCTTGTACTCACTGATCTGACTGGGTTTTTCGCCTAGCTTCATTTCTGAATAGTAGGGAGAAATCCAGCCAGAGCCTGTGTTTACAATCACAGAGGTCTATGCTGTGATTGGTCACTGCAAATCAGCAAGTATACAGCCATAATCATTGGCTGTAACCTGCTGACAAACTCATGCTGTGTCCAATCACAGCACAGGGCAGCAGGGGGCATGCTCAAGTGCACCCAAAAATCAGGTATGGGTATGTCGCAGTACCTGGCTGTGCTGCCTGCCCGCAGTAAATATATTGCAAGAGGTTAAGAAAACACAATGATCTTTCAATTTTTTTTAAAACATCCATAAAGCAATAATAAGAAAAGGAGGGGGAGGCGCCAACTGAGTGTAGTATTAGAGTAAGATTTAATAATGCAAGGTAAGGAACACTTACAAGGTGAAGGGTTAAAAAGTGCTCATAGAAAAGTACTTTGCCCAGGGGGTAGAACCGTCCTGCAGGCTCTACTGCCAGTGACCAGGACCCAGCTGGCGGGCCTGCAGGACGGTTCTACACCCTGGGCAAAGTACCTTTCTATGAGCACTTTTTAACCCTTCATCTTGTAAGTGTTCCTTACCTTGCATTATTAAATCTTACCATAATACTGCACTCAGTTGGCACCTCCCCCCCCCCCCCTTTTATTATGTCTTTTCAGAGTTGGACACACTCTTAAGGCCCGGTACAACAAATGGCCAACAACGGTTGTCCAACAGCCCATTAGCTGATAATCTGACCGTTAGTACGCACGATCCAACAGCCAATTTCCAATTGTTGGCCAACAGAAGTTGGCTGACAAGATTAGAAAACTTTTGTTGGCCAACATGGCATTTGGTGTGTGCAGAAGTTGGCCAACAAAAAGTTGGACGTGCAAACGCGCACGCTCGGAATCCAGGACGTGTTCAGTTGTGTAAACCTGTGTTCCTAATTCACAAATCACATTCACATGAACTTCTTCGTTATACGCTCGTAACATATCACTACGTTCGGCTTTGTTGGCCCATTACTTGACTACCGTTAGTACTCTAGACACAATCGCCAAAAGCCAATTTGGACAGAAGTTGGACATTTGGTTGGCCAACAATCTGCAAGTGTGTATGAGTCTTTAGGATGGCTGCTACTGCCACGCTAATAACTTTCTAATGATTTTTATTGGAACTTTTTTCATTTATGGACTCTTGGACTGAGTTTCCTTTTTAATTACATTCCTCAGACACTACCTTTGATTTGGGACACACATGCTCTATGCACCAGAACTTTCAATTTTTTCTTCTGTAGAAAGCCATAATATCTTCAATGGTTTACACGCTGTGAGTTATCAGATGTTTCAAATGATATGAATTCACCAGAAAGTACATATTTTTTATTACTACATATATGTGAATATAAAATGTAACCTCTATGCTATGTACATATTATATTTGATTTTCGATATTTGCCAACTAGTGAACTGTAAACCCTCAAAAGGACCTCTGGTCATAAAACTCACTTTCTGTATCTCAATTAAAGAAACCTTTATGTACATAACACCTACAATTCCAATATTTCCTTGTCTAGGTAATGCTGCTAATTGTGCTTTCATGAACTCCAGTATGAGGCTTTCTGAAACCATTTGTATATTATTACACTTTAGTAAAGCTGTCTTCAAGCTTCCTCCTGACCCTTTTTGTTTCTCTGGGGTCTGGAACAAATCAGACAGGAAAGTCATTTAATACGCAGATAATTGCTCTATAGGCACTGTAGGATTTCCCGTGAATGGACTTGATTGAGTAACTGTTATGTTCAAAGTGTCTGAAAGATGAAAACCCACTTTTCTGGGTATATTTACACTGTGCATTACAAGCTTTCCTTCCAACGACAACAAACGTCAGTATTAGTTGTGCAATTAATAAGCTGGATAACTACCACAAGAGTGGACACAAATTGTTTGATCCTCTAATTTTCCCATAAAGTGTTATTCCATTGTGGCACTAAATACGCAAACTACCTATAAAGTACGGATCTAGGAAGGAAGTCCTTCTCAGACGGGCCTAGCTACGATTCAGGTTAGTTCTAGAGAGATGAGGTAACCTTGTCTCCCCCAACAGCGGGACACAGATTGTAACAGAACGCATGACTAATTTATTTTGCAGCTTTCAATCTGGAAATGTAATTCCTCGGATTTTGAGATCACTGTAAAAATCATCACTAAAAATGCATGATATTTCTTTCCAGCTTCACAGTCACAAAACAATGAGTCGGAACAGCCTGCCAGCAAATGTTTTGCCGACCATTGAAAATGTTCTTGTAAACAACTGGCAATGATTCTTCCTATCAACAGCTTATAATTCAGATGCAGGGCTATATTCAGAAAAAAAACAGCTTTTACCTTTCCATTTATGATGATGTTCTCAGTACAGGCTCCAACCCGTGTCAGAACGTATGCTACGTGATTGTTGTGAATAATAAAACCAGCATATGCAATATACAGTATCTCACAAAAGTGAGTACACCCCTCACATTTGTGTAAATATTTTATTATATCTTTTCATGTGACAACACTGAAGAAATTACACTTTGCTACAATGTAAAGTAGTTCCGTCACGACCTTTTATTACCACCGGTGTGTTTTATAACTGTGAAACCCGTGTTAAACCTGTAAAAGTGAATTCCCACATGAGTGAAAACAATGGTCGTCAAATCTGTAATTACCGACACACAACTCAATAAAACTCCCCTGTCGTTTAAATGTGAGAATATATTCGACATGTGAGTGATGAAATGTAACATCGTTTCACATTAAAGAAGTCACAACAGTGTACTTTTCTATATTATTTTATAAATGTGTTTACACTCCCCACATGAGTGAAAACACTCTATGACATATAACGTATACGACCAAAATAATAAGTGTTGTTAGTGCATCGTATGCAAGACTGTGCCCAACCTCG
>BLSH010017595.1:109959-130197 GCA_018402905.1 Glandirana rugosa | reverse complement strand
GGGGGGGGGGGGGGCAATTGCCCCGTTGCCCCCCCACTGGATCCGCCTCTGGTTCCATGAAGGTTTCCCTGAGAGGATGCTTGTATTCTGTTGAGTGTTTTTAAGGTAATCAAGTTCCCAATGCAGGATAAAAACTTGGAGACTAACTATTTGGATAAAGTTTTTTTAAAGACATTTGGAAAAAAGGACCTCTACCCCAGTTATGACCTGGCCTCAGTTATGACTTCTAAAACCATTGCTCCTAACACCTACTTATTGTTAGTGGTGTTTGATAAAACACATCCTACTGTCTTTGCTGCTGTCAGATTGAGCGAGCATATATTTCTTGAATTCACATGTCCTCAGATCTAGGACTAAACACTTAGATCGGGGATCAGCAACCTGTAGATCATGATCTACCAGCAGATTGTGAACAGGTGAGTGGTAGATCCACCTCTTATTCTGGGTAGCGGTCTCCAGAGTGGTGCCAGCAGGAGGAAAGAAGAGATGTTCAGGTCAGTGGGAAGCAATACACTGGCCATAATAGTATAGGGCTGCTTTCACACTGAACCGCAGGGTTTTACCACCCTCCCATCTTTACATGTGAACGAGTCAGGGTGCCACTGCCAAATAAAACTAAGGACAGATTCAGGCACTGCTGCTCCTCTGAAAAGCAATCCAAGTGTATTTGAAAGGTGGTGAGGAGGCAATATGTTGCCTCTTCACCACCTGATTTAAACCCAGGATTGCCGTGCAATGCATGCGATTGTGACACGGTAGTACGGCAATTAGACGTTTAAATTAGGTGTGAGGAGGCAACACTGTGCTCGAGGAGCTATGACTTCTCCCATGTTGTTCAGGTAGATCTCCAGCTCTTTAAGGCCTCATACACATGGGCGTATGTTAAAAAATAAGCAAAATGTCGGGCCCGACATCAGGGAAAAAACTGTGTTTTTTTTCGGCGTTTCACATCGGCGTTAGTGAGCGTCGGCGTCAATAGGCTTTTTTTTAAAAAAAAAAACATTCCTCTGCTATTTTTTAACCTAAAAACGTTGGCATCAAAAACGGCAGTTAACGCCGTTATGGCTTTAGTAAGCGTTAATGAGCGTTTTGCTGTGTCAGCGTCAAAAACGCCAAAACGTTAGAGCCTTGGAACGCGCTGGCCGTGGGTTCTACTTTCAGCTCACTAATGCTGATGCCCTCTACAGTTTAAAAAACGTCGGCGTTTTTATGGGGCCATTGACTAACATGGAGAGCTGCAAAAAACACCAAAAAACGTGGTGTCAAAAAACGCCCGTGTGTATGATGCCTAAATGTTGCCTACAACTGACTTAGATATACCCACAAATTAAAGCCTATTTCATTGTTACTTTGTTTGGTTGCAGTATGCATATGATTTTACTGCTTACATAGAAAGCAAAACACAAAGTAAGCAATTTGAAAGAGTAAAAAAAAAATCAAAGGTTGGCTCACTAATTATATTTCGGTGACTTGTGGGGGTCTTAAGAACTTAGCTGCTGGTTTATATTATCTCTTGAGCTCAAAATCAGCTAGATCTCACCGCTATAGATTATGGCTTTGCACTGTCTATCATGAGGATTAGGGTGTTCTCTACCACACTGACGTGTTCCCATTTTATGTTTTTGTAATAAAGTGAATTGATGATAATGACAGAGAGAATTAAATAGTTGTCAGAAAAAGTGTGCAGACCTGGAAATTCAAGCATAGAAATATCCAAGAAAGAATAAAAAGCATCCCCAACAATAACAAAGCATTGTGTGAGTTTGATGTTGACTAACCCTTTAAGAGGTCAGTAAAAACTGTAATTAAAGTGAATCTAAACAATATCTTAATTCTCCAAAAGTAATCCATACACAAATACTAGAGGGTGGCTATGTTCCTACATACAATGGGACCATGGAGAATAAATGTAGGAACCCTCTAACAGGAAGTTGGGTCACAGCAGCCCCCCCCCCCCCCCAAAAAAAAAAAGAAATTTGGAGATTTGGAGGAGGCTGAGAACTATAGAAGGTACTTTTCTGAGTTAAGAACACATACTTGAATAGTTATTGTTTAAACATACTTCTGTTCATTCATTTGCTTCTATCTCATCCTATCAACCTTATATCAATATGTTAAAATCATAAAAGTTATCAAATGTCATAGTGTATAGGGAATAGCAGATTATTTTCTCCATGTGCTCTATTGCTTTGACCTTCTGTTCAGTTCCGTGGCATATGGCAAAGTGTTAGAGACAGAGTGTTTTGAACTCCTAATTGCAGAAATCTTTTATGCAGCAGCCCCAAAAATAATATCTTACAAATGTCAAACATGTCATTACTTTCAGCACTTTTTGGCGTCCTAATCATGTGTACAGTAGAAGTACATATCATTTAGGAAACTTCTGCAGGAATTAGTTATTCTGGGATTCCACAGCAAATACAGCACTTTATATAGCAGAATGTGCTGTCCATCTGTTAAAGTCAGTTTTGTCAGCACTATCCCAGTGAATGCATGTAGACTCATTCCTTAGCGCATGGTTTCTCACCAACACAGAGTCCTTTCGGGCATGTTATACAAATTATTAGGTATATCACGTTTGTGGATCTGCAGCAAAGAGTGTCATGCTGTCATCCCAGTAGGACTTGCGTATCTTTAGTGCAGGAAGGGAAACGTTCTATTTGTACTGGGCTGGAAACTTCTCCCAATTAGCTTTTTTTATATGCCACAAAAGATTGTTCGGGAATATTGCTTCAAGATTTTTGTTCTTGTGCACGAAAGGCTTGAGTTAATTTGTATGTTTTCTTAGATCTTCTGGTGTGAATTGTAGATGCATTTTCCTTTTTAGTCTGCTTATACGTCATGCGCACATGCATATGTTTCATATATCCAAGTACAAATATGTACAGCCATTCACTTCTATAGCCAGCTGTACGTGTAGGGTAGGTCATGTATTACAAAAATAATAACTGTAAGGAATGAGCTGATGGAAAAATTAAACGTACAGTTGTTAGGTGGAGGCAGGATAGGCTTCCCTGAAGAGTTGTCAAGGATCACGCAGATGTGGACAGAGTCGGAGACAGCTGGAAAGATTAAGGTTGGGAGTTTCATAGGATGGGAGAGGTTCTGGAAAAGTCCTGGAGATAAGCATGGGAGGAGGAGACAAGCAAGCTATAGAGCAGGAGGTCTTGGGAGGAGCGGAGAGGATGGTTTGGGTGATATTTGGAGACATGATTGGTGATGTAGCTGAGGGCAGAGTTGTAAATGGCTTTGTATTTTGTTTTTAGTATCTTGAATTTTATTACTCATTGGGCAATCAGAAGCCAATGAAGGGATTAGCGGAGAGGAGTGATGAACACTGAACAGTTGGTACGGTGGATGAATCAGGCAGCAACATTCATGATAGACTGAAGGGGTATAGCCTGTGTAGAGATAGGTCTATGAGAAGGGAGTTTCAATAGGTGAGAGTTCACAAGGGAGTGAATGAGCTGCTTTGTGGTTTTGGTGTAATTTAGGAATGTTATAGTGAAGTTTACAAGATTTGGACAATGATTGGACCTGGGGCTGAATGGACAGTCTAGTATTACACCTTGCACCCTGGCATGAGGGGAGGGACTGATAGTTATAATAAATGATTATAATAGTATTATTTATTGTGATAAATGGATGATGTCATACCATGTAAGTTGTATACACATACACATTAAACTGCAAATATATGCACTCGCGAATTACTAACATGGTCAACACTGCTAACATGTTTTAGCTAAGTGACTATTTAAAGCCATGGAAGCAAAATCTTCCACTCTGTAAACAACATTTGTTACCTATTTTTCTCCATACACTGTTCACAATAATTTACATATGGTCATGTGAGAATTAGAAACAACGTAACATGTAATTATGTTTAACTATAAATATTCTGCAGTTAAAGCGGAGTTCCGCAGAAAAATTAAAGGTCAGCAGCCACACATACTGTAGCTGCTGACTTTTAATAATAGGACACTTACCTGTCCTGGAATCTAGTGATGTCCGCACTCCAGCCGATGTCTTTATCGGCTCTCGGGTGCTGCCGCTGCCATTCGTAGTAAGGGAACCCGGCAGTGAAGCCTTGCAGCGTCACAGCTGGTTCCCCACTGTGCATGCAGGAAGTGCGCTGCTCTCTCTTATTGGCCTGGCAGCAGGGAAAGGAGGAAGGAGGAGGAGGACGAACTTCTGACGTACCTCACCACGGCGAGCTCTGGCGGAAGTGGGGACGGGTACCTGTCAAAAACAGGTACCCGCTCCCCCCTGAAAGTTGATAAATGTGGCACCGAAGGGGGGAGGAGACAGATAAGCGGAGCTTCCACTTTTGGGTGGAACTCTGCTTTAAATTACAGAGCGATACCAAGACAAAAAACTGTTAATTAATAATCTCCGCAATCCCAAATATTTTATTGTTTTGCGTTGTCTAATTATATAAGTTGCTAAGGTGAATATTTGCTTTAAAGAAGTCATAGAATTAAACTATTATAATGTATAGTACATTAATAGATTATAGGTTGATGTGAGTGGTTACTAGAGAAAACCTGATGTATTTCCCTAGAAAGGTAGAATATAATTTATGAACAATGATATACGGGAGGGTCTGCTTCCCTGACAAGGCCATATTAAATGCTGAGCTCACTTAAATTGACTCAGTCATGCTCTGGTGTCTTATCCTTAACTTGATACTCTGTTTATATTATGAGAAATGTCAAGAGGAGAGTAGAGTGAACACCACTAAACCCTTATCTAAAGAGATGCTGTCAGCAGTGCTTTGTGATGCTTAGTAATAACTGTTTAACGGTGAATAATGTCCACATAGCACCAACTGATTCCACCATGGACAAGCTACATCTACTTTGATCAAAAACTATATGCATTCTTTTGTGAGATCCATATAACACAAACCATTCTTGCACTGGTAAACTTTAATCAGCATGGAGAAAGAATGCACTGTCAAGTCTATTTTCCTCCTAATACAAATTTAAATCATATAAAGCAAACATTTATCTGGGTCTGATTGCAATATATATAATCGTTTGTGAAATGGTTGATCATAGAGTTTATATGTATAGGTTCTTTTACATGTAGACCATAAACTTTACTTTCACCTCATGTTCATCTCTGATAATTATTTACATCTGAGTTGAATTTCTAAAGAGACTTGCTCTTTAAAAAAAAAACAAGAAAAAAAAAAATTAGCAAATGACTTGGACAGCAAAGATTTTACTTAAAGTGGTAGTACACTCTGTTACACCATTTATACCTACAGGTCAGCCTTACCTGTAGGTACTGTGAATATCTCCTAAACTTGCATGGTTTAGGAGTTATTCAGAGTGTATGCAGCCGATGGCATCACCAGTGCATGCGCTCTGAAGGCCTGGCTTACAGCGTTGAACCTTCAGACCCCGCGCTGTAAATGTCAGTTCCCGCGTGCATGCTCGGGAGTGACGTCGTCGCTCCCCTAGCCACTCATGTAGCCGAAGGCTGCTAACCCGAAAGGAAGACTGGAGGAAAATGTCAGCTTTCTCAGCAGTGACATCATGGTGCTGGAGGACTACGTTCTAAGGTACGTCTATCATAACATTATTATATAATATATATATATATATATATATATATATATATATATGTTTTATTTATTTCTTTTTTTTAATCACTGCCACTTTAAAGCAAATCTTTTGCCATAACATTTTTTTCAGTTTTGGGTAGCCTAGGGAAGGGTTAGAACCTTCCAAGATGTATTGCTGTTTTTGTCCCCACTGTGGAGAGTATTCCTCTATAATTGTTTTTGTGACAATTGTCGCCAGGACAGAAAATGATGGAAGATCCAAAATTTTGAGTTAAAACTGTCTAAAATGGGTATTTTTCTTCAGATAATTTCTTTCATTTCCTGTTGTGTCTCCAAGAGAAGAAATGATGGGAGATCTCCCCAATGATGCAAATAAAGCAGAACAAAAAAACAACTAACAGTTTTAACCATTCCCCTGTCTAAAAAAAAAAAAATAAAGTTTGGACTAGACATACATTTTATTTTAAAAACAAGGTGTGGATAATGAAATCCTTGCCTTTTTATAAAAAAGAACTGTATTAAAAAGCCATATGTATGACCATTCCCTTTGATATGCATTTTTCTTTCCTCAATTAGGAGTTTGGAAAGGGCAGTACTTAGCTAAACATAAGCAGTGGCTAACTTCTTATAACAGTTTGTGATCTCCATTGTTTGGATACAGTCATTCCAACACAGAAATGATCATTTATGACTCCTGGGAAGGGAAGACATTAAAAGAGAAGTGCATGTTTACATAAAAACAAACATACTGACCTAGATGGATGCAGCATTGATCCAATGTGGCAGCTGTCCCCATTGGCTCTACACAGAGAACTGAAGGACTGCTGATCACTCAGTTCTCTGTCTTTGGTGAGCAGAGAGTGGTGACTGTCAGTCACTGGCTCTGTCCTCTACCCCTCCAGCGTTCACTGGAGCGCTGTGCAGTGAAGGGGGCAAGAGAATTTGACTCACGCTCTCAGTGGTGTTCTGAGGGGCTGAGCCAGCTGCTGGTCGGGCATCTGGGCAAATCCTGACATTATTGTCAGGATCCCTGCAGAGCCTGGACCAGCTTTGTGACATCAGCTGATAGCGGACTAAAGCTGAATCCGGGACACAGGAGTACAGAACTAAGTTCACAATTGTGATTCCCAGGAGCATGGCCAAAATGGCCAAAATAGCTTTTGGTCATACTTCTCCTTTAAGGTTGATTTACTCAAGGATTTTAGAATATTCACACAATAATTATCCAATCATGTACAGTTGAAATGAGTAAACAGAAATTGTATTTTCATATGATTGGATAATAAAAATGTGAACATTTTCTGAATCAAAATGTTACATATAACAGATGCCTTCCTTGTTCTCGCTCTTCTTGTCTGCAACTGCATTCAACTGCAGTGCAGATGTAGACAATCTGAATGTATACAGAACAATTTTTATATTGTCCAGAAAAGAAAAGGCAAGAGGTTATATATGCAAAGGTTGCTGGTATCCCTAGATACTGAAAGAACTAAGGAGGTTGATTTACTAAAGACTAAAAACTGGTAAATCACAAAGTGAATGCTTGCTTTAAAAATGAAAGCTCATTTACCATAGTGAATAAGGTAAAGTTGTGTTTTCTTCAATCGTCCAACAACGACTAACTAAAATCTAGTTTTTTAATTTCTCTTGAACATGACTGGGTATTCCAAATATACACAATATTTACAACTAAGTTAACATTCACTTTGCAATGTGTAAGAAGACGCTAGATAAATATCTGGAATATATCTAATTCTTTTAGTCAACAGGATGGGAAGATTGCTTTCATATAAATATCCCAAAAGAATGATAACATGGCTGATCTAGAAAGTAATTACTGTATGCATGATATACTTTAACACTTGAACTGAAGATTTCCTTAGCGTATTATATAGCTCAGATTGCATCCCCCTTGTGTGCCACTGACCTACCACTTTTCCCTCTGATCACCTTTACTCAAGCATGGCTTTACAATTTGTAAGAGCTGAGCTGTAACTAGTTAGCTACTATGCCCCATTAGATTCTACTCCACTGTATCAGTTTTCAAAGTGACTCTTAAACATCTCTTGTTATCCTTGCTCCCTCTGCACAACCTTCAAAGGGGGTCATTATTCCTATAGACCAAAAAGGTATTTACTACCATGTCCTTGTTTTTCCCTTTATTCTAAAGTTACTGAAAAAGCAATTGTATTTGGGTTCTTCCATATATGCAGCTGGAAACTCTCCAGGCTGGACCAGACGTTTCTGCGCATGTGCAAACAAATCCCATTACTTTTACAGAAAGGTCTTCTATCATTGGGTCTCATGATAGATTACACAGAATACGAGTTTAAAACGGTAACTGTGCGCTCCCTGTGGCCTGTATATCAGGAATCACCTAGAATTTCTGCCATATTTAGAAGGTGGGTTGCATTTGGGTGCAATATTTGTTTCCTGTAAAGGTTATTGTATCTGCAAAGTATTCTTTATAGTGCTATGGAGAAGTAGAGGTGATAACCCCTACTTTGATTGTGTGAAAATTAAAGCAGCTTTCTGAAAGTATTCAACCTGTCTGACTACCTGTTCTCCTGTAATCAGCTGGGGTTATCTGCTGATTTTTATTTTGAACCTAAGGGCTATTAAGTAATATGGCCAAAATAATCATCAGAATCAGGAATCAATTATCTTATGTCTGTGGGTACCTTAAAGTGTTTGTTACCCCAACATTTCATATTTCTGATATGTGCCGGCTGTACCATGTACTTGTATGAGAACATGTTCTCTTTGTATTGCTTCCTTTGTGTAAAATCCCTGGTGTTCCTGTCAGTCCCTCTGCTTTCCTATTAAAACTGCCCACACTAGGCAAGAGAATACACTGTGGTCAGTTCTCTAGCTGTTCTGGGAAATTGGCCTGCTTTCCTCCAATGATCAGACTTGTTCTGATACACCTCCGCTGCACAGCCATTCACTGGAAAGCTCAGTGTAGTGTTGCTTCTGTTCCCCCCAGCTCTCATGTAGCTGAGAACAAGGTATTTATAATGTTTTTTTATATATATGCACACATGTTTTGCCTTTCACTTCTATTTTAATCTGAACGGGTTGTTCTACAAGGTGATCATTTACACTCACTAAAGTCCCGTACACACGGTCTAACTATAGGCTAAAAATTTTTGTACGACAGCCTGTCGTCAGATAACCTGACCGTTAGTACGCTCCATTCGACAGCCAATTTTCATTTATCGTCCAACAAAAGCTGGATGAGCCGACTAGAGAATTTTCGTCAGTCGACAAGGCCACGTCCGATTTTCGGCTTGTCTGTACAGAAGTTGGACAAACAAAAGTTGAAAGTACAAAGATGCATGTTCGGAACCCAGGAACGACCCGGAAGTGTTTGTTTGTGTAAACCTGCGTTTGTAATTCACAATTCACATTCGTGAAGCGGCAATTGAAATAACGAAATGTAGCGAAAGCGGCCCAAAGGGTGATGCGCGAAAACTGAACTTCCTCTTTATACGCTCGTAGCACGTTGCTAAGTTCGCCTTTGTCAAACGATAATTTTACTAAAGTCAGTATGCTAGACAAAATGACGGACAGCCGATTTTGGAAAAAATTGGACGTGTGGTCGTACGACAATCGCAGCGTGTGTACAAGGCTTTAAACTACATAAATGGAGGAGTGAAGAATGAACACTGGTTGTAAAAAGGCAAGGTTTCACTTCACATAGTGGAAGGCTTTGTGCCTATCTCACCATAACAGAGCTGGTTATATTGTTGCATAAACTATTTTGTAATTAATGTTTTGTGGCACTTTATTCAGATGCTAAATAATGTCTATTTGCATACTAAACGTAATTAATATTTCTGCACTGGAAGTGTAAAGTTTGTTTGGCTGGCTATAAGTATAGTTATGTTTTGTAGTTTATTTTATGCTCTGGAGTCTGCAGAGGAAGAAGAGACAGTGGCAAACATTGCTAGTGATTTTTTCTGGAATGGCACAAGTTTACCAGTTGGGATCATTAATTACCATTACTATACATTGTGAAATCCTTAAATTCTGTCCTCACTGACTGTGAATTTATGTGTTTTGCATTCATTTGTTTTCCTTTCTTGCTTGTTTTTTTTTTTCCCCTGCCTCTTTTTCCTGTTCTTTAATTTGCTTATAAATTACCTATTTTGTTTAACCATAGTATTACTCAGTTGGGGCATTTGAAAATCAAAAGTGTTCAGTAATTATTTACTATTACTGGTTGATTACTACATATACAACATCTGTAATGGTGTGCTTATACAGTAACAATTTGTTAAACTTAGTAGAACAGCAAAAAGAGAATAACAAGATTTCATTATTAAAGACTGAATCAGCTTTGTCTGTCACAATGGAAAAAAAAATACAATTACTGTTTTGTCTAATGTTTGGTAAGCCACAGCAAACTGTTGGGATTTCCCCAATTTGGGGAGTAGACTTCCGAGGCTGCTCAACCAACAAAGCCATACTTAACTACAAAAGTAATACTTTATTTTTTATTGCAAATTATATTATAAACATATCTTCGACCTACATATATAATTCCACAGAATGTATAACTTAAACAATGCAAATACCATGCCACGTGGCAATATACTTTTAATGTTAGTAGCAGCATACAGTTATGATATCAGGGTGGGAACAGATTGGTGGAATTACTGTGATCATCAGTATTTTTAACATCTGGAGAACTTGTATGCTATTTCTGAGGGTAGGGAGGCTTTTGATGACTCTTACCCAATGGGAATGGGGTTTCTGGAAGATACTGATGTAGCAATATGCAAAAACTCCTATGTGTTACCAGAGCTGACAGTAGGGCTCAGGTTGAAGCCTGTGGCAGGACCCTCTGAAATTCTGATCTATAGATATCTGTATTTACTATTGTACAGGTCGTTTTAAAAATAGGAGCAATCCAACTCAGGATAAGTTGCTGAGCTGTAAGTCAAGGAAGCAGTGTGGCGGCAGAATATGGTGGAGTGGAGGGTGGGGGGTGGAGAGGAGAGAGAGATAATCAGGAACGAGTTGTAACATCTATGATTTCTTAGAGAATAAGACAAGGCACCTCACTATGTGGATTGACTGGATTAGTGTGTTTCCCCGTCTTGGGGGAACACATCAGCCAGCTGTCTTCCCGCAGGAAGGAGAGTTATACTTCCTGGAAAAGGTTGACAGTTAAAGTGAAGCTTCACCCAAAGGAGAAGCTCCGCTTGTTCGCACCCTTCCCCCCTCACTTTTTTTGAGGGGAGCGGGTACCTAATTTTGACAGGTGCCTGCTCCCACTTTCGGGTAAGATCGCCGATTTATGTGCATTTCGGCCCCTCTTCCTTTCCCCTGCTGCCTTCTGGGACATACACAGAGTCCCAGAAGATGGTGGGACCATTCAGAAATTGCAAACGCAATGTTCCCCATGCACGCATTCTAGAAAACTGGCTGTTGAATGATGCTGGGTGCTGTAATGACATAGGCTAAAAACCGTGGATACTCAAAGTAAAGAAAATGTCATCAGCACACCAAGGATTCCTCGAAAGTCACTTACCTGAGGAAGGGGCCCTGCGTGGCTCCGAAACGTTGCTGTATATCTATCATGTGACCACGAAATAAAGCTTTAGACACTTTCGAGGAATCCTTGGTGTGCTGATGACATTTTCTTCTCATTCAGAAAGCGCAGCGCGACTCGCACATGCGCAGTAGTAAACTAGCTAAGAAGCCTGAAGGCTTCACTGCCGGTTTCCCTTATTTACAATGCCGGCGCCTGCACCCGAAGCCGATTGATGAATTTGCTTGGGGTGCCGACATTGCGGGATCCCTGGACAGATAAGTGTCCTTATATTAAAAGCCAGCAGTTACAGTATTTGCTGCTGACTTTTAATTTTGTCTTCCAGACTGGAGCTCCTCTTTAAAGTGGTAAACTTCTGAAAAGAAAAAAAAAACAAAAAAAAAAAACACATTTCCTCCTGCAAGGTAATATCATAATGTGATAGTATGCATTGCATACTAAAACATTATGAAAGACTTACCTTGAAACAAAACCCTCCAGTGGTGCGCTGTCACTGCTGCCAGGGCTTCCATCTTCATCCAGGTTCGCTGGCTCCTTTAGAGCTCTGTGCTAGGGCCGTAACTTGCATGTGCATGGGAGTTACAGCCATGGCACAGAGCTCTAATGGAATGGCATGAGTATGCTGTTCCTTCAGAGCGCATGCACCAGTGAAATCACCAGATGCCAGGCAAGCAAATATCTCCTAAACAGTGCACTTTTAGGAGATATTCTTTTTACCTACAGGTAAGTTTTATTATAAGCTTACCTGTAGGTAAAAATTGCATAGCGGAGTTTACTATTGCTTTAAGTCTGTGCTCTCCTGTGCAGACAGCAGAGCTGTGGGAGGGAGCAGCAGACCCCACCCACTACTTTCTGCCTGCAGAAAACAGGAGAGGGTGGAGACAAGACCAGTCACCCTGCATAAGGAGAGAGAGCAGCAGTGATTGGTCTTTATTACAGAAAGCTCCTGCACAGAGACAACATTTCACACTGGATTACTACACAGATCCGGAAGAAATACACAAAGCACACCAAGATTTAAGGAAGAATAAACATGCCTTTGGTTTTTAGACAATATTGGTTTATCCCAGAGGTCAGCTTTAACATTTTTGTGTGTCTATGTACAATTAGTACTTACACTGGACATGTAATAATTTCAGTTAATTTTATTGTACTATACATAATCTAATCACTTAACATTTTGAGAACAGCGACTCTAATTAGCATTCATTTGTAATGGCCCTGCTAGATATTGTGTAACAGGAGCCAGTTAATTACATCTGGGTGTCTCATAAACGTTCAAGCTATGACATCCAATGGTACTTTGATGTCAGTGTTTGGAATAGGCTCTTTCCATGTTTCCTCTGCATGCAAAGAATGGTACAAGATGAAAGATGCCTCAGCTAGGACCCCAATCCCTTTGGAATATGCAATAGAAAAAGGTTCATTATTATATACACAGTGTGACATAAAAAGGTTGTAATCTAAAGATTCAATCAGCAGGTGGGCTGGATATGATTCTCTCAGATTAGGACTGATATATTTTATGTGGACAAAATATCATCAGTAATGCCAAAAATAAAATGTAGCAGACAAAGTTGGTTATAGACCTTTTCAATGTTTGCTGTCATTTAAAAACATTTTCATTTTTTATGTCTTGCATTAGACATGGGGTATATTAATAAAGCAGCGAATGTGACATTCACCAAACATTCTCTGCAGGTGTATCTTTCTGACGTCTGTGTTTTAAAGTGGTAGTAAACTCTCTTCTACCACTCGTACCTACAGGCAAGCCTATAGTAAGACTTACCTGTAGGTACTGTGAATATCTCCTAAACTTGCACTGTTTAGGAGATCTTCAGAGTGCATGCAGCCAGTGACATTTTTAATGACACCGGCAGCAGTTCGCAGAAGGCAGTGTGAACTGCCTGCGGGAGAGGTGCGATGTGGGAACTGGCTCTGGAATCGTGCCGGTTCCCACATTGCACAAGTGTGAACTAGGGCTCAATGCAAGAACTATGGTGTAGATAACTACAATAACGGGTAATGCCCCTGCCCTGCAGATCACCACAACACACATTTTGTGCCCATTTCCTTGTGTGTGTAGCAATCTAGCTGGCTGAATTTAGCTTTTGGCTCTGCTGTCCTCAACTGAACAGCAATTTATTTTCTAGATCTGGTCAGGTCTCCCTAAGCCTGGTGGTTGATTATTCCTGCCTGTCTCTGAAAGAAGCTACCAGAAATAGAGTAGGAGGGCCAGCCACTGGGTTATAAATATTATTATACAGCATTTATATAGCGCCAACAGTTTGCGCACCGCTTTACAATGTAAAGGTAGACAATACACCAACAGTACAATTCAAAACAAGAGGGTTAGAGGAGCCCTGCTCCTGCGAGCTTACAATCTAAGAGGTATTTATTTGACCTCAGCCAATCTCTGAGAGGTAGGTCCAGGAGGTGTAGCTGGAAGAAGATAAATGTTTGGGAGGGTCTCTCCTCTTGTAGGGCCTCCTCCCCTGGGAAACAGCCTGTGTTGCTGAAGAGTTGTTATCAGGCCTCAGCATGTGCTTGGCTGAGGTTCTGAAAGAGCCTGGATTAAGGAGAATTTGCTGGAGAACACTACCTTAGGAAGCAGGGTTGGAGTAGTACCCCTTTCACTGAAGAGTGTTGCAGCGAAGCTGGTTGGGAGCTGTTTCTGGACATTGTGGGTAGGACCTTTTGCCTAGAGCTTCAGGTGTGTCTGTACTTTTAGGGTTAGATGCTACAAGGACTGTGACTGCTCTTACAGAGTCTCAAAGTAGCTAGCTGTCCCCTCTATCTCTAGAATTACTAAAAGCTGCTGCTAAAGGACTTTGTCTGAGAATCTGTCCTCTAATGCCAACTTGTGCTTTAGAGTATATTGGACCCTTATCCCTCTACCCTGTTCAAATACTGCAATAAATCATCAAAAAGACACCCCTAGACTAAGCCTAGTTAGTGTGTTTTGGAACTGGTACCGGGGTCTGTCAGCCTCTGAACAGGTAAGTGAGACCTGGGTTATTTCCAGTGGTCCCTTTGTGGGTGAGCGCTGCAAGGTAAGTTACTTACTAATTCAAAACTAATTGGCTGCCTTAACAATTACTCTTTAATGCTGATTAATAGCTGTCAAAATCTTGTAGACTTCACCTGTGTAACATCTCAAAATTTTAACTGATGGAATCACCAAGCTACACATTCACTCCTTTGTTATCTCTCTCTCCTTGACTATCGCAGCTCCCTTCTCATAGGCCTACCTCTCCATACACTAGCCCTTCTTCAGTCTGTCATGATTGCTGCTGCCAGATTCATCTACCTTACCAACTGCTCAGTGTCCTTCACTCCCCTCTGCTAATTCCTCCACTGGCTTCCAATTGTCCAAATAAATAATAAAATTCAAAATACTAACAACACCATACAAAGCCATTCACAACTCTGCCCCGAGCCACATCACCAATCCTATCTCAAAATATCACCCAAACCGTCCTCTCGGCTCCTCCCCAGACCTCCTGCTCTCTAGCTCTCTTGTCTCCTCTTCCCTAACTCATCTCCGGGACCTCTCCAAAACCTCTCTCATCCTCTGGAACTCTGTACTTCAATCTGTCCAGCTGTTCCTTACTCTGGCCACCTTTAGGTGATGCCTTAAAGCTCAGCTCTTCAGGGAGGCCTATTACACCTCCAATTAACAACTGAACTTTTAACTCTTACATCAGCTCATCCCCCACAGTTGTACCACGTGCTCCACCCTATTCAATTGTTACCTCTTATGGCCAGGGCCCTCTTAACTCTTTTGTATTTTATTGTATTGTAACTATACTGTCTCCCTTTAGATTGTAAAGTGCTGTGCAAACTGTAGGTGCTATATAAATCCTGTATAATAATAATATTAATAATAATAATAATAATAATAATAATAATAATAATAATAATGCAATACATAGTGTGACTACACTCTTAATGTTTTCTGAGTCAAGCCCCAGCCAAGTCACAGATCAGGAAAGTCAGAGAAAGGTCCTGATTCCTTTTCTGTGTCTGTTCCATGTCGGTGCATCCATGTTCCAGGTCAGTAACTCAAAGTATTAAACCCATAGAGTTAGCATTATAGTCGAACAATTTTTAACTTATAAAGTAGTGAAACCAGAGGATAAAAATGACTGCCAGGCACCATTTTCAGAAAACATATCAGGAACCATCTTGCTTCAATGCTTTGGGCCACTAACCCAGAACAGATTTGCTGAAAAGCAGCTAGCATTTTTAGAATCAGGTCAGCATTAACAGTCAACAGCAATACTTACCTTTGCTTTAATGGTCTGGTACTAAGGAGGTCCTTTGCTGGAACCAGCATATTCTAGACTTCCTCCATCTTGATTGGCCAGCACAGGATGATGTCACTTTTGTACATGCACAGGAGATCAGTCATCCTGGCATACAGACACTGTGCTGGAATGTAAACTGTGCTGCACTCCGTGAATACTGGTCTATGCTTGTATTCAGACACCAACTTTACTACTTAAAACTTAAATATAACTGAATATTTTATAGCGGGTCTGAAAACACAGACTGTCAATTTCATGAACAGAGTGGGTATTTCATAAATCAAAGCCTCCGGTTGCAGTGGTAGTATAGTGAACAATGCGCAGGTACTTAATCTTATATGTACAAAAGCAGGGATTTTAATTACAACTTGGGTAGCTGACTAGTATAATGAAAAACACATTTAAAAGGTTTAAATGGTTTAAATGAGGTTTAATTAAAGGGAACAAGCGAGCAAGTTTATTGCTGTGTGATAAGTTAAGTAAAACACAGAGAATAAAAAAGGTTTATTTTGTTAGAGTTGGAAAAAAATGTGCATATCAAGCTTGTCTTCCGTTCTCCAGCAACTTGTCCTGGAAGTAAACATCAGGCTGTAATTTAATGTACAAGACTGCAGATGTGTATTGAATTTTTAAGCCAATTAATCATCTAAAAGGAACAATGTTTAATTGTTTTCTTATGTGCCATGAATATGGTGTGATACAAGCTTCCTCTGCTAATTAAGGTATTCATGGCATACCTGTTTTGTACCTTTCTGTACTTTGACTTGCTGCAGAGAAAGGCTGTAATTAGTCTTGCTGTTATCCCTTCTTCTCACTTTCCCTCTGATCCCTAAAATACATGACCCACTGAAATATTTGGAAACTTCACGAGCAATGGGTATATGCAGAACACGCACTTTAGACTGCAGCTGTGCGCACATGGAACACGATTTGTGCAGACAATGAGACTCTGGTGGATAGCAAAACAGTGGAAGCTGGCTGAGGCTGTTGCAAGCTATAATTCATAAATAGCCTAGTAAAAGGGAAAAAAATATATATTTATATAAAAGGTAGACAGAGAATAATGTAAAGAATTGTAATTTTTTTGAAAAAAGAACCCAAAACATTGATAATGGCTTATTTACATGCAGATAGTTTTAATGCCCATAGCTGTTTACCAGACTTTTTAGTTTTTTGTTATGGAGTTAATGTATAATATTGGTAGGTACTTGTCCTCATAATAAAGCAGTGCGATGTAGGTAGGTACAGTATGTCAGCGGAAATCTGCTCTCTACTCTGACATTAGTCATTTAAGTAGATCTCTTTTATTCAGAAAACATTAAATGGCATGGCTTTTAATGCACTTCTATCTACAATTTTTTAAGTAGCATATCTAAATTGTGGATCATATGAAAAGTTTTCTATTGGCTCTTCCATACTGTATGGGGTCAAGTTTACTTTGCGTGCTGTCTATAATTACATTGATTGGATTTACGGTTTATTCCAGGGATATGCAATTAGTGGACCTCCAGCTGTTGCAAAACTACAAGTCCCATCATGCCTCTGCTGCTGGGTGTCATGCTTGTGACTGTCAGAGTCTTGCTATGCCTCATGGGACTTGTAGTTCTGCAACAGCTGGAGGTCTGCTAATTGCATTTCCCTGGTTTATTCTGTCATTCAGTACAAAGAGCATTAAAGGGAATCTGTACCAAAACCAGCAAGACTGCCTTATCCCCGTCTTGCAACTGCTATTATATATACCAGCCCTACGGCTCCTCCTTTGAGTGTGAGATCACGTTGGACCCCCTCCCCCACCCCCGACCTTCTGTCAAATTGGTACAAATATGGCCCTCTGTTTTACTATATCTATAGGAAACCAATTAATTTGGTAGTTTAAGCCCTAACCATAACATGTGATTGCTGATGAAAAATGGTTTTCAATCTTAACCTCTTCTAATTCCAACGCCAGCACACCTCACCTTTGCCTTACAGCTGCTCTATTTTGCATAACGTTTGTCTTACTCTGTTAGCAAGGCTTAATACTCTGTACCGCTACGGTACATCTTTGTTTCTTGATACTGCTGACCTTTGTACTATGTACTTTGTCAAAAAGTAATAAATATATTTAAAAAAAAAAAAAAAAAAAAAAAAGGGAACCTGTAATTTGCGTATACTAAGGGCAAAATGTTTTTTTTCTAAGTTTTGGATCGAGTGGAAAGGACCTGTCAGTTTTTATTGCTGTCTGTGCGGCCATTGGGGTGAAACAAACTTTCTATTTGTCCTGTTTACTGTTATCATCAAAACTAAAAGTAAAAGAAAATCCCTAGTTTTTGGGTTGTCACTGGAACAGGGAAATCTTCCAATGGAGACACTGGTGACACCTCAGGATTCCCACAATTTTGGAGAGATTTTCTCTCACGTCTCCCCTATGGGAGACACCCCTGATAGGGAATGGATCATAACCCTCCGTTATCCAAAATGAATAAAAAAATATGTTTGCCTTTATTTATACCTTAAAGGAATCAAGCTCAAAGTCACCTGCAATATAACAATAATGTAAATGTCTCTCCAGTGGTCCATGTCTCTTAGTCTACCTCCATTCCAGTGCTACAGCCTTCATGAGAATCTTCGTCATTTGACACTTCCAGGAATGTCTGATTCCTGTTTTCCTGATACATTCTGTGGTTTAATTCCTCAACCCCTATGTCACTGCAGGACTCAGCATTGGTATATGGGTCAGAGGATGGAACCACAGCATGAAGCTTGGGATGCCCAGAAGAGTACAATGCTATAGCAGGGTTCTCCAAGCTATGGCCCTCCAGTTGTTCAGGAACTACAGTTCCCATCATGCCTAGTCATGTCTGTGAATGTCAGAGTATTACAATGCCTCATGGGACGTGTAGTTCCGCAACAGCTGGATGGCCATAGTTTGGAGGACCCTGCGTCTAGAGTCTCTAGGAGAGACTGACAGAGGTTGCAAAACTAGAATGGAGGAAATGTAGCAGACATGGCCCACCAGAGAGGTGAGTGCAAGAGCTCTTCTTTTACAGAAGACTTTCAGTTTAATTTTGTAAGTGATTAATAGGGTCATTTTAACATTTGTAAAGTTAACTGGCTACAGGGGAGAGTCCAGAAACTGGCTACAGGGGAGAGTCCAGAGGGTGGTGATAAATGGGGAGCACTCAGAATGGTCTGGTGTAGAAAGTGGGGTTCCCCAAGGTTCTGTCCTGGGATCAATCCTTTTCAATTTATTCATAAATGATTTGGAGGACGGGGTGAAGAGCTCAATCTCAATATTTGCGGATGATACCAAGATAAGCAGGGCAATAAACTCTCCACAGGATGTGGAAACACTGCAAGAAGATCTGAACAAATTATTGGGGTGAGCAGGCAAATGGCAAATGTGTTTTAACGTAGAAAAATGTAAGATAATGCATTTGGGTACTAAGAACCCGAACGCTAACTACTCACTAGGGGGGGAGCCCCTGGGGGAAACTTGGATGGAAAAAGACCTAGGGGTCCTGGTGGAGAATAGGCTCAGCAGTGGCATGCAATGCCAAGCTGCTGCAAGCAAAGCTAACAAAGTGTTGGCATGCATAAAGAAAGGGATTAACTTCAGGGATAAATCAAAAATGCTCCCACTATACAAGTCCCTGGTGAGGCCACACCTTGAGTATGCCGTTCAGTTCTGGGCGCCGGTCCTCAGGAAGGATGTCCAGGTATTGGAAAGGGTTCAGAGAAGAGCCACAAAGCTAATTAAGGGATTGGAAGACCTTAGTTATGGGGAAAGATTACAAGCACTGAACTTATTCTCTCTGGAGAAGAGACGCTTGAGAGGGGATATGATATTAATGTACAAATATTGTACTGGTGACCCCGCTATAAGGACAAAACTATTCAGTGCAAGGGAGTACACAAAGACACGCGGCCATACACTAAGAATAGAGGAAAGGCCGTTTAACCTTAAAATGCGTAGAGGTTTCTTTACGGTAAGAGCAGTGAGAATGTGGAATTCTCTTCCACAAGCAGTGGTCTCTGCCAGTAGTGTAGCTACATTCAAAAAACTACTAGATGCACACCTAAGGGACCAAAGCATTGAGGGATATACCTGTAAAATGTAATACTGACATGAAAGCACACACATGGGTTGAACTTGATGGACTCGAGTCTTTTTTCAACCTGACTAACTATGTAACTATGTAACTATGTAATCATAAAAAAAATACTTATAGAATTCACAGGGCCTTGACTTGGGGGTGATAAGAAGACTGACCATCTTCCAAGCTTATTAGGATTTCACACTGGGATTGTGGACTTTTATAGCACCATTTTATTTATGCACATTATATTTTAGTTTTGCACTATTAATGATTTTAATGGTATTGTATTTACATAATTTGAAGTAAATGGATTTAGATTTCCCACTAGATTACTGTTTGTTTTCACATACATTATGATCAATATATAGAGTAAGTTATAAAAATACAGCGCTCAGCCAAACTATTAAAAATCCCAGCAAAGTGAAAAAAAAGTATATATATTAATATAACATATAAAAAGTAAAAAAATAAATTGTAAAAGTCCCAAATAAAATGCCTTATGCAAGAAAGTGTGCCTTAGTGTCCTTTGTGCTTTACAACCACTGTTGTACTTTCCACTTAAAGCCTTCATTTACCGTGTGCAACCTCCACCTTCACGAACTACATAGTTACATAGTTACATAGTTAGTCAGGTTGAAAAAAGACACAAGTCCATCCAGTTCAACCAAAAAAAAAAAAAAAAATGTATATACATATATATATAACTAGTATTAC
>BLSH010017595.1:82035-109949 GCA_018402905.1 Glandirana rugosa | reverse complement strand
GCAATGCCAAGCTGCTGCAAGCAAAGCTAACAAAGTGTTGGCATGCATAAAGAAAGGGATTAACTTCAGGGATAAATCAATAATTCTCCCACTATACAAGTCCCTGGTGAGGCCACACCTGGAGTATGCCGTTCAGTTCTGGGCGCCGGTCCTCAGGAAGGATGTCCAGGTATTGGAAAGGGTTCAGAGAAGAGCCACAAAGCTAATTAAGGGATTGGAAGACCTTAGTTATGGGGAAAGATTACAAGCACTGAACTTATTCTCTCTGGAGAAGAGACGCTTGAGAGGGGATATGATTTTAATGTACAAATATTGTACTGGTGACCCCGCTATAAGGACAAAACTATTCAGTACAAGGGAGTACACAAAGACACGCGGCCATACACTAAGAATAGAGGAAAGGCGGTTTAACCTTAAAATGCGTAGAGGTTTCTTTACGGTAAGAGCAGTGAGAATGTGGAATTCTCTTCCACAAGCAGTGGTCTCTGCCAGTAGTGTAGATACATTCAAAAAACTACTAGATGGACACCTAAGGGACCAAAGCATTGAGGGATATACAATGTAATACTGACATGAAAGCACACACATGGGTTGAACTTGATGGACTTGAGTCTTTTTTCAACCTCACTAACTATGTAACTATGTAACTCCCCTAAATCAATGTAATAATATGTGTAATATGGTCAAATGAAGGATAGAGTACTTCCGCTTGCTGTGGCTAACTATACTTTACTTTGTGCATTTAACCACAGCTATGTTTTCACTATCTATTTTATTTGCTTCTTGTCTTGTAAACCCTCATACTCTATATTAGTTTACATTTTTAGCTTAGCACATTGACAATTGTATGTGCAAAAGCGTTGGCTCTTACTAATGCCAGTTCAGGTCTAGAAAAAGTTATACATACACAAAAAGATATTTAACCAGTTGCTGACCGCCCGCCGTGGATTGACGGCAGCAACATGGCTTTCCTGCATGAACTGCAGTCAGCTGACGCCGGCCGCAGGAGCAAGTATTGTGGGCGCACGCCGCCGGAGGCACACTCACATGCTAGCGGGGAAGCCATTGAGCGGATGGGGCATACTCGATGTCCCGCAGTTGCTCTCCGGCATTGACAGAATGGGGATCCGTGTTTGTAAACAAGAGGATCCCCGTTCTAACAGGAGAGAGGAGAGTGATCGTATGTTCCCAGTATATGGGAGCAGCGTTCTCTCTCCTCCCCCAGTCAGCTCAGCCCCATACAGTTAGAAACACCTAGCAGGGAACACAGTTAACCTCGTGATCACCCCCTAGTGTTAACTCCTTCCCTGCCAGTGCATTTACACAGTAATCAGTGCATTTTCATAGCATTGATGGCTATATAAATGCCACTGGTCCCAAAAAAGTGTCAAAAGTGTCCGATACGTCCGCTGCAATATCCCAGTCCTGCTAAAAATTGCAGATTGCCGTCATTACTAGTGAAATGAAAAAAATAAAATAAATAAAAACACCATAAATAAATTCTCATCTTTTGTAAACGCTATAACTTTTGCGCAAATCAATCAATAAACGCTTATTGTGATTTTTTTACCAAAAATATGAGGAAGAATATATATCGGCCTAAACTGATGAACAAATTTGTTTTTTTATGTTTTTTTTTGGATATGTATTATAGCAAAAAGTAAGAAATATTTCTTTCAAAATTGCCTCTCTTTGTTTGTTTATAGCAAGTAATAGTATAGTATAGTATAGTGTGTAGTAGTATAGTATAGTATAGTATAGTAAGTAGTAGTATAGTATAGTATAGTATAGTATAGTATAGTATAGTAAGTAGTAGTAAAGCCAAAACTTTTTGGAAGGGTTATTAGCCATTTCAGGTTTTTTTTGCTATCAGTGGGCCATTGAGGATATTTTCCTTCACCTCCTGTCACATAACCACAACAGGAAATGAGAGGAAACCCCTCATTGTTACAAATCCCCAGAACTTGAGCCACCATTGAAAGATTTCTAAACAGAAAAACTATAAGTAAAACCTCATCAGTGCTAAAATTATGTATATCAAATACTTGATTGGAAAAACTGTCTGAACTGTCTTGGAAAAAATGGGTTTAATAACTAGGAACTCCAATAAAGTGTCAAAGGCTGATTCAGGCTTTTCTGCCCTCTTCAGATTGAGGGAAGCTTTTGTTTCTAAACGACAGAAAAAGACAAGAAGGGTGCAACAGCCTCAAGCACAGTTTAATAATAAAACAAATACAAACATACTCTCAAAGGCCAAATGGTATCAGGCATATAATTAATCCTGGAACATTGTCACTTGGCAAGCCTTGGGCATCAAGATCCAAAAAGAAGCCCTGAGCCACATTCCAAAGCAAATGTTAGAGCTCTGAGAAAGAGGGTCTACCCCTTGAAACGTGTCAGCTCTTGCATCTGCTGTGGAGAGTCAACCAGGTCTTTTTATTGGACGCTGAAGTCCACAGCTTTCCAAGTGACAATATTTCAAGATAAATTATACGCCTACTACCATTTGGCCTTTGTGAGTATATTTGTATTTGTTTTAATAATAAACTGTGTTTTAGGTAATGCCCAAGGCTGGTGCAATTCTTATCTTTTTCTGTGAGTTGGAAGATTTCCCTTCTATTCCTGTTGAAATGACAACTCAAACTGGGATTTTCTTTTCTTTGACTCTCAGTAATAATGGACACCAAGACAAATAGAAAAAGTTATTCTTCCTAGTAGGGACTCCCACAGCAATTCAAAACAAAAAAAAATGTTTAACATTCATTATACTTTGATCTTTAAATTAATTATGGTCAAAATAAGTTATGAAGGGGACACATACAGCAATTAAAACTTGAAGAGAGGTTCCACTCTCTCAAAAGTCCAACTGTCATTTTGGCTGGAGTTACACTTTAAGTTAATAGCCTTTATTGTGTGCTGCTAAACGGTACTCACGGAATCCCACAAAGCATTAATTAGCGAAGAAAGTGAGGATTTGAGCTGAGTAAGAAGAACATAGACAAGAGTTGCTTTGTATATCCATAGCATCGTCTCAAATACACACAGGGAGAATATAAAAAAAATAACACACAGCACAACAAACATATACAATGCGTACAAAGGATTTTCAGAGCACGTCCTGTATGTTTATCTACAAGAGATCGGATTGCTGCACTGTATAAGCAGCTTCTGACTGCATGGCTGATGAGTTCAGCTGAGTGTGTATCATTTACAAACAGCAGTGGCTGCTCTTTGTAGATGTTATCCCGCACAGTATGTGACATTTAATGTTCTTCATCAAAGAGAAAGCCTTTTTTTAAAGTAAATGTAATTCAAGGATGTGGAACCACCAAGGTTAGAAGGAATTTTGTGAACGATCTGGGGGGTGCTTTACCAAAGGGATGAATATTTAAAAGATATTCAGACCTAATCAACAGTAACCATCGCCCTGGTGGACCTGAAGATACCAGTCACCAAGGATCTGGCGGGCTGGAAAAATTCATCTGATGTTCATTTCATCCATGCTGATAATGGCAGCAATAGTAATTCACCTGTATACTTGGAATGGTAGATGTGTATATCAGGTCATTAATGAATTGCCTGACCTCCAAATGGTCAGACCCCCCGGTTTCACATGTGTGAGGTCCAACAGGAAGCACGTTTAAGACCATTACACTACTTACTTTTTTCCTTTTTTTAACGCTATTTGAAGTGTCACATGTGCAATGTGCTGCAGTGTGGTGCCATCCAGTGCCCTGCGGAAAAATGCAGTCCTGCTGCACTGCATTCTACTGCACATCACATCAGCGTTGAAGTGTGAACTGGGCACAGAGAAAACAATTCTCGCCCTTGCAGTGACTGATTTTTATCAAGTGCTGAAAATAGTGTGAACAAGCTCTTTGGCATGATGGAGGTAATCAAGTCTGCCAGCCAACGCTGCTGGAACTCCTGCTGTAAAAGAGGTGCAACCTGGGCACAGTGGGGAACTACAGGGCTCCTGACACCCACCAATTATTTATATATTGAAAAACGCCAAAGACATATTCACAAACATGAGAAGATTAAAAGCATATCATTCACAGCTCCAGTATCGGGGATGGCAAATCTCTGCATTTACACTTCGGCATCAACAATTTACACTGCACATCAACTTGTCCAGAACAGTCATGTTATTCATTTCACAGTTTACCCTACATCTTTTGGTACTTTGCAATGTAACGTTACCATATACACCATGTATGCTTATTCTTCCAACATCTTGCTACACACTTACATCAAACATGTCTTTCAACGGTGAACCAATGACATTTCTGCCATCCAGTTTACTTATACAGGTCCAGCCAGACCCTACATCAGCACCAACTCTCGGGGCTGAGCTCTGGGGTATCCAACCATGGTGACCATAACCTTCTATAGTCTGTTTAACCTGAGACAAGATGCAGACTATGAAAACTAAATAAATGCTGCACCACCCTGAGTGTTGTTCAACCAACCAATACTATGTAGTATGTAAAAGTGTCAGTTACTATAAAATGTATACAAAATAATCATATAATACTGTGCAAAATTGCTATAATGGATGCGGCCATCCAGTGCAGTCCATAGACATAGATATAAAAGCCCCCTCTTGTGGTCCCACTCACCAGAAAAAAATGGACCCCCAGCTTTGCAGTATGGGGGTCCTATTAGGCTGAAGACAGCAGGCTCCACCAGGCACCCAGCCATGTGCTCAGGCCAGTCTAATAGGACCCCCAGACTGCAAAGCTGGGGGTCCATTTTTAGAGTTAGAGTTACAGGTTGGTATTTGTTTGGCTTTTGGTAGACATAGGGGTTGATTTACTAAAAGCAAATAGAATATGCACTTTGCAAGTGCAGTAGTGCTCCTTTTCCCAGAACTTATTGAATGTAGTGAGGCTCTGCTGATCCACACTCCAAAGACATGCTGGTAGGTTAATTAGATCCTGTCTAAATTGGCTGGTATGTGTATGTATGAATGTGAGTTAGGGGCCTTAGATTGTAAGCTCCTTGAGGGTAGGGACTGATGTGAATGTACAATGTATATGTAAAGCGCTGAGTATATTCACGGCGCTATATAAGTACCTGAAATAAATAAAATTACCCAAACGTGCAAGCAAAAATGCTGTTTTTTTTTCTTATTTTCCTTGTACCTGATTGGGTATTCTTTACAAGGTGAAGCTTCACCACATTTACTAAGCGAAAATTCGTGCAACCACACTTGCAAAGTGTACAGTCTATATGCTTTTAATAAATCAACCCTATAGATTTACTTAAATTAATTGTTGTTCGCTTTTGGCAAAAATATCATTCTGAAAGAAAAAGATCCTGTGCATACTTTTTGGTTGACTTTGGTGTTGTAAGGCTATTTGTTGCAAAGCTTGATTGTCACACCAAGAAGCATTATCTACACTCAAGTTTGTATACCAGTACAGTTCTCCTTTACTTGTTGAAAAAAAAATCCCAAAAAAAAAGAGTATTTTTTTTCTCTGATAATCTTGTTAAATTGGAATTTAGATTGTTTTTCAGTATGGCTTCAGTGTGTAAGTACTGTATATTGTTCTTTCCTGATGGACATTTATAATATATGGAGTATGGTTCCAGGGGCAAAAGATTTTTGTTATTTATGGAAGAATTGATTATGTTCATTCTGAAGTAAAAATGCACCTAACATCTACATATGCAACCAAAAATGTGGCAGGTTGGGTTTGCACTGCATTTATAACAATAACACCTGGCATTTATTTCTTTCAGAGAATGCCTTTAACATCCCTAAATCATTTTAAAAACCTTGTATCCTCTTTGTTTTCAATTCTAAAACCATCAGTCAATAACTAGTAAATCAGAACTGTAGTTCAAGCATAACATCTAAAAACAGCAAAATCCCTGAGCTACTTGCCCCGGACGTGTTTCTGGCTAATAGCCTGTGGTTATTTCCTCTGAGTAGCAATTAGCCATGAAATGTGTTAGAGAAGAGGGCTTAGGGACATTATTGCTTATGGCTATTTCACTTTCAGGGTTTTAAAAGTTTTGCTTGATAATTTGTAAATTGTTGGCCTGTTGTATTTTCTGCATGCCATAAGTAATTATTTAAATCATAAAGGTGTAAAGGTATCCCTAGAAATAGGATGACCATCATTCTGTTGATATTGTTTGGACTGAAACATGATGTTTATGTCTACAAGTCCCAGCCTTGGCCATTACAAATAATATATTGTATGCTAGCGGGAACATTATGCAACTGAATGCAGAGAGCCACAAAGAAAGTCAATGTTGGAAGAATGCAAGAATGTGAATGTTTTTTATGTATTTGTAAGCTGAGTGATGAATGCTTATGCTAATGGCATTGTAATAAAGAGAATGGCGTTGGATTTTATTATTTACATATATGTTTAGATAAGTCCATATCATTTTCAAAGAGGAACAGTCATGTTCAGCTAATATAGTTTCACCTTTACCATAAATCCCCTTGCTTTAGCATGTGTATTTGAAAAGGTATGTTATGGTAAGACAATAACCACCGTTTATCTTGGGCACCAATCCCATGGGTACACTTTGTGTGGTGCAAGTATAGCTCCCAGGAAACTTCCATACCATGAATGAACCAATTGGTTGTGTTTACCTTCCAGGTCATATTTTCCCAGTCCTCTCCTAGTATCAGAAGACAGCTCTGGATGTTTCGTCTTAATGCATAATGCCTAGTTTTTTTCCATTTGATTACCATTCTTTCACCACTGGAGCCAATTGGATCATGCTTTTTGGGGGTTTTTTTGCCTTCCCCTGGATCAACTTTGGGTATAGGATAGTGTAGATGGACTAGTGCCTTTTTTTCAACCTAACTATCTATGTACTGTAACTATGTAACAACAATGCATGATGTACTGACTGCCTATCTCATTTCTTGAGGCGCTAAAATTCCAGGACAATGCAAATACCTCCCCAAACAACCCCTTTTTGGAAAGCAGAGGCTCCAGTGTGATTATTAATAATCATAGTGGGTCGTTTTAAGTTGTAATTTTTGTCACATTTTTTGAAAAATGAAGAAATGAAATAAAATGTTTTTCTTATTTATTTATTTTTTTTTTACAAAGTTGCCATTATAACACATAATTTCTCAAACAGAGCGTATGTAAGCTTATAATTACACCAAAAACACATTTGGATATGCCTCCCAAGTATGGGGATACTACATGTGTGAGGCTTTTTCACAGCCTAAGGAACCCCTTTGGGCTTTCAAGGAGCATATATTATGCATCTAATTTCCTGACAATCTATCACAGTTTTGGAGACCCTGGAGCACCAGAAAAATGTAAGCACCCACAAAATGACCTCATTTTGGAAACCAAATACTCCAAGGTATTTTCTGAAAGCCATAGTGAGTCTTTTGCAACAAGCTTTTGGAAAATGCAGGGAAGAAAATGAAAATGTATTTTATTTCATACAAAGCTGTCAGTTAATAAGATATTTCTAACACATCATAGGCATATCTAGACTTACACCCCAAAACACATTCTGCTACTCGATCTGAGTATGGTGATACCACATTTGTAAGATGTTTTTCATAGCCTAGCCACATAGAGAAGCCCAAAATCCAAGGAGCAACTTCATTCATCCCAGGGGCATAAATTATGCATCTACATAATTTCTTGACTCACATTTTTGGAGGCCCTGGAGCACAAGGACAGTAAAAACACCCACAAAGTGACCAAAATTTGGAGAATAAACACCCCAAGGTATTTTTTAAGAGGCATGGTAAGTTTTTTGAAGACTTGATTTTTTTACCAAGTTTTTGGATAATGCGGAAAGAAAATGAAAATAAATTGTTTTGCACAAACTTGTCAATATAATAAGATATTTCTCACATACAGCATGGGCATACTTAGAATTACAATCCAAAACACATTCTACCCCCCTTCTGATTATTGTGATACCATATGTGTGGTATCTTGGAAGAACATAGTCAGTTGTTCATGCACATGGGTCAGTTCAGGCGGCTGGCAGAAACATGGTCAGCAAACAGGCAAGGGAATGGTCCAGGCAGCAGGCAGAAACATTGTCAGTAAACAGGCCATAATTAGTACAGGTGGCAGGCAGAGGCAACACTGCGCTGATGTGGTGGTGATCAGGAACATTGTTGGCTGGCTTACACTGGTCTGGTGACACTGGGAACTAGTCTGGTAGCAATCAGGAACACCACTGCTGGCTTACACTGGTCTGGTGACACTGAGACTGATGTAGTGACAATCAGGGTCACCGCTGCTGGCTTACACTGGTGTGGTGACACTGGGGTGGTGGTGATGAGTAACACTATTTCTGGCTGCACTGGTCTGGTGTGATTGCAGTCAGAAACACTAATTCTATCTGCACTGATTTGGTGACACTGTGGCTGGTGTGGTGGTGATGGGAGAACTGAGACTAGCTGCACTATTAGAGCTTGTTGACATGTGTGATTGTGCGGGGTCCAAGGGGTTAAAGCAGGTGGCGAAGTGGCAATACAATGTCTCCACACTGCCTGCCAAGTGTTTTCTGAAAAGTGATCTGTACACGGATGGCTCTTCAGAGAATATTGCACATGTGAACGCATCCTTATGGTGATTTATGGTAACACTATGGGGTTGATTTACTAAAGCTGCAGAGTGAAAAATCTGGTGCAGCTGTTCATGGTATCCAATCAGCATCTAACTTCAGCTTGTTCAAATAAGCTCTGACAAAGAAACCTGGAAGCTGATTGGTTTCTGTGTAAAACTGCACCAGATTTTGCACTCTCCAGCTTTAGTAAATAAACCCCTATGCCTGGTAGGGCAGTAATCAGGGATACTGGGACTTGTGTGGTGGTGATCATGGACACTATGACTAGTGTGGAAATGATTGTGCATATTGTGAATGTAGCGTTTGTGATCAGGGACACTGTGACTGGTGCGGCGGTGGTTAGGGACACTGTGAGTGGACGGCAGTGATTATGGACACTGACTGGCAGCACTGGTTTGGTGACATTGTACTGCTGTGGTAGTGATCAGAGACAATGGCTGATGGCACTGACATAGAGTGATATCAGAGCAGCCAGCATTTGTACATAATCACTGCCATAGCAGTACAATTTCACCATAGTAACACTGCACTTGCTCTGGTGACAGTATGTAAAGAAAAACAAATAAACTATTTGTTTTTACATTTTTTTTATATATACTATCACCAGAGCACTGCGGTGTCACCATTGTGTTTTTTTAACACTATGATTGCATAATACAGTGATGATCACTGGATAAGCAATCATTTTAACCGTGCTTTGCATCCATTCATGATGCCATTGTTTACTATTGTGATTGCTGTGATTGGCCATGGCTATCACAGGGTACAGGGTTGTTGTGTTTGGCCCTGTACCATATGATCACTGTGACCAGTCACAGAGATCACAGTAGCAAGCAATGGCTTCATGAATGAAAGCCGTTGTTTACTACGGGACATGTGATCACTGTGAATGGTCACAGAGATCATATGGTACCAGGGCCAATCACAGCAGCCCATTAACCTGTTCTGTAATCTGCTCTGTCCACCAGACACAGGTTGTGCCAATCCATCCTCTTCTGTTTAGGTATAGCTGATCAAAGGGCACTCAGGTGTAAACGGACAGTGGAGTCAGTTTACCTCTGGCCACCCATGGATCAGAACTCTGTCTGTGTCCACTCTACACATACTGTAGCGGGTCCACACCTGATCGGATCAAATTCTGCCTTGTGTGAAAGAAACCTAAAAGACAGAAGCGTGTTGCTGGCTATATCACCAAGTGAAAATAAAGGAAACAATAAAAATAAAAACAGAAAACTCATGTAGCCATGAGAAAAAGGAAGAGGAACTTCCAAAGGTAATACTTTACATAGGTGGCCTTGATGAAAATTTCTAAATGGAATAAAAAACATGGTGAAAAGCCACAAGGATATACAACCGACCAAATGATAACAGAAAGGATTTCAAGGATTTCCATTTCAAGGAAAACAGTACCAAGTACTCACGCATTAGTTTAAGCACCATCTGTATGATTTAAAAATCCTGATTAACCTCACTAAGCGTGCCAGCTATTGTAGGATTCTTTTTTTTTCTAAGATATTCTTTTAAGACTGTTTAACATTACACCATAACTGTATAAATAAAAGCTTGTTTAAATAGCATTTTTATCACAGTTCTCTCATGTTTTCAGCAAAATAAACATTGGTGACAAGGTTCACTTTGTCTCTTTGAGACAGGAAGATTTTTCTGCAAGTTTTAGTTAATTTTTTGAGAATATTGTCAAAGCTAAGTCTTAAATGATGCTTGTTCATATGAGATATGTGATGATATGATATGGAAGCACTGATATCTTGGAAAATGCAAACTGATTATTTTCAAAAGATTGTTTAATGTTCTGCTTTAGGATAATCAGTCTATACCACAACACACATATATACGATGTACTAATATAGGCTATAAGACCAAAAGTATTGGGACACTTGCCTTTACACACACATGAACTTTAATGGCATCCCAGTCTTAGTCCGTAGGATTCAATATTGAGTTGACCCACCCTTTATAGCTATAACAGCTTCAAATCTTCTGGGAAGGCTGTCCACAAGGTTTAGGAGTGTCTATGGGAATGTTTGACCATTCTTCCAGAAGCCCATTTGTGAGGTCAGGCACTAATGTGGTTGAGAAGGCCTGGCTCGCAGTTTCCACTCTAATTCATCCCCAAGGTGTTCTATCGGGTTGAGGTAAGGACTCTGTGCAGACCAATCAAGTCCCTCCACCCCAAACTCATTCCTCCATGTCTTTATGGACCTTGCATTGTGCGCTGGTGCGCAGTCATGTTGGAACAGGAAGGGGCCATCCCCAAACTGTTCCAACCAATTTGGGACAATGAAATTGTCCAAAATGTCTTGGTAGGCTGATGCCTTAAAAGTTCCCTTCACTGGAACAACCCCTGAAAAACAGCCCCACAGCATAATCCCCCTCCACCAAATGATTTGGACCAGTGAATAAAGCAAGGTATCTCAGAGGCAATGGTAACCAGAATTATTAGAGAAGGGCTATATCACCAGCAGCTACACAGACAGCATTTAAAAACTTGACAGGGGTTCTATTCTAACCCTCCCTACTTTCATTCAAAATTTAAAAACATATTTTTTTAAACATGTTTGTACACTTTGGAGCCCATTCAGACATGGTGCATTCGGATCCATGCATGTGCTCCTGCTCACATGTCAACATTTGATATGTGATTGCGTCCGTGCAGCTGTTTCATGTGCATCCACTTCTATGGGCTGCCATGCAGCTTTAAGGTTGATTCTCATGCAGTAGACAGCGTCTTAGATCAGGGGACGGGTCTGGTCGCTCACCTTAATAAACCCTTAAGCAGTCCCTTAATGTAAGTATTCTCTATGTACACATTTCATTGTATCAAGGTCAGTGCAGCAGATATTACTTAAAACAAGAATAAAACAGGAGAACATCCAGAGGCTGGATACTATAATCAGATACTTCAATAAAATCTCAGTAAAGGGATTGCTGTCAGTGTGCTTTCCTGTTGGTGTCAAGGGTTGCACTTTAGTAAACCAACCCCTGTCTTTGGTGTCATGATATCCCATGATGCTTCGCAGACCAGGACATTCTCCATGCGCCTGACAAAATCCGTCTTCTACCCCCCCCCAGCTGCGTGTAATCTATATCCACTGTGTGGCTGAGCTCACCTTTACAAGGACGTGTTTCTATTTATTTTTGGAAGGTTTACATGGTAACATGGAGTAAACTGAAGCGTGTATTATAAGACCTATGCTGAAAACAGGCCTTGGGCCATCTGTAAACAAGAGACAAGTTAATTTCTTGTGTATAAGTAGTAATTCTGCACCTTCTCTTCTCTGGTTCATTTAATCATAACATTTCAGTTATTTAGCAATTTTTATTCCTGATTCATCAGTCCCAGCTGATTAACAGAGCTGCACATCTGTTCCACAGGCTCTGTGATTCCAGTAGCAGGCTGCGATATAGAGCTGTGCTCTGAGACCCTGCAATCAGGACAGGAGGCATGCATTCAAATCATATACATCTTTAATACAATTAATCACAAACCTGTGCTGGCTGAAAAAAATATAAGCTTAGCCTGGGGTTGCAAAGATGGCACTGCCAAATGACAAGGCACATTCAGGGGAACATAAAACAACCCTGTCTGTATTCCCATCACACATGTTCCTGGAATCAAGGCTCATCAATAGTGGGTGCTGTAGCGACTACCAGCTGGATACTGGAAACATCAAAACAGCCCTAACTGCACTTTTCTGGAAGTAGTTCTACCTGTGCCTAATTTAGGCAAGTATTTGTGCCAGTGTTGGTAACATTACCAACACATGCAGCAAGTTCAGGTAGTTCTTACTGCTGCTACTTTAACCACTTCAACCCTTTAGGGCGTACCTGTACGTCCTTGGTTTGAAATGGCTGTACTGGGATGAAGGCGAGAGCTGCGTCTACCATCCCAGTACTGAGATTTTCAGCAAGTGATGGGCTTTTCTGTGGAAGTGATCCTAGTGGCTCTATAGCCGCCCGATCACTTCTACAGGGTGAGTCATTGGGAAGCCCGGTACTCACTCGGTGCACTTGTGAGCTGAGCGGGGAGGAAGGTACACCTTTACCCACCTCCCCTCTGTGATGAAAGAAACTGGAAGTGATGAGGATTTTGTCACAACCGGTTTTGTTTTGTTGTTTACAAGCTGTCAGCTGCTAGTGCAGCATGTAATCAAACCAATCATGGTTTGATTAGATGCTTTGGAGGCCAGAGGAGAGATATGGGGTCTATTAGATGCCAATGCCCCTGATGCTCTCTCCACCTGAACCCTGCTGACTGGACAGTAAAAAAGCAGCAGAATAACGCTTAGGTCAGCTCTCTGCTCATTCTACATTTGTATGCAGATCACCTACTGTAATTGGCTCCCTGTCCCATCATCTCCAGTGCTACTGTATAGGAGACTGCAAGAGGTTAATACCATTTCAAATTCAGGTACTTATACGTGTTACATAAAAAAATAAATCATGATTTATTCATGAATCCAGAACTGTCCTTAACCCCTTTTAGGTCTGGGGAAATTTTATACCTTGACAATGAGAACACATTTCACACTTGCCCTGTGTCAGTTTAATTAAGAATAATTCTTAAAAGGCTTATATCAAAGCAAATTTTAATTACTTTAAATGCAAAATACAAATTAAATCTTGCAAAAATTAAAAGACAAAACAAATATACACACACACACACGCACATTCTGTATAGTAGGTAGATATTCTCACCCAAAGTGTGAAACCTCATGAAATCTTTACAAATAGTTGTTTAGCTCAAGCTTACAAAATTCTTAAAGCGGAGTTCCACCCACATTTGGAACTTCCGCTGATCGTATCCCCCCACCCCCCATCCCCAGGTGCCACATTTGGCACCTTTCAGGGGGGAGGGGGAAGAGAATACCTGTCTTTGACAGGTATTCTGTTCCCACTTCTTGGAGCCTGGCCGCGGCGCATTACGTCAGCAGCCCGGCTCCCTCTTCCTCCCTCCTCTGTCGCGGGCCACTGACAGAGCGCAGCGTGTTTCGCGTATGCGCAATAGGTGCCCAGCCCCGAAGCCCAACGGCTCCACTGCCGGTTTCCCTTACCCACAATGGCCGCGGCTGCACCTGACCAGCCGATCCGAAGATCGGCGGGGGTGCTGACATCGCTGGACTCCAGGACAGGTAAGTGTCCTAAAGTTAAAAGTCAGCAGCTGCTACTGTATGTGTAGCTGCTGACTTTTAATTATCAAATCGGCAGCGGAGCTCCGCTTTAAATGTTAACTCTTTTTCATTTTAAATGTACCATGCCTTCATACCCCTTTTTTGATACCAGGGCAATGTTTACACTACAACACTTTTTATTATTTGGTAATAACTTGTTATTATTTAACCAGTTCAGATCCGTGCTATAGCCGAAAGACTGCTACAGCGTGAATCTGAATTGCCCGGCGGACGTCCATGGATGTCCGCCCTTGTGTCCGCTTGTGACCCCCAATCGCCTGTCAGAGCGGCAGAACGGGGAACTGCCGATGTAAACACGGGGGTTCTCCGTTCTGTGAAGGGGACATGACAGATCTACTGATCCCTGTCACTGGGATCAGTTAGATCTGTTATGCCCCTGGCAGCCCCACCCCCTCACAGTTAGAACATATATAGGGAACACAGTTAACCCCTTCACTGCCCCCTTAGTATTAAACCCTTCCCTGCCAATGACATTTATACAGTAATCAGTGGACATTTAAATTTCTGATCGCTGTTTAAATGCCATTGGTCCCAAAAAAGTGTCAAAAATGTCCGACATGTCCGCTGCAATATCACAATCCCGATAAAAATCGCAGATCGTCGCCATTACTAGTAAAAAAAAAAAATAATAAAAACGCCATAAATCAATTCCCATAGTCTGTAGATGCGATAATTTTTGCGCAAACCAATCAATATAAGCTTTTTCTTTTAACCAAAAATATGAAGAATAATATAAACAAAACTGAGGAATAATTTTTTTTTTTATATTTTTTTTTTTTGGATTTGTATTATAGCAAAAAGTTTTCAAAATCGTCGCTCTTTGTTTGTTTAAAGCACAAAAAATAAAAACCGCAGAGGTGATCAAATACCACCAAAAGAAAGCTCTGTTTGTGGGAAAAATTATAAAAATCTTGTTTGGGTACAACGTCGCACGACCGCGCAATTGTCATTCAAAATGTGACAGCGTTGAAAGCCTAAAATTGGTCTGGGCAGGAGGGGGGTTTAAGTGCCCAGTAAGCAAGAGGTTAAGATAAAGTACCACATATACTTTTTTTTTTAGGAAAAATTAAAGCGCAGCTCCACTTTTGCTGAGAAAAAAACATTCTGCTCTGGGTGATCTATGTACATTGCAAGGAATATAACAAATTTGTTGCAGATTCCTACCTTTTGTTATTCTGAAGAAATCTCTGTGTGTTTGTCTGTGCCTCTGTACTGAGTGGGTCTAATGGGAGTGGTTTCATAATTATCTATCAGGTGTGCAGCTGTAGGGCACTAATGAGGAAAGCTGCTGAGCCTGCATCCCTTTAGACATGTTCCTATTGAAAGTATCTCTCCAAAATTACATTTTTGTTGCAGGGGGATGCCTGAAATCTGACTTGTATCTTAGGCAGACTTCTGGGGAAATTGGTGAGCCAATCACACAAGCAGGAAATGATGTTTCTGGGGAATGGTCAGTACACACTCTGTGTACAGAACAACTCCAGGTAGCCACATTGCAATGCTTTCTCAGGAAATTACAGCCCCTGCAGATTGAAAAGGAATGGTAATTTTTAATAACATACAATTAGAATATGATTAGTGTCGCAATTATATACACTATATTATTTTTTTCTTTACTTGCTATTTTTTCTCCATGAAAGTGGAGTTACCCTTTAAGAGTTTTTGGCTAATATTGCCACACAATTTTTTTTATATATTTTATGAAATGTCAACACATAAAAAGTAAAAACCTTCTGGGTGCAGTTTCCACCCCCAGTCCCCCCCACCCTTATACTTACCTGAGCCCCATGTTGATCCAGCAGTGTGTCTGAGAGCAGCAGCTCCCCCGAGTCTCTCTCTCCTCCAGGATCTTTAACTTTTACTTTCTTTTTAAACAAAGAACCTAACATATGTCTTCATTGCCAGGTATATGATACATTTTATGGCAGCTCATTGGCTCATACAGCAGCAGCAATCAATCACAGCCAGTGAGCCAATGAGGAGAGAGTGGGGGCTGGGCCGAGTCTCGCTCTGTGTGTGAATGGACACACAGGGCACAGCTCAGTCGAGTGCCCCATAACAAGAGGCTTGCTATTGGAAGCCACTTGCAGGGTGAAGGAGCCAGGGCCACCAGAGGGGGACCCACAAATAAGAGAATCTGGGCTGCTTTGTCCAAAACCATTGCACAGAGTAGATAAGTACAACATGGTTGTTATTTTAAAAAAAAAACTTTCCTTTAGAATCACTTTCATGCGAAACTGAAAGAACTTATAAACAAAATGAATGAAAAACAAAGAAAAGTTAAATATCAATAGTAAAAACATAAGAGTATGAAAAAAATGTATAAAATCAACAGCTTTTATAATTTTTTTTCTTAAAGAGGAAGTAAACCCAGATGGGGTTTACTTCCTCTATGTCCCCCTGTAAAGTAGAAACATAATGGACTACTATACACCGCATAGTTACACTTACCTGCAAACGAAGCCTGCGATGTCCAGAGATGTCCCCTCTGCTGGCGGCGTCCATCTTCTGCCCCTCTTCCTTCCAGGGCCGCTACTCAGACGCTGTGACTGGCCAGAGTTGCGTGGCGTCACTCCCACGCATGCGCGCTGGAGCCGCCAGTCATGCCACGTACGCAGTGGAGGAACGGCACGGAGGCCGTTCCTTCACTGCGCATGTGCCGACAGGACATCGGCACAGCTTCAACACTGCATATCTCCTGAACCGTGCAGGTTTAGGAGATATGCAGGGCACCTACAGGTAAGCCTTATCATAGGCTTACCTTTGGTTAAAGTGGTTGCCACAAGTTGACAACCACTTTAGCTTTCAAGATTTCTTAACTGATGTCATATGCAAATATCAAATGTTCCACCTTAGATCTACATATGAATGAACGATTAACCACAATGAAACAATACATTGTTACATTTATTTACTCAATGATACGTGCAGACTATCTTCTAGTGTCATTTTACACAGGAGTAGCTGCATTTTGACAGCAATTTGCTACATAGTAAATCCTGGAGGGAGAGTGAGGGTGAATGAGAGGAGTTGAATGTAGGAGATATGACTTAAAAACTTTATTAAACATGGATCACCTACACTCAATATCCTCAAGTGGTTAAATAAACCCTGTCACCAACTGAATAAATCGCAGGTAAAAGCACAAAAAAAATCATTAGCACAGTCCTCCCCCTTCTGCCGTGCCACAACCCTCTTGCCTCCTGGGAGTACCTCATTTCTTTCTGTGGTTGCATATCCTTGGTCCCTACACTCATCTTCTTACATAACCGTTCATGTAGCAGCAGGGCCGGCTCTACCACTAGGCAGACTAGGCGGACGCCTAGTTGATTCGTCACTGCTCTCTGCTCTGCATGGATCATTCATATCATCATAGCCAAGAGAGGCATGACAAGCTACCCCCCCCCCCTCAGAGGCCGCCTCGGCTGGCAGCACCCCAACAAGGTGGGGTATATACGGGCAGGGTAAAGGGGGTGGAGTCAGGGGTGCAGCCAAGGGGGGGAGTGGCAAAATGAGGTTTCGTCTAGGGTGTCAAAAATCCTTGCACCAGCCCTGTGTACCAGCTGTGGGAGGAACAAAGGGGAATACTAAAGATTGGGAGTTAAGTGACATTTCTGGCTCTGCTGGGGCATTGCTGACATCACACTCACAAAGCCTCAGGGCTTTGTGATTTCTACAGAATGGGGGCTTTTACAAGTGAATATTATGCATAAAATATGTTAAATGCACCTAATCTTATGAGAAGATTTTTGTTTAAATAAATGGTCTTTAACTTTTACTTTCTTTTTAAACAAAGAAGCTAACATATGTCTTCGTTGCCAGGGTATATGATACATTTTATGGCAGCTCATTGCAGCTCCTTTGGGTCTTCTTCACTTTGGAAAAATCCCATATGGCTGCACTGTGTTGAGCCAATAACCTGCAATGACTACGCAAAATATGTTTTATGCTTTAAAGATGGCATAGCGCTCAATTTCAGAGCCACATTCCAAAATCACCCGACCGGGTAGCTTCTTCCAAGTTCACTAAAGTAAGGTAGCTTTTCATTGGCATCCAGTTTTCAAGCCTGAAGTTGTTTAGTGCAAACTACGGTTGCAATATAAACAGGACTAATATTAAAGTCCTGTAGAATTAAGACCTGGCCAAATATAAAGATTGTATTTAGCATATAGTTTTATGTGTTTTAGTGATAGTCCTATATTACATTTTCTTGCCATTTTTTTTTATGTTAAACAAGGACCACTAACACTAGATTGCGATTAGTCCTTGGATATTGCCACAGTTTATCTGTCCCCCTGTGCTTTTGTGGTCATGTCAACATTTTCTGGCTAATTTTCACATTTTGGATGTGTGCTATGCAGCACATACATCAAAATCCCTTACAGTGTTACTAAACCCACAACAGTAAAATCAGCCTGCATATGCAGTAAAGCTTGTGGAACTGCTTGTGGAACTTAACGATTTAATCCTTCACACTGTGTAAAAAGGCTGTTTGATCTTGATCTGATCTGATCCTCCTCTGCTTTTATTGTCCCCAATCCAATTGCTGATAGTACAGAGCCTTGGGGGCATTCTGCACATGCTCAGTTTGGTGTGTATTGCTAGAGGTTTTTTTTTTCTTGGGAGGTTGCATGTGATCAACACAGGGCCAATCAGCACTGTTCAGACAGAGGGTCAGGGGTTATGCAGCCTCAAAGGACAGTCAGAGATAGAATAAAAACTCCTCCTACAAGCTTTAACCAGTGTTTGGCCGGACACTAATAGAAGTCATATGACTGCTATATACTGCTAATGAGAAAAAGTATTTCGATTTTTATATTTACCAAAACAATTGTATTTCCATGTTCTGTGTGCAGTGTAAGACCAGATATAGTGAATGCAGGGTCCTTGGTTTAGTAACACTTTAAAGCTATTGTAAATATTTTAAGAAAGAATAGAAGTAAAAGGTAGGATTCATGGCTTTCCCTGCCTGCGATGTTTCTAAAAGAAACTATATATATTTTTGTAGCACCCTGTTAGGTAGGTGTTAGAAGAGAGTATCGTTTTTGGGTCTTTCTGCTTACCAGGAAGATAGTCAGGTAAATTTAGATGCTCTCTGCCTACCAGGGAGCAGGGATCCATTGATAGGGTTTGCTCGTGGTGTTCAGGTGCTCCTCATATTGTCCAAATGTTTCACATTGGTCCAATAGGAGGGCATATTGGACAGTGGGAGCAAACCTGACAAATAAGAGCACAGGCATTGTTGCAGCTCTGGCTATTGGCAGAGGAAAGCTCCTTGATGCATGCTGGGTGACTGTATAAATGCCAAGGGCACATGCACTTGGGGTTTTTGGCTGGAGACCGGGGTCCCAGAGGGAGGGGACGGCTGCCCCTCCTCTGTAGAAGCTGCCATGTGAGCTAAGGTGTCTGACCTAAGGGCTTGAATATGAGAATAGCTGCAACCCAGATGTCCTGCAGAGCTGACTGAAAGAGAGACTCACTAGAAAGGATATGCTTCAGCTTAAAGAGAGTACAAATCTGTGTCTTGGGGCCTGTCCTGTGAGGGTCAACCGTTCAGCTATTAGAGTAAATGAAAGGGGATGCTAGTGAGTGTCCTGAACAGTGACGGCTGGTGGTAAATTTTTTTTGGGGGGTAACCTGCACCCCATCCTCCACGGTCCGGTCGGCCCGTCAGGTCATCATGAGCACGGGCACTTACCCCATCTATGGCAGGCAGTGCTTCACCCAGGCAGCTTCTTCATCCCCTGCTCTCCTCAGCATCACGGGCGGCGGCTCCCCCTGCTCTTCTCCTCGGCATCACGGGCGATGGCTTCCCCTGCTCCCCTCAAGCATCACGATGGCTTCTGCCGTGCATCTCCTTCCTCCTCCTCAGTGGCCAATTGGAATGCCTCTCCTTATGGCCAATCGGAAAATGGGTCTTGAGCCAGCTTCCTGATTGGCCGGGAGGAGAATCAGTGTGACTATAGTGAATATTCCTTCGCTATTGTCACACAACTGGGTGGAATCAGGGAACAGTGCTCTGCCCACCCTTTTTTGAAGTCTATTAGTGCCTCTAGCTCTAGTCACGTGCTTCAAAAAAAAAACCCGTTTGGAATCCATGTCTCTGGCGCTCGCGCTCTGCATATGGATTATTGGGCTGGGCGCATGGATGGGGGCTGGCGCCCCTAATGGACACCACTGGTCCTGAAGAGAAACAGTTTCATCAAGTCTGCTGCCAGAGCAAACAAACGACTTATTCTTCCCATACAATTGTATGGTGTAATAGCAAGTCTGTTACCACATTTAACCTGTGAGGCTGAGTGAGAGTTGTCCTCAGTTAATAATGTATCAATGTTGTTGTTCAACTGCATTAGTGATCTGAGGATATTTTTGCCAAAATATAATTTTACCTGTACACAGATGTCTATCTACTGGAATGGAATGGACTAATCAAGCCCTGACTTTTTATGTTCTACCTATGAAGGTATGTGAGTATTATACAAATGCAGCGTTGCAAGTCTGATTTTAGAAAATGAAAAATCACTCTTGTGTGACCCAAATTTTTTTACCAAGGCACACAGTGGGGTTGATTTACTAAAATTGAAGAGTGCAAAATCTGGTGTAGCTGTGCATGGTAGCCAATCGGCTTCTAACTTCAGTTGGTTTAATTAAGCTTTGACAAAAAAAAAAAACCCTGGAAGCTGATTGGGTACTATGCAGAGCTGCACTAGATTTTGCACTCTACAGTTATAGTAAATCAATCCCAGTGATAATTACAAAACAGATTGCAGAAAGAACTATGTTCAAATAAACAGCCCTCCCCATCATTTTTTATGCTTGTCATTGATGTTGCACGTATGTGTAGCCTATCTTCTTTTGCTGATACCTAACTAGGGATCAGTATTGGGTTCACCGCTACCATGGGCTTGTGGCAGATTCAACGGGTTTGAAACTTGAGGTCACAAAGAATTGTTAGCTATGCATAAACTTGCAGCCACCCCCTTTTAAATCATATTCAAACTACCCTATGAAAAGAAGATGATTATACCTGCATATTCGGAGGGCGCTCTGGTCTGGTCATGTGATTGGCTGCAGTGCCGGCTTCAGAGGAGAGGAGGGAGTGCCGGGTGGTGGGGGAGGGGTTTTTTCCCCCCTTAAATCCCTTAAAGCTACTGTAATAACACAGAGCAGTTTCACAAAGCATATTACCTAATTGTTGTTGGCTTTTTTTAATGGTGACAATAATGGAATATACTTGGGTTATGTGCATTACCCCAGCAGCTCATAAATGTCTTTGGGAGAGCCTGTGACAGTGTGATCTACAGGCATGAGATTGTGGGAGACAGAGGAAGTCTCTGCATAACACGAAGTGCCCAAACAAAAACCTTTATTTACCAGTTGTCACCGCATAACACAAAGTGCCCCAAAAAGAGCCTGTAAATGATTATCACCAGCTATTTTTTCATGGAAGTTAGCTATCCCAGTAAGAGTATCATGTTAAAGCTTATATGAGATATTAGTGCTTGGATTTACATCTACTTTAGCTCTCTCTGCACCCTGCCCCTGCCCCTACTGCCCTCTCTGCACCCTGCCTGCGTTCCTCCACTCAGATCTGTACACCAAAACATCCTTTTAAAGCAAAGTTCCACCCAAAAGTGGAACTTCCGCATCAAGGAGTCCTAACCCCCTGCTGTTAAGCCGCAAGCTGTCACAGTTGGGTGCCCTCACTAGTGATGCCGGCGCCAGGGGGAGAAGTGAGGCTTCGGGCAGCCACATCGCTGGAGCGTGGGACAGGTGAGTGTCTGTTTATTAAAAGTCAGCAGCTACACTTTTTGTAGCTGTTGACTTTTGATAAACTGAAAAACAACTGGAATTCCACTTTAAGACCAATATCTGTCCACAGCTTTTTTCCTAGCTCCTTAATCATCAAAATGAGGCTAGTTTTTGTAATCATATCCTTTAGCTTGGGGTGATTTCAATGCATTGCACAGTTGTTGCTGACAATCAATTTGAGAGCTAATTTCTTTTTCAAAACCTCACTGCATCCATAAAAAAATGTAACATATCCAGGTAGAATAGTCAAAGCTGTGCGGACACAAACAAAGCAGAGGCAGGGCAGTACAATAACTGTTCTTCTTTGCACTGCTCCACTCTTTTAATAATTTTGCCACTGCCAGTTTCGAGAACAAAAGGAGATATTTGCATGGCTACAGATGCATAGTAGAAATGGAGCCCTCAAACAAGTCTGTCTTCTCCAGGTGTAGGCAATTTGAAGGAAGGGGTGAGGGGGTAAAGTGAATTGATAATTAAGATCAATAAATAGATAAGGATAGATAGATAGATAGATAGATAGATAGATAGATAGATAGATAGATAGATAGATAGATAGATTGACCTCCCTTCGGGCCATCTTGTTCTTCTCCAGCCCATTCACAGAGCGCAGCGAGATTCACGCATGCACAGTAGGGAACCAGCTGTCAAGCCGCAAGGTTTCTCTGCCAGTTTTCCTCAGTGAAGATGGCAGGGGCAACAAAAAATCGGCTCGGGTGAGGACACCGCTGGATTCCTGGACAGATAGGTGTCCTAATATTAAAAGTCTGCAGCTACAGTCTTTAAATATAAATAGTATTTTTTTTCTAAAGGAGCCTGGAGCTCTGCTTTAAGGCATCCCTCAGATCTGTCATTTGAAAGATTCATGTAATTTCCTTCTTGTCATCAAAGTCGCATCAACTGGACTGGACTTTTTTTCTTTTAGAATAGTGTGCCTATTGGCCTTGAAATTGGCCAGAATTTAGTATCAGGATTTCCCCCCCATAGACCACATACCTGAGCAGATTCGCCCATTCTCATACCTACCTACCTAGAACCTGTCTGCCATAGAAAATCACAGGAAACCAACCGCATGGTAGGTGTGTCTATCAGCTTAGCTCTGGCTTCTCTAGTATTCCTGGCACTACCAGCATTGCTTCCTGACATTGTGAAGGGTCCTAAATCAGCTGCAAAAGAGCCCAGATTATTAAAGCAGAAGTTCACTCTCTCAGTCAACATTGGCTATAAATGGCTATAAATAGAGTAAGTAAGTATTGCATATTTACTTGCTTAAATGTTTTTAAAATTTCTTCAGCTACTTCCTGGTTTCCAGGCCTAGATAAATAATATTCATACATCCCTGGAGTCTTCGGGAGGGGAGGAGGGGTTTTCTAGGGTTGCCCCCTAATCCCTTTAAAACCGAACACATATTAATTACACAGTTTCTGGGACTAATTTATTGCAGAAAAGGCACCAAGTGAGTTTAATTAGCACCTTATTCAGCCACAGAACCTGTGTAATTAATATGTGTTTGGTTTTAAACTCATAAGGTGGCAACCCTAGGGTTTTCTCAGCTATTAACACCCTTCTGCATGCCAGAGCTAAGGGTAGATAGATTCCAGGAAGTAAATGCTACATGAATCATCTGCCCTTATTCAAGATGATTATGGCAAGAAATGCTAGAGGGTGTTTTTTAAAGGGGTTTCTCAGCAAAATAAAGCATAGAGACATGGATGGGTGGCAAGTTCTGTTTTTAGTCAAAAGAAATAGTTTTTTTTTGTGTAATAAAATGATTGTAGACCTATGTGATATTTATTTATGTAAACTGAATTTGAGGGAAAAAAATGTAATATCAAATACCAAACAATGATAAAATAACTCATGCAACTTAGTAAACTGATGCGTTAGTACTTTCTCTTTCATGGCAGCTAGGGCCAACTCTAATTATTACATTTAAAATCCTGGGCAGCACTGTGATACTATGTACACTTTTATCCAAGCTGTTATGATTAACACAGCAGTCTGCCCATATAGGGTAAGTGCAGGAACCAGCCTTTGTACAGCCAAAACATAGAAAAAAAACAAGGAAAAACATTACGTTATTCGCGTGAAAGTTGCTCATGATACATCAATTTTGGCATTTTATTTTAGATCAAAAGGAATGCCTGTGTTTTAATAAATTGTTAGTAATTTTCCATGCCAACTTTCGTCAGCAGTTAATAAAAATATTTATTCAGTCATAACAGGTGAGTTTAGGTTATTTCACATTATTTATAACTCTATTAGAAATAGATTAGAAATATGTCCTGGATACAGCACCATTTTCTCAGAAATAAAGGTCTGCTGATTAAAGGAGGAAAATTGGCTTAACTCACATTATATTATTAATTTTTTTTTTTTTACAAAAAAAATATTCACCTTACATCGGTAGTAAACCACTCTTCTGGCCCGCTCACTATGGCTATACGTTGCTACTTTGACGTTAAATACCACTATGATGGCAGCAGATAGCTGCCATATTTTTATTCACGGCGGACGGTCTGCTTTAACATAAAAGTGGTCTCTGCTGGGGATTCGCCGCGTGATCACTTTTATGGGTGGCAGGAGAGGTGCCCCCCCTCCCGCCACATCCCAATCGTCATTGGAAGCAGGAGAGATGATCCGGTCCTGTGGCCTGATGGGCAGGAAGTCGAATGAGGGCATGATAGCCCCCACTCTACTCTATGCCCTTGGAGCACTGGAGCAATGTCAAACTTCACTTCTGCCCTCCGGCCTTAAGGCTAGGTTCACACTGCTCCGATCACAGAGATCGCATATGATTTTGCACCGCACTGCAGTGTGAACCATATGCGATCTCTGTGCGATGCAAAATCAGCCATAGAGATTGTATGGCTGAATTCACATCACAATCGGAGCAAACTAGCACAGGACCCTTTTTTTTCGCAGGGTCAGAATCGGATCGCATGGTGGTTCACACCATGCGATCCGATTCCTGTGCGAGTTTGCAGTTCGCAGTGCGATATGCGTACTCATTTGGGGGTGTCATTAACATTGTATTGATACTCCCCAGAGATCGCATATGGCAGTGTGAACTGCCGCTCAGAGACCTGCGATGCGGGAACCCGCAGTGAATTCGCAGGGTTCCCGCACCGCAGCAGTGTGAACCTAGCCTAAAGGGACAATTTAAAAAAATAATAATTCTAGCACTAAACCTCCTCTGTAACTCAAACCTGGTAACCAGTAGAAATTTTTGAACATCACCTATGGAGATTTTTAAGTGCCAAAGTTTGTCGCCATTCGACGAGCTATAGAAATAAATGAGGGCTTGTTTAAAGTGCTTGTTCAAAATATGTAAAATATTTTAATTTGCATAGTGAGCACAGGTTCAGTTCAAAGTGAATCTCAGTCTAAATTACATACTAGCACATACATTTTATGCCTGAATAGCCACAGTTTGCAAATACAATTTGTGTTACACTGAGCCTCCCTTCACACCTCTGTGTAAAAATGTATTAGGGTATTTTCTATGGAACCAGCTAAAATATAACTGTTGCTTTGTGAAATGAAGTTGGCAAGCTTAAATTCTGCTGGTTTCTGTAAAGTGGTCTTATTGGCTTATAATATACATGATATTGTCAAAAGTATTGGGATGCCTGCCTTTAGACACACATGAAGTTTAATGGCATTCCAGTCTTAGTCTGTAGGCTTCAGTATTGAATTGGCCCACCCTTTGCAGCTATAACAGCTTCAACTCTTCTGGGAAGGCTGTCCACAAGGTTTAGGAATGTGTCTATGGGAATGTTTGACCATTCTTCCAGAAGCGCATTTGTGAGGTCAGACACTGATGTTGAACAAGAAGGCCTAGCTCGCAGTCTCCACTCTAATTCGTTCCAAAAGTGTTCTATTAGGTTGAGATCAGTCAAGTTCCTCCACCCCAAACTTGCTTATCCATGTCTTTATGGACCTTGCTTTGTGCACTGGTCCAAATCATTTGGTGGAGGAGGAATTATGGTGTGGGGTTGTTCTTCAGGGGTTGGGCTTGGCCCCTTAGTTCCAGTGAAGGGAACTCTTAAGGCGTCAGCATACCAAGACATTTTGGACAATGTCATTCTCCCAACTTTGTGTTAACAGTTTTGGGATGGCCCCTTCCTGTTCCAACATGACTGTGCACCAGTGCACAAAGCAAGGTCCATAAAGACATGGATGAGTGAGTTTGGGGTGGAGGAACTTGACTGGTCTGCACAGAGTCCTGACCTCAACCCGATAGGACACCTTTAGGATGAATTAGAGTGGGCCAACTCAATATTGAACCCTATGGACTAAGACTGAGATGTTATTAAAGTTCATGTGCATGTAAAGGCAGACCCAATACTTTTGATAATATAGTGTAAGTATATGGCCTTGAAAATAGATGAAAAAAAATTGTGCATGTAAGACAAAGCAACATGCTCACTTTTAACTGGAGCTCAAGCCAAAAAATACTAGATAAAAATAAATAACTGAGTAAAATACAAATTAACAAACCCAGCTTAACATTCACAGGGCTAAACAGGGCTAAACTGTTTCTCCGCACAACAATATCTATGGATTATGCAACTTACTTTTTTTGTTTTAATTATGTCTATAAATATTGACCCTATTGGACTTATTGGGCTATACATTTGCATAAATGGAAATCCCCTGCTGGCTTTTTTACTACCATGTCATGAAAAAAATCAGAGTGGTCCTGCTTCTTGTAGCCTCCAAGCTTTCCCAGAGTGCTATAAATTACATATTTTACTTACATTGGTAGCAACTGTTGAAATCTGGCACATCCTAAAGCCCAATTCCAGCCAACAATTTTTAACTTTGGATAGGACAGGCAAGCTCAACTTCATTTAAACTGTATCTAGCTTTGAATTAAAAAAAAAAAAAAAACTTTGTTAGGTTTGCTGTCTGTATGTCAGACACATAAAGGTAAGTACCATATGATATCCACAAGAACATTTCAAGTACTTAAATTAATGGAAAGGTAATGCAGTCGCCCAACGTTTAGTCCTCATGCACACTGCTGCTGTTAAACTTTTTTTGTGAGTTTGAACTTTTTTTTTCTGCCCATAAACTACCCTCTGTTACCCTATGTGTCTATGCACACGTGGATGTTTTTAGCAGCTTATCAGCAGAGGAGTTTGTAGGCTGTTTTCTAAAATCTTGTTCAGGAGCAGGAATTCTAACCACAAAAAAACGCTGAATGCTCATAAACGTGCATAAACTGTAGCCACGTTTAGCACTTCAGCATTTATTTATTTCAATTGCCAGAATACATTTAAATTCTGGCCAATGAAATAAATGAACTTACAAACTCCAAACTGTTTTAAACTCTGTTAAACTCTGCTAAACTCTTTTGAAAAAATCCAATTTGGATGAATTTATAACGCTTTCCTGTCAGGATAGTGTTTACAAGAAGCCAATGTGCATAAGGTCTTAACCACTTCCCGACTGCCGTACAACTATAGTCGGCGGTACTTTGAAGTGGAATATCGTTGTTATGGTAGCAGATAGCTACCACAACCCCATTATCGTTCTTTTCTGCCGGCGATGATTGGGTCCATTCCCCCCTTGCACAGTAAGATGAATAGGTGGAAGATGCCGCCCACTCGGCTCCATAACATTGCAGGGCGGAAGCGACGTCACAATTCACTTCCGCCCATAACTCATTTTTTTTGTTAACTGTCATTTTATTTTACTTTTTTTTTTTGCATTTAAGTGTAAATATGAGATCTGAAGTCTTTTTGACCCCAGATCTCATATTTAAGAGGTCCTGGCATGCTTTTTTCTATTAACCACTGGGCACTTAAACCCCCTTAACAACCAGACCAATTTTCAGCTTTCAGCGCTCTCACATTTTGAATGACATTTACTCAGTCATGCAACATTGTACCCATATGAAATTTGCGTCCTTTTTTTCACACAAATAGAGCTTTCTTTTGGTGGTATTTAATCATCGCTGGGTTTTTCGCTACTAATTTATGGTGGTTTTCTTTCGAGATAAACACACTTTTTTTCCTGCGTTTAAAGTATACCCATGTTACAACGTACTGACTCATTTACAGTAAGTTTTACACTCTCGCGACTTTCGACTTTTAACCAGACCAACAATTCCCCCAAATTCACGGGTCACCAATTATCTTTTTTCGTACGGTCCTGGAGAATTTATACTCTAGACCCCAGTTTTTCTGAAGTCTAGAGTATAAATGTGAATTTACGTTTTTTTTTTTCATTTTATTTTACTGTCAATTGTTTTTTTTACTCAATACCCGCCTTCACTTAACACTGCAGCGAAGGCGGGACGTT
>BLSH010017595.1:64983-80544 GCA_018402905.1 Glandirana rugosa | reverse complement strand
CACGGCTGGGTAGGTGAGCATGGATGGATGGATGGGTGAGCACGGCTGGGTGGATGAGCATGGATGGATGGATGGATGGGTGAGCATGGATGGATGGGTGGGGTTGGTGAGGATGGATTGGGTGAGAATGGGTGGGGGGTGGATGGCTGGGTGGGTGGTGGGTGGCTGGGTGATGATCGCTGGGTGGGTGGTGGATGGCTGGGTGGTGATCACTGGATGGATGGTGGGGTGGTTGCCAACTGTCACTAGGCAGCGCTGTGGGCATTACACATCGCCCACAGCGCTGCAGCACCTCCTCTCTCCCCCCTCTCTCCTCTCACACTGCACCAATCGGTGCGGAGAGGAGAGAAAAGCTGGCGCTTCCGCCGGCTTGTTTACATGTGATCACGCCGTCATTTGACGGCGCGATCACGTGGTAAAAGGCCGCTCACAGCGGCCATTCACCACGATCCGTGATCAGTCGGGTCCCCCGGGCCCGACGGTCACGGATGTTCCCGTGTGCGCGCCCCAGTCATTTGTCTATAGGGCGGTTGTTAACTGGTTAAAAGGAATGTTTACATTTCTTGTAATTGGAATAAAAGTGATCAATTTTTTTTTTTATATAAAGAACGACGTAAAAATAAAAAGTAAAATAAATAAGAAAAAAAAAATGAAAGCGTCCCGTCCCGCCGAGCTCATGCGCAGAAAAAAACGCATACGGATGTCCTGCCCGCATATGAAAACGGTGTTCAAACCACACATGTGAGGTATCGGCACAATTGTTTGTGCAAGATAAATAATTCTAGCACTAGAACTCCTCTGTAACTCAAAACTGGTAACCTGTAGAAATTTTTAAACGCTGCCAATGGAGATTTTTAAGTTGCAAAGTTTGTCGCCATTCCGCGAACGGGCGCAATTTTGAAGCATGACATGTTGGGTATCAATTTACTTGGTATAACATTATCTTTCGCAATATGGAAAAAAAATTGGGCTAACTTTACTGATGTCTTATATTTTAACTCAAAAAAGTGAGTTTTACAAAAAAAAACGCGCTTGTAAGACCGCTGTGCAAATAGGTTGTGACAAAAAGTATTGCAACTACCGCCATTTTATTCTCTAGGGTGTTAGAAAAAAAGAAATATATATATAATGTTTGGGGGTTTTAAGTAATTTTATAGCAAAAAAAAAAAAAAACGGATTTTAACTTGTAAACACCAAGTCCAAAAAAATAGGCCCAGTCCTTAAGTGGTTAAAAGCTGCCTCCCCATTGTTCTTTTACATCTTTATTTCATTTACTAATAATTCTCTATGTAAATCTTTTTTTTTTTACTTTTTCCAAACTGTAACATGACCACAAAGCTCCAGCCTGTGCTTCTGAAATAACAGGGTTAACAGCAGTGCTAAATCCTTAGAGCTGTGACATCATCCTATCAATGTCCATAGTTCTAAGGCCCATGCCCACCAGTCACATCAGTTCTATCAACAGAAACGCCCGCCAAAGCGGGAGATATCTCCCCTGTGGGTGAACCCTGATATCTCCCCTGCACTCTACTGAAGTGAGTGGAGTGTGGCTCGAAAGTTACAGCAACAACCAAACGTGATAAACTTCTGGGTCCTTACTAGCTAAGGGAGATCAGAAAGCAGACGTTCTCTGGACCCCCTCCCCTTTATCATCTGGGATAGCGGAGCCTAAGAAACATGGCTGAGGGATGTTGCCACTCCATGAAACTCCATGAATATAAAAAAATAGCATTACAATTAAGAATACAACAATCGCTTTCAGTTTGCAACTTTTTAATACATTCATTGGTTTCTGCCTCTAGAGCAATGTTCTCCAACCTGGAGGACCAGATGTGACCCTTTGCTTGCTTTTTTTTGACCCTTGATCACTATTTCTGCTACTGATACAAGACACTCTTCCTCTTTCTGACACAAATCATGGGGCACCACTACTCCCACTGACATCAATGATGGGGCACTATTTCCACCATTGACACCAACAAAGGGGCACTATTCCTCCCACTCATACAAATGATGGAACATTGATTACTTCCAATGATACCAGGCATTTTCTACTCCCACTGGCCACAGTCCGGCCTCCTAAAGTCTGAAGGACTAAAATTTGGCCCTTTGTTTAGAAAGATTGGAGACCCCTGCCATAGAGGTTGCCCGTCTTCTGTGTTGACTGATGGCAGCATCATTCTTCTCACTTTCTCTGAGCTCAGGCTGTCATGGATTCACCCTGGTCTAGGCTCAGAATAAAATTAACTTAAAAGCCCTCACATGTTATTATGGACATACTTTTCAGCGCACTGGACCCGTCAGAAAATCCTTGGAAATAAAGGTGTTGCCAGGATTACATGGAGCAATATTGAGGGGTAAATCTCGCAATAGAGAAACAGACAGCGGGAAAAAACAGGTAGAGGTTCTAACCCTTCCACATTTAATCACAAAAAAGTTTTGACTTTAGATACACTTTAACATGATAAAAACAGTTGAAGAAAAACAATGGTGTTAGCATTTTTTAAAGTTGCAAATTAGAAAATTAACCACTTGCCGACCGCTCGCCGCAGCGTGACGGCGACAAGGTGGTTCGTTATCGCGAAACGCCGTCACAGGATGACGGCCGCGATAACTAGCATTGTGAGCGCGTGTCCGCTGCCGGAGGTGCGCTCGCGCACTCGCTGTGTTCGGGGGGAGCCAGGGAGCGTGTAGGGTGGACTCGATCGCCGCCGGTTACCCGCGATGGCTCCCCCGCACTGAAAGAACGGAGGTCCGTGTATGTAAACACGGACCTCCGTTCTGTTGAAGGGGGAAGGGCGGTAATCACAGCCTTCATCTACATGGAAGCTGTGATCATCCCCTTTCCCCAGCCAGGGCAGTCCCCATACAGTTAGAACACGCCCAGGGAACACAGTTAACCCTTAGAGCGCCCCCTGCAGGTTAACCCCTTCACTGCCAATGGCATTTACACAGTAATCAGTGCATTTTTATAGCACTGATCGCTGTATAAATGCCAATGGTCCCAAAAAAGTGTCAAAATGGTCCGACATGTCCGCTGCAATATCGCAGTACCGCTAAAAATTGCAGATCGCCGCCATTACTAGTAAAAAATAAAAAAAATAAAAACCCCAGAAATTAATTCTCATCATCCGTAAACGTGGCAACTTTTGCGCAAACCAATCAATAAACGCCAATTGCGATTTTTTTTTTACCAAAAATATGAGGAAGAATATAAATCAAACAAAACCGATAGAAAAAAATGTTTTTTTATTTTTTTTTGGATTTGTATTTTATCAAAAAGTAAGAAATTTGTTTTTTTTTGCAAAATTGTCGCTCTTCTTTTGTTTATAGCGGCGATCAGAAATGACGCAGAGGAGATCATATACCACCAAAAGAAAGCTCTATTTGTGGGAAAAAAAGGACGCAAATTTAGTTTGGGTACAACGTCCGCGCAATTGTCAGTTAAAGCGACGCAGTGCCGAATCGCAAAAAGGGCTCTGATCCTAAAGTGGGAAATCCTTCCGGGGCTGAAGTGGTTAAGAAACGTACTAAATTATTATAAACTAAACAAACACTGTACATTTCTATTCTCAATTTTTTTTTTCCGCAATAAAGATTTATTGAAAAAAAATCAAAGCAACATACTGTAATATAGAGCATGAAATTCATCATGAACATGAACAAATTCAATTTTGAATAGAAATCAAGGAGCAAATCTTACTATATGCAACCACGGAAAACCGTTTCTCAAACTCTAGTAAAGAGTATTTCTTTTGGAGATGTTTAAAACTTTTCTAAATAACCATAGGTAATTCAGAACACGAGTCTGCAGCATTGACCTCTGTTAAAAACAGAAAGAGTATTTTGGTTTCATTTAACCTTGAATGGAGAATTCTACCCATTTTCTGTAATGGAGTAACTAAGCGAAATACGTTACAGACTTTAAAGCATCATTACTCATCTTTTGTTGGAAAGCAGTAGCACGTGCTACAAAGTGGCCAAGAAAAAGACAAGGAAAGATGGCACACGTATTGTAAAGATAATTCAAGAAGCTTTTCCAGGTTTTTAATCTAACTGCTGGATATACAGGAAGAAAAAGGAACAGCAGGTGTGATTATGCCTGCTTCCCCTCTCCTATTTAAAGATGATTGTCATACCCATAATCCCTTTGGACTGGTAATTTGTTTTATTTGGGACATATTGTGCCCATTGCTGTCAGAAACATTTATAATTTAACATGCATGTTTTCCTCTTGTTATGATTTTATTCATTCTTTGTAAGAGCCAGTGTGGATGTTGGGGTTGGGATGATTCTAGTACAGTGTACAGAGCTGTACGGGGCAGGGAAGGAGGGGAGACAATTTATTTTTCTGACTCATTTAGTCATGTAAGAAAACTGGATTTCAGGTGTGCAACCCATTCCTTGCTTTTTTTTCAGCAGAGCAGTAAAAGTGTATGTTATCCCTAAATGTATTATAGCCGATATGTGTCTTGTATGCTTTGTAGGTATGGGAAACAGTAACCCCCTTCTTTTGGACACAAATACCTGCTGATCCTGCCAGACCCTATCAATTACTTTTGTAAACTGACCACACCAGGCAGATAAGGAAGCAGATACATGCTGGCATGGTCAGTTTGATTCTCAATCTTTCTGTGTTACAGTTACAGCATGCCAAGCTGACACACAGACTCTCTGTATCTGTATGTCTGTAGTTAGTTATACAGACATGTCCTCAGCCCAGCACCACTAGGCTGATTGACAACAGCTTCCAGCTGCAGCCTCACTGTCAAGCCACAATATACACAGATGGATAATGGCTGTTGTTATAAAGAAGCCATCCATGGGATGAGGTTATTGGCTACTGATTATCTTAGGTTTTTGCAGGCCACCTGTGGACAGAAGATCCAATTGGCTCAGCCAATGGTAAGTGGTGAAAACTGGCAGGATGTGGATTTTCTTACAGCCACCGACCATTTAAGCCCATACTATACTACCTATGTTGCAGTCTTGTCAGGAGCAGCAGAGAGTAAGTAGGATATTTTGTCATGGCGTTTGTTAGGAGGCGGTAATCCAGCCTAATGCTGGAGGGACAAAATACATTTTGTTAAAATTGGTCATTATTGGAATGCTTAGCCTGAGCTTTTACAGCTAGACTATTGGTTTAATTATAGGTTAACACCATCTTTTGCACCATGTTACACCCATATTTATGATATAAATGGAACACAGAAGGGGCATGCTTCTGAAGAGCTTTATACAGATGGGAAAAGTATTTCTACTCTGTCTTTAACCTTACAAACAGCCCCCATTACAGAATTGACACACCCCTGCTATGCAAATAAGGAACATATGGAAGGTGGTGCAGTCATGTGACTGCATATTAAAAAAAATAAAATAAAAAGTAATAAACTTTTTTTTTTAATACATAGATGCAATTATGGGACACTCATAACATTTGCTTTACACCAATGTCCTTTAGCTAATGTGTATTCACATATACTCTTACCTGTGCTTTGACAATTCAGGGCAAAGTAACCTCTTTACTTTAATGCCCCCTTCCTGCATATAGCTACTTTCTCTTTATAGTGGAACTATACTTCAACTTAGCACCACAAACCAAAAGTTCTGCTTTAATCTCCCAATTTTCTGTTTGTGGTTGGGGGCAAAGGGAAGCAAAAAAAAAAAAATGCTAACTTTTTCAGAGTGTAGGCAGGTGGGATAGGTGACAGGAGTGTTGCTGCTGTACCCAAGAATGAAAACGCTCTATTGGATTAGCAGTACTGAGGAGTGATGCAGAGATCCTATATTGCCAAATAACCTTTCTCTTATGTTCACTGACAGACGCAGGCCTTCATTGACAAGTGGGGTTATATGCACATCCTACCAGTAGTTGACTTGGCAAATAGAAAGAAAGCAAGCTGGCCCCTCCAAGGGGGCTGTCCTCTCTCTCTCCCATATAACCCCCCTGCTCTGCTTAGCATATCAGTTTTATTATGCCTAGTGCAAGGAGTTAGACCTGGCTCCCTTATGGGACCTGCGGTTCATCTTTTTTGCTACCGCTTTATTTTTTTCAAGCTATCTGATGAAGACTGCTATCAAGAAGCTGGCTGGGGCATAGAGGATAGCTAGAATCCTGGACTCTCCCCAGCGCGGCTGACCGATGCGAGCTAGCCCTAGCCTCGGCGGGGCCCGCTGCATCATGCCCATTCCGTGCGGGCGGCCAGTGGGTGACCCCCACTTGCGCCTGGTGACCGGACCTGGTTCCTGTCCAGGGGCCTGCGGCCTGCAGGATCCCCCTCTGACATGGGAAGAAGGTTTGCAACCGGGTGGCTACCCGCTACGCCCGTCGGACTGGTGAGTGACCCCCTCTCTTCCCCCCCAGCGGCGCAGAGGGTGTTCGCTGGGCTAGTGTCCCCCCTGGTTGTTTTTTATTTGCCTGTTAGTTCCAGTGGTACGATGGCGGATGACCCTGCGGGTCCTTCTGAGGAGGAGTCAGCGGAAACGCAACCTGCGCTGGGGACCCTGGTGTCCCTGGACCAGCTGAGAGCAGTATTTGGGGAGTTCCTTCCCCGGGTGAGGCCGAGCAGGGCTCTGGGGGCCCCTAAAAAGCGTCCGCCTCCCCCTCTTTCCTCAGGGGAAGAGTCTGAACCGGAAGTGGCTTCAGGGGGCCACGGGGACCCCAGTGGAACTCTCAGAGGGCGAGCTAGTTCCCTCGGATGGCGAAGAAGACCAGGGGGCTTCGGTTGCACGCGAAAAGGCGCTGGTGGCCGCACTGATTACTAATATCCATGCGTCCTTGCGACTGGACCAAGCAGGGGAGTTGCAGGAGTCCGCATATGTTTGCGGGTCTGCTAGGCCACCCAGGTCCCCTAAGGCTTATCCTTATGATCAATTTTTTGACCACCTGGTTTATCAGGTATGGCAGCGTCCGCAGAATTCCTTTGCCCTACCTAAACGCTTCGCTATCCGCTACCCTTTTGAGGATAGTTTTGTAAAAAAGTGGGCATCCCCCACAGTGGACCCTCCAGTGGCTCACCTGAACAAGGCAATGACCATTCCTTTGGAGGGGTCTCCTTCGTTTAAGGACCCAGCCGATAGGCGGAAGGAGGCGGTGTCAAAAGCAATTTTCCTGCTGGCAGAGTCAGCCATGAGACCAGCCCTGGCGTCAGCCATGGCGGCGCAATCTCTGTCTGAGTGTACGACGGAGCTGCAGAATGATTTGGACTGTGGGAGGACGCTTGCGGCGTTGCAGAGGGGAGTTTCAGGGTCTTTGGTACCTGTGTGACGCAGCTCTGGACCTGCTCCCCATGTTGTCTCAAATGTCTGTTTTTGCAGTCATTATCAGACGGGTACTCTGGTTGCGCTCGTGGTCGGATGACCACGTGTCTAAGAAGGGTCTTACAGATCTTCCTTTTCAGGGTGGTCGACTCTTTGGGGCGCAGTTGGATGAAATCATCAAGGATTTCACTGGAGGTAAGAGTACTTTTCTCCCTGAGCCCAGGTGGCGGGAGTTCCGCTGCAAGCAGGGTCCTGCTTCTTCGGGTCAGAAGAGGTTTTTTCATGCCCCTGGCATGGCGGGCAAGAGGTCGAGGCCCGGCAAGCCTGCCGCAAGGGCCGGTAAACGCCCCTGGCAACGCAAGAGCGAAAAGACAGAGGAGAAGTCCTCCTCCGCATGATGGGTGGGGGGGCGTCTTCTGGGGTTCGCAGACAGGTGGACTGCCCGCATTTCCGACCGGTGGGTGCAGGAAGTGGTGTCCTCCGGGTACAGGATAGAGTTCAGCACTCTACCCCCAGACAGGTTCTTCCCATCGAACTTGAGACTCCCTCAGGGGCGTCGGGAGGCCCTCCTAAGGGCTGTTCAGGCACTCACTGACCAGGGGGTGATCGTGGCAGTGCCTCAGTTGGAGAGGTTTCACGGTTGCTACTCAAACCTATTCGTGGTCCCCAAAAAAGGGGGGGGCCAGGCCAGTTCTGGACCTGAAGGCGCTAAACCACTTTGTGAAAGCGCAAAAATTCAGGATGGAATCTGTCCGTTCAGTCGTGGCCGCCCTGCACCAAGGGGATTTCATGGCATTCCTTGATATCAGGGCTGCGTATCTCCACGTCCCCATCTGTCTCCGGCACCAGTGTTTTCTGTGCTTTGCGGTGGAAGATCTTCATTACCAATTTGTGGCACTGCCCTCCGGTCTGGCCTTGGCTCCTCGGGTGTTCACCAAGCTGGTGGCCCTGGTGCTGGCGCTGCTGAGGCAGAGAGGCATTGCAGTGGTAGCATACCTCGACAATCTGCTACTGAGAGCGGAGTCTGCTTCGGAGTGGCTATCACCATGGCCTCATTGAAGGACTCTGGCTGGCTGATCAATCTGCAGAAGTCGACGGTGATGCCGTCCTGTCGCCTGGAATACCTGGGTCTGGTTCTAGACACGGAGCAGGCAAAGGTGTTCTTACCTCCGGCCAAGTTACTGACACTACAAGCAGTGGTGCGAACTCTGCTGTCACGCCGGTGGTCTTCCTTACGGTTCTGTATGCGGGTGTTGGGGCTCATGGTTTCAGCCTTCGAGGCGGTACCTTACACCCAGAGTCACACTCGGCTCCTTCAGCGAGTGATTCTGTCATTGTGGGACAAGTCTCCACTGTCCCTGGACCAGCTGATCAGACTGGATCCTCAGACTAGAGGATCGTTGACCTGGTGGCTTCGGGCCCCGGCTCTGACGTTGGGGGAAGTCATTTCTTCCCCTGAATTGGTTCATAGTCACGACGGACGCCAGCTTATCTTGCTGGGGGGGTCCTGGGGCAGCTGTCTGCTCAGGGCCATTGGTCGGCGCAGGAATCTCGCCTTCTGATCAATGTGCTGGAGCTGAGGGCGATCAGGCTCTGCCTCTCCCACTGGACGGTAAGGTTGCGCGGCCTCCCGGTTCGGGTTCAGTCGGACAACACCACGGCAGTGGCATATGTAAACCATCAGGGCGGAATGAGGAGAATGGCAGCGGCTGTGGAAGCGGCTCTCATTCTGTGATGGGCAGAACTTCACGTGCCGGCAATCTCCGCCATTTACATTCCGGGCGTAGAGAATTGGCAGGCGGATTTTCTCAGTCGCCAGACGCTGGATCAGGGGGAATGGTCCGTACATCCAGAAGTGTTCTGCCAGATTTGCCACAAGTGAGGCATGCCAGATGTGGACCTCATGGTGTCTCGGTTCAATCACAAAGTGAAAACTTTTGTGTGCAGGACGAGAGACCCGCTGGCGGCCGCCACGGACGCACTGGTAGCGATTTGGAGTCAGTATCGGCTCCTGTACGCTTTTCCTCCCATCAAGCTTATACCACGGCTACTGCGCAGGGTGGAAGCGGAGGGGATTCCAACAATCCTGGTGGCTCCAGATTGGCCTCGGCGTCCTTGGTACGCCGATGTGGTGCGAATGGTGGCAGATGTTCCCTGGCATCTTCCGCTGCGTGAAGACCTGTTATCTCAGGGGCCCATCTTGCACCCTGCTTTACCCTCGCTGGCTTTGACGGCTTGGCTATTGAGTCCCAGGTGTTGAGGGATAGGGGAGTCACGGACTCCGTGATCCCCACCATGCTTAAAGCGCGCAAGTGTACTTCGTGCAAGATTTATCATCGCACCTGGAAGGCCTATATTGCCTGGTGTGAGGCAGGGGATTGGAACCCTCGCTCTTACGTTGTGTCCAGGGTCCTGGCTTTTTTGCAGCAGGTCCTGGATAAAAAATTGGCATTGAGTACTCTCAAGGGTCAGATTTCGGCTTTGGCGATTCTAATTCAGCGACCTTTGGCGTCACATTCGTTGATTCGTACATTTGTACAAGGTGTGCGCCATGTGGCTCCTCAGGTACGGTCGCCTATGGCGCAGTGGGATTTGAATGTGTTGCTTTCTGTGCTGCAGAAACCGCCATATGAGAAGATCAGGGATATTCCCTTACAATTGCTGTCGCAGAAAGTGACCTTTTTGGTGGCCATCACTTCCTTCATAAGGACAAGGCGGTCTTGTGTCCTTCTCCTTCGTTTCTACTGAAGGTGGTCTCTTTTTTTCACATTAATGAAGATATTGTTCTTCCTTCATTATGTCCGCATCCATCGCATCCCAAGGAATTGAGTTACATTCATTGGATGTCGCGAGGGCTTTGCGGGTGTATTTGGCGGCTACATCTACCTTTCGGAAGTCTGATGCGTTGTTTGTACTGACGGATGGTCTGCGCAAAGGATTGGCCGCCTCGTCTACTGTTTCCCGTTGGATCAGACAGACCGTGACCCATGCGTATACTGTTCGGGGCAAGGTACCCTCTTTTCCTGTCACGGCTCATTCCACCAGGGCAGTTAACACTTCCTGGGCTTTCAGACACCAGGCTTCGGTGTCACAGGTGTGCAAGGCGGCTACTTGGGCCTCGGTGCACACGTTTACTAAGTTTTATAAAGTTGATGTGTCAGCATCTTCGAATGCTGCTTTTGGCCATAAAGTTTTACAGGCGGTGGTGTAGGCGCGGCTGGCGCCTCCTGAGAGGATTCTGTTGGGTACAGTTGTTGTTGTTTACCCACCCCTCTTGACTGACACAGCTTTGGGACATCCCCACTTGTCAATGAAGGGCTGCGTCTGTCAGTGAACGTAAGAGAAAAAGGGGTTTTATTAAAACTTACCGTAAAATCCTTTTCTCTGAGTTCACTGACAGATGCAGCACCCACCTCTCTGCGTTGCGTTTGTACAGCTTGTTACAAACTGATATGCTAAGCAGAGCAGGGGAGTTATATGGGAGAGAGAGGACGGCCCCCTGGGAGGGGCCAGCTTGCTTTCTTTCTATTTGCCTAGTCAACTCCTGGTAGGATGTGCATATAATCCCACTTGTCAATGAAGGGCTGCGTCTGTCAGTGAACTCAGAGAAAAGGATTTTACGGTAAGTTTTAATAAAATCCCTTTTTTCGGTAGTAAACAAAGTGGTCACATGACTGCTGCTTACTACTGATGCTAGAGGAAACATGACTTAGGTCTATTGTGTCCTCTTCCATGGGCTTTAATCACCATCTTGGGGAGTCTGTATCTAAAGAGATAATATCTGTGGTACGGTACAGATTAATATTCGTTTTCATTGCAAGTTTTTTTATTTTTTCTAATAGAGACAGAGTTGCTTTGCTTAAACTGTCATTATTGTGCAAATATGTTTACTCCTTTTTACTGTATTAGTGTGTTGCTTATTTGAAGCAACGATAAGAAAAAGGTAATATTTTCCAATGGTGTACATGTAACCACATGTATTAAGGGTCTGTCCCTGCGAGGGCTATTGCCTTATATTTGTTGTCTTTGTTTATATAGATTGACTGTCCTTTTTGGAAACTAATAAAGAGAATTTAAAAAAAATAGTTTTAGGATTCCAGCAAATCACAAAAGATCTTATAGAGATTCTTTTATGTAGCATGTTTCAACCTGCAGCATTTGAATAAGCACAGTTTCAGTTTCCAGCTAACATGTTGCTACTTGATTAAGAGATATTAACACAGCTAATTAGAGATACGTCTCGTGGTTTCTCACCAGTAATCTGGAGGATTACTTCAACAAGCTCTTTATTTGCACAAGTTATTTACACCTTGCTTATATATTTAGCATCCATACTTGTACAGACACAAAGGCAGTCATTTTTATTACCATGCTTTAGAGCTATTTCCTAGAAAAAAAAAAATCATATTTCAAAGTTATTTAACTGTTCTCTTTGGTAAGAGGAATTGAGGTCAGTTTGTTTGTACTAGGTATTATAGTTTCTAATCTCTATTAACCTGAGCTGTATGTGCTGCTCTTCTATTCACAGTTACTTCATAGTCAGTATTGCATAGCTCCCAACTGTCCCTGATTTGCAACAAAGTCCCTCTTTCCTCCTCATTTGTCCCTCATTTTGGTCTGATTTATACAGCTGTATATAAAATGCACTTTTTATATTTCAAAAAGTGTTTCCCAGTGCTAAACTTTTTCATCCAAATTCTAAATTGCTCCATTTGTAAACATCAAAAGCCAATATAAAGGAATAATAGTGGTTAAAAAAAAGCAATTGTGGGTTTAACACATTTTTTTTTATTTTATAATTCTCCTTTAAGGGGGTGTGGCAGGGGGTGTGTGTCTTATGCCTACGGCCCCTTTCACACTGCGGCCGCCCGAGCCTCAGCAGTAAAACGCTGCTATTCGGGTGACAGCAGTGTGCTTTTAACCGCCCACAAAGGGGTTAAAAAGGGGTTAAAATTGCCTGCGCTCTGCCCTTCTGAGGCGGAGTGCAGACACTTCAGAAGCGCTGCCCATTGTTTTCAATGGCAGGGGCGGTGGAGGAGCGGTGGATACACTGCTCACCGCACCACCTTAAAGATGCAGGACTTTTTGTAATGCACCCAGGCTTTCACATTGGGGCGGATTGGAGGGGGGTTTGAGGCACTTTACAGGCATTATTTTTAGCTACAAAATGCCTGTAAAGCGCCTCAGTGTGAAAGTGGCCTAAATCATTTTGCTAGTGAGTGTCCCTCATTCCCATTTCAAAAAGTTGTGGGGTATGATATTGTATTGATAGCACTGTTTGTTATAACAATGCCCCGTAACATATTAGTGTATGCCCACTTAGAATGTAAGTGCCGTTGTATGAACTCCTCTTATCCCTGCAGACCCCCCTTATTACAGCTCAACATTAAGGGCTGAAGTACAGTTTTGCAGTTGATATGTGTGTTACTGTGCTGCAGTGCCAATCATTTAGCAACAATGCTGCAGCACACTATAATGTGCTATGATGCGTTGCAGTGTGCTGCATCAGAAAAAAATGCTGCATTTCCATTTTTTTACTTGAATGCAACGCACATTAGCATGTGACATATTAACCTATATGTGCTAATGAAATGCACAAGAACATAAAAGTCTGAATCCCCCCTAAGGCTGGGTTCACACTAGTGTGAATTGGATGCAGGTTTCCCCACATCCAATTCACATAACAGGAGATTGTTACCGGCTTTCAATGGAGCGGGTTCACACATTTCCAGGGCGGCTGTGGAGTGGCTTGCACAGGAGTCCTGTGCGTCTTTGGCGCTGCATTTCAGGGCCAAATTTAGGCAAAAATTTGGCCCTGAATCGTACCTGAAACAGAGAACACTGATGCACTGGACCCCTGTTGTGAGCCACATCTGGCATCAGTGTGAACCCAGCCTCAAAGTGTACTTCCTTCCTGCTGTTCAGCTTGCCAATGTGTACCTATGGCATCTGGGGGTGGTGGCCATTTCCCTGCATACAATTTACACATTTCTGGGATGGAAAATGTCCCTATTCAATAGTGGCGAGCATTTTGTTCTAGAATAAAACAGGAACTGCTGAGGAACTGCTGCGAATACTTATATTATTGTATTCTGAGCTTTTGAAACAATATTTTTGTGGTTATAATACAAATGCAGAAACAAGTCAGCAATCCACGTGGACTGTATGTTTGTACATTATTGTATAAATATATAAATAATATAATTAATATTACAATCATTATTGTTAGGTCACAGTACTTAAAATTATGGTGGTTTGGCTAAGCTTACATTTTGCCACAGCAGTATGCTCAGTGTACTACTGCCTTATCACTCTAAAAATTGCTCTCTCAGGTTGGCATCTCCGTCTAGTCCCTGTACTGCTCTCAGTCTCGCTGCATGCCCACATAAAATAATGATATCCATGCTTCTAACTACACACATACCAAGTGCAATCAAAACTTTCCATGGAGACATATGTGTCTTTGAAGTATGAGGACTGAACAAAGGACTGAGCCTTGACTTGCAAGCAATGAAAGCCTTGGGCAAGCCAGGCTCTGTGAGATGAATGTTTTTTATTTGGCTGTGAAAAAGGTTTGGGGGAAAAAGGTACTCACACTTTAAAGTTGCAGACGTGAAAAATATATATTTGTACCTGATGAGTGGCTTTTACTCCTCTTGGCTTTTCATCTTGTGCAGCTGGATAACATGCTTCCTGAATATTTAAATATGTAAGTAGTGACAGGAAAGTGCATTTCCCAAAGCTAAGACAAATTGCGTTTGCACATGCACCTGTACAGTGGCTAGGTGGCAAAGAATGGACTTTGCTGTATTGAAAAGTAACCACTCAACACAATACCTCTCAGAAGTTTGAAAATATTTGGAGAAAAGGTTTGATGCATCAAGTTCTAACTTTAATTTCAATCTATAATTGAGACTGGCTACCTTTTTAGTGGTGGGGCAAAGACTGTCAAAGAAAAGGAAAGAAATTAGATGAAAAGTTGAAAAGTGTTTCTTATATACTATTTGCTCCAGAGCATCTCTGTATTCTTAAAAATCTGGATATATATTGGGTGAACCAAATGTTGATGTACCAAATGCACTAATGCTGAAATTGGTTGGAATGGGGATTTGACCTTAGGTTTGATGTTGGGTTTTTTTTTATGTTTTTTTTAGTTTATTTGTTAGAAAATGTTTCAAAAATAAAATCTGAACAAAAAAGAAAATAAACCACTGCATAATCTTCATAAAATTTCAGGAGTGTAGGATTCCTGGTCTCTCAACATGCTTAGTGGATCAATCTGCCAGCTCCTACGTCTTTACTGAGTTCTGTAGTGACAGGGACCAGCAGAAAGAACCAAAGATTGCAACAGTGGACCAGAAATCCAACACCTCCCAAAATGTCTTGAAGATTCTTCAGGTGATGATTTCTTTTTAATACAGTAGAGCAGTGGTGGCTGGTGCTCCATCAGTCGGGGGGGGGGGGGCGGCACTCAGACCTGACCACATACAACCCCCCGGGTTGCCGGCTTGCATTTCATCTGACCCACCTGGCCCCCCGTCAGCTCTGCACTTACCCCATGCAGGTCACGGCTGTGGCGGCAGCTCCCCCCTCCATCTCCTCTGTGTCACGGCCATTGCTTCTCCTCCTGGCCAATCGTGTCTTGCTGATTGGCCGGGAGGAGAAACAGGAAGACATTAGCAAATATTAATTCACTAAAGACACACAACAGGATGGGCTCAGGGCGCAATACTCCGGCCTCCGGCTCTAACCACGTGCTTCAAGAAAAAAAAAAACATTGGAATCAAGGCATCCGGCACCCTGCATGTAGATTAGGGGCCGGGCACATGGATTAGTGAGGCTTTCATCATTACGAATGATGAGGACGACGGGTGTGACGACTAGAGATGACGTCACCGCCGGCGAGTAATCCCCATGTCCCCACTGCGGGAGTGATTAGGTACACGGGCCGGGGATTAGATGTACGTCCCACGGCCTACGGAACTAAGGTTACAAAAAAAAAAAGAACTTCGTGCACCAATCTCGGCCTCCGGCCTCATAACGCGGGACTCGGGTAGGACAACACACAGAAATCACTTAATTATAAACGATTACAGAAGGACAAAGAGGAGGGCCGGTTAGTCGTTCTGTGCTAACCGGTCCTCCTCTTCGTTACCGGCACTGTGTCTCCTCTACCTCCCCCCTCGACGGCGGTGTCGGCACTGGACGTACCCCATTCACGTCTCGACTGCCCCCCGGTCCACCCAGTCTACTTTACGTTCGGCCGTTGGGCCCCCCAACATACACCAGTCCAGACTCACG
>BLSH010017595.1:21882-45179 GCA_018402905.1 Glandirana rugosa | reverse complement strand
GGTGACTTATTGGTGTTCAGTTTTTCCAGCCTATTCCTGATTTTATCCTCAGTCAGCCACAAGGGTGTTTCATGTGATTTGTCTTGAGGACCAGCATTTTGGTTCTGTATAATTGAGCCCCCCATTTCCTTTGTGAATACAGAGGAGAAAAATGAGTTTAACACCTTTGCCATTTCTCCATCCTCTGTAACCAGGTTACCTGCGTCATTCCTTACTGGGCCAATATGATCTGACCTCCCTCTCTTACCATTTATATACTTAAAGAATTTTTTGGGATTCTTTTTACTTTCCTCAGCTATGTGTCTTTCATGTTCAATCTTAGCTGCTCTGATTGCAACTTTGCATTCCTTATTGCGTGTTTTATAGATATGAAAATCTGACTGAGACCCCTCCGCCTTGTATTTTTCGAAGGCCTTATTTTTTGCTTTTATGTGTGCCTTTATGTTGGCATTTAGCCATCCTGGTCTTTGATTAGCTCTTTTAAATTTATTTCCTGCTGGGATACACTGGCTAATACCTTTGTTTAGTGTGTTCTTGAAGCATTCCCATTTTTCCTCCGTATTCATTGTCCCTAGAGTTTTATCCCAGTTAACGTCTTCCAGCAATGAGCGTAGTTTCTGGAAGTTGGCTCTTTTAAAAGGGCCAAATACATTTTTACTGTTGTTCTATGGATGATATTTGTGTATGTCTTCCTTATTCATTTCTGAAAAAATACTGGAGTAAGATAATAATTGAACTTGAATAGATTACTGGAGTCATGGTGCATTTTTTCTGTTTATTGTAACCTAACCCAACCTTTCAGTCTCTGTACAGAGTCCTGGCAAAATTGCAGTATTCTGGATTCTGTGGAATAAAGTCTTACACTAGGTCAGCTAACTGAAGTGGGTTTGAATGGATGTAATGGAAATACATTCATTTTCAGGTAAGATCAGGGACGTAACGATAGGGGTTGCGATTGCAACCGGGCCCCATGCTCCAGGTGGCCCGTGTGCCTGCCTTGTACACCTGGATAGGAGGGATGGCGGAGGCGGCATTTAGAGGAACCTATCTCCTCCATTTTCCTCCTAATGGAGGAGATTCGTTCCTCTATATGCTGCCCCCCCCCACCCCTCCTATCCAGTTTACTTGTCTTCTGCTGTTCCCAGGGTCCCTGTGTGCTTCCCTGGTCCCCCCACAGAGCTGCTGTCTTCCCCCCTCCTCTCTCCTGCCAGCTGCTGTAGAAGGTGAGTCACGATGGAGAGATGTGAACGGGTTGGTAAATTTGCTATTTAACGGCTCCTTACTTTTTTGAATGGACAAAGTCAGTGATTGGTACCAATTGGTTCATTCATAACTGAAGCATAGTAAACTGTTTTTTACTATACTTCCATTTCTGAATGAATAGGAGGCTCGGTGCACAGCTATTCCTGTCCATTCATTCTGTGCAGCTGAGGTTACACAGATGGAGATTGAGGGCAGAGGTTTGTCTAGACCCCTGATATCTCATCAAAGCCCCCCAACAGAGCTCCGAAAAAAAAAATGTAAAAAATAATAAAAATAAAATTGTAAAAGAAATAAAATTAAATGGTAAAAAAAAAATAACATTAAAATAAAAATGAAAAACTACTGACACAGTGAGGGAACTATCAGGATTGCAAAGGTTGCAATTGGGACCGGGCCCTGGCATTTCACCACCATTGGGGAGGCCCGAAGATGGCAGAAAGGGGGCCCGCTGCAGGACTTGTGAAAGGGCCCCACTGCGGTATCATAATAAAGGGACCCGTGATAGGAGTAAAGGGCCCCAGGAGCATTGAGAAGAGGGAAGGGCCCTGGCCAAGGGTCAGGGGGCCCTTCATAATTTCTTGCACCGGGGCCCTGAAGGTTCTAGTTACGCTTCTGGGTAAGATTGTTGTACAATGACACTTGTAGAGGGAACCATGTGTGTAGAAAGCAAACAGAGCTAACAATAGGCTGGGTGACTTGCTACCTCATGACCTAGCCCAGGGTATGGCTAAGAAGCATGAATACATGCCCTCTGCAAACATGCTTCTCTAAACAGTTCTGTAAGCAGTGTAGGTATATTTTGTTCATCAGTACAGCTTTAGGTGTCATTTTGCATTAGACTCTTTGCAGGAGTAGTTCTCTGTATGGTCAGTGTCCAGGGTTCTGCATGTTTTTCTGTAAATTGGGAGGTCTAAGGTAGTTTCAACAGTGAGTTTTTGGGTAAGCCAAACTAAACTGATAGGTGTCTCGCTCAGGGCTCCACTGGGTCCTCTTATGTAGCAACCGCTTGGTGGGCAGACAAGGACACAGCTCGTCCCAGCTCTAGACTTCTAGTGGAAAAGGGAAAGGTCCTGTAAGAAGGTGTATGGCAGCCTCAGCCCGGGCTCCAACCAGGCCACACCCCTGGTTTTTGGGTAAGGTTGCAAACACAGGCTTTGTGGATCGGGTAGTACAAGCAGATTCAAAATTAGGGTGTGGGTAGTCATACATGGCCAGGCACAAGTCTACTGAAGATGACCAAAGCAGGAACAAGCTCTGAAGTTTTTTTTTTACTATTGCCTTAGTAAAAAACAAAATGGTTGTAATGCTTATCCGTTTGCTGCAATAAGTCACGCCACTGAACTGGAACAAGAAGGCGGCACGGCAGATGCTTCTAAGGAACCAGTTTCTGTGGTTACATCACCACTTAAAGGAAGCCCTAAAGCCTATGTAGAATTACCCTCTACAATGGATGGCATGGAACAAAGGGAACAATACATGGGTCACAAGGTTGTTACGGATTCTGCAAAACTTTAAATTTTATGTAGAACTTAGGCCACGGACCAATTCCACATCTTACCTGGTATGCAGACCTCATTATTATTCTCAACTGTCTCCAGGCCTTTATATACAGTATATATGCAAGGTTACGGATTTTTGAGGCTCATTGTCTTGCTCTGTATGCTGTCGGAGTTCAGGCTTATTATTACAGTTGCACATGCTCAGTAAGCACATTCGTCTACCCAGTTTTCTATCAACTTTTTTGGCCCCGTCCTTATTCAATGTAGAGTTCTTATTATGACGTATTAATAATTAAATGTAGAAAATGACGTTAGCAAAAAAACAGAATCTATTTGGTACTACCTTGCCTCCCGCAAAGGCATTCAGATTGGTGGTTGTTGGTTACTGCACTTGCAAATAAGAACTATTTGTTAAATAAAGCTGCTACTCTTTTATAATATTCTATGCATAAACCACTATATCTGAAAACAAATCAAAAAAGAAAAGTATCATTTTTATTTATATCCATATAAAAAAAATCTGTTTAAATTATGCATGGCTTTTAAAATGTAGCCACTGCATCATGCAATAATTCAAACAGATCTGCAGTGTTGTGGCTGAGGAATTATGTTAAAAATAAATTACAATAGCAGTTCCAGTGATGGATAGTGGCTGGTCTGAGAGACATTGGCTAAATGCCATAGTTAGGATATTTATAAATGTTACTCTGAATAGTGTTTTGACTTTCAATAAATAAAAAGACGCAGTGTGGAGACAGTAAGTGGAAGTGACAATTTCTTAATTAAAGGCTGTGCTGAGAGAGACATGGGGGCAACCATTGCAATACTCCTTCTGAAAAGGCTGATTGCCTGAATTTTATCTGCAATATCTGACTCTTTTTTATCATGTTGATGATAACAAGGTCATCTTCTCCATAACCCTGGACCGGTAGTTGTGGGGGTCTGAGGGCAGTGGGGATTATCAGAATCTGTAACAATTAGGGGGCACTCGGATACCTACCCCAACACATGAACAAATAAGATACATAGTTCTGCTTGACAGCTTGGTATCCACAAACCTTTGATTACATAGCCGGGGATTCCTGGGCTGTATAATAATGGAGTAGAGTGATATCATTGGTTGGTAAGGACACAGCAGGCGCTAGCAATTGCTGCTTCCTTAGCGACAATTAAGACATAGGAAGCTGTCAAAAATGGTAGTGGTAGAAATACTGCTACTATATATGATTTGTGGTTCCTTCCTAATAGGCTAAAAGTTCAGACAAATGCAAGAACAACACAAGTTTGGTTTGAAATTGTGTTCAAACTGAACATTGAGCTCATCCAATGTGACCAGCAGGGAGAAAGTAGAGACTTAAAGTGGTAGTAAACCCAAAAAACAAGAATTTTTTATACTGTAGCTTACCAAGCCTTACATCTGGTGACTGTATTAGTTTTATTTTTTAAAGGCTTTTTTCCTTTCCTTTCATCTGTTGATCTGACTGGTAACACACTCTGGATGGAGGAACAACAGAGACACTTTTGGACAGCAGCGTTGTCAGTTTGGGGATACAATACATAATAAATGGCGGTTTGTTTTTGGGTTTAATACTGCTTTAACCACTCCATCTTGCTGGACATTACGGGTTTGAAACAGGTGCATGGGTCTATGAGAAAATCGCTACCTGTGGCACAACAACCCATTTTCCCCACATCTCGTGTTCCATGGACGATAAATTGATGATGTGGTCATCATCTGGGATGGTCTCAAATCCCTGGTTGAGCACTTTGTGGAATATTGCAATGCGAACTACATGGGTCTGTCATTCACATCAGTCTGTGACAAGCATACATTGGTGTTCCTTGACCTACAGCTTTTCCATGATAATAGATCCATCCATGCCCAAAATTATAATAAGCCCACAGCAGGCAATTCCTTCTTACACTACAGAAGCTGCCACCATACCTATTGGGTTGGTAACATCCCCACGAGCCAGTACTGCCGACTCAAACATAACTGTACAAGAGACAAAGATTTTGATACCCATGGTCAGCTTTTAAGACAGAAATTTCTTGATAAAGGCTACCCTTCCACCCTCGTTGATGAGGTTTTCACTTTCTATAAACAGAATGATGCAGTAGTCGACAGAAATATCAGGACCACTCAGACCGCACAACCATTGATATTCACCACAAACTTCCACACCCAATTCAGAAGAATGGAGCGCATGTTCCAAAAACACTGGTCCATTTTACGAGAAGACCCACAGCTCAAATCCACCATTACTAACCGACCTCTCATCTCCTATAGTCGTGCTAGAAATCAGAAAACTCAAATTGCATCCAGTAAAGTCAAATCCAAATCCACCACCGCCAGTGCCCCATTAATGTTCTTCAACATTAGAGGAGTATATCATGCCTTACATGCAACGTGTGACCCATAGGCAAAAAAGATTTCCCGTCAAAAGGAAAATGCTACATTTAGGGGTTGATTTACTGAAGCTGCAGAGTGCAAAAACTGGTGCAGCTTTACATGCTAGCCAATCAGCTTCTAACCTCAGCTTGTTCAACCAAGCTTTGACAATAAAACCTTGAAGCTGATTGGTTTCTGTGTGGAGCTGCACCAAATTATGCACTTTCAAGCTTTAGTAAATCAACCCCTATATCTGACTTCCACACATGCTCATCCAAGTTTGTTGTCTATTGTATGTCCTGCCTCTGTGGCTTACTGTATATATGCCACACAATACGTACACTTTAGAAAAGGTTTGGAGAGCACAGACATTTAGTCGATGCTGGCTCAGACCAGCACAGTGTTCCTAACCACTTATCTGTACACTACAACCGGTCTTCTCAGGAACTAAAGGTTTGGGTGACTGAAGCCATGCCCAAAATTTTCCACGTAGGGGAACGTTTCAAACGTCTCTGTGCCCAAGAATCCTATTGGATTTATTGGTTGGATACCCTGGCACCCGGAGGGATAAATGAAGAGTTAGAGATCAGTCCCTCGCTTTAACCTCTTCCACTATACTGTACTGTAATTGTTCCCCCTATACATATCATCACTTTTTTCCCCTTGTCGGCCTGTGGTGAAATAAGCCTACCATCTTTTCTCACATATGCATGTGCGTATGCTAACACATTTGTATATGCCACATGTTGACATTTTCAGGGTCCCCATCTCAGGTACGCTAAATATAAGCTAATATGTTTTTAATCCAGCTTTTTATCCCATCATTGGGTATCATGTATTTTAGACATAAATTTCATATACTTACCATACATTTACCATATATTTTTTGCTAATGTATTTTATGAAGGCGGAAGTGTTCTGCTCTGAGCTTTTCTAGTTTCAGAGCTGTCTTTTCCCAGCTGCTGCACTTGGGGAAGTAGCAAATGAAGCACACTCTGTGCTTGATTAGCTGCTGTGGAGGACAGGAAGTTGAATAAAAAAAATTAATTTGTATTACATTTTAAACATTTAATACAAATCAAAAACCTAAAGTAACCCCATTGCCTTGCATACACCTGCCAATGCAAATCTGTGCATAATGCACGCATGTGTATGTAAACAGAAACTGCACTACACGTGTTATAAATCACTGTGGACATCAGAGTGAGAGCAGTAATTCTAGGGGCAAAATTTATGGTTTACTCTAAACTGATGGCATTTAAAGTGTCATCTGTTTTTTGGGTACCATATTTTTTTGCCGTTCTGCAGGCACACATAGTTTTGAGGCTTGACACATTGGATTTCTATTTTGGCATCTATTTACTCTACCTCAGATCACCTCATCTTTTATTATGTATAAAAATGGGGATTAGATTGTGTTTCTGTGCAAAAAAAACATTTTAGTATATTTTTTTCTGAATGTGTAGATTTGATAAATTGTTTTGCAGACATCCTGGCATAAAAATTGCAACTGCTTTATTTTTATTCTGCAAGGCCTCTGCTTTTAAAAAATGTATAATGTTCTTGGGGTTTTAAAGAGTAACTCCACTTTTGTTGACAAAAAAATATTCCCCCCTGGGTGACCAATGTACATTGCAAGGATTTGTTGCAGATTCTTACCCTTTGTTATTCTGAAGAAATAGCTGTTTGTGTCCATTTGGTAAGGGAACCTGTATGAGTGTGGTTTTATAATTATCAATCAGCTGCTGCACATGCAGGGCTATAAGGAAAATTGCAGGGTCTGCATCCCTTTTTCGGTGACTTCCCTTTGGGAATATCTCACCAAAAAATGCAATTTTTGTTGCAGGGGATTCCCAAAATCAGGAAAAAGTAGTAAGCCAATTACACAAGCAGGAAATTATATATCTGGGGGTGTTCTGTACACCATCTGTTTACAAAATGCCTCCAGGTAGCCATATTGCATTGTATTTTACAGAAAAATGCATCACTGCAGATTGAAAAGAAAAGGTCATTTTTAATAAGATTTGATTACAATATGACTTGTGTCATCATTGTATGCGCTTTATTTTTTTCCAGTTTTTTCCCATGAAAGTGTAGTTATCCTTTTAGCATTCTAACCCTAACAATTACAGCTAACCCTAACCTATAACTCTAACCCTAACCCTTAACTCGAACCCTAACCCTGACATTTAATCCTAGCCCTTGCCCTTAACCCTAACCCTAGCCCTTAACTGTAATCTTAACATGCAACTTTGGACACATACAGGTTCCTGCACTATTTTGTATGCAACTTTGATGATACTTCAGTGCCAGAGAGTGTAAAGTCGCATCTAATTTGCATCAAAATCACACTCCATAAACAGAACTGTCATACTTTCCTATTAGACAAAAATGCTAAAGTCAAAAGTCAAAGTCTATTACACACAGAATGCAATCTGCTGCGGGAAAAAAAGTCCATGACCCTTTCCAAAAAATGCACTGGCTCAAAACGCACAGATGTAAACTAAATTCATAGGAAACCATGTTAAACGGACTGTAGTGTGTTTCTGCAAAATGCAAAGCACACTGTAAAATGCATAATTGTGAACCAAGGGTAAGTCTCTCCAAGGATCCTGGCAGGAAAAACAGACATTTTTTAAAATAAAAATGCTGTAGTAGCTTTACTTTATAGTAATACTGTAAGTATAAGCATGTACAGTTATAATGAACTGCACATGAAGATTAATTTCTTAAAGCTAATAGCACTGTAATTGATCTAGTATATATTGTGTGCTAGAATAAAGCAATGACCATGTGGCTGGCAGTGATTTCCTGTGTCACAAGTGGGGATTGAGTGCACATTTTGTGGTTGAACAGTGGAATGCGGGTATGACAAAGTGTGAGATTCCCAGAAAACATATAATTAAGAACACTTTTATAATTGTAGAATACATGAAAAAGCTTATTTAGATGAAATAAAACATGTACATAAGGAAAACAAATGAAGAGAAATGTAGCAAAGGTCTCCACAATGTACATTTTATTAGTCAATTAGGACATTACATTCTGACAGCAGCACTGTGCATTTATAGATCTATGTTAGTGCAACTGGAGTGCACTGGAACTGGCTGCTGTGCCCCATCCCAGTACTTCCCTGCTGGTGCCCACTATTTGCCCCTGCACTTCAAATTTCCAACTTTTCTAATATCTTCTAAAGCCATATGTTTTTATCAGCAGATTTTAGGGGCACCTCTCTTCTCAACTTGTCTGCTCCATTCAACGATCCCTTCTTAGAGCACATGATTGATTCAAGTTGAATCCCAGGAATTCAGCTCCCTTGTAAAAAAGCAAAACAAAGACTCACTATGAGTTGAGTCCAGCAAGGTGCATGACACCTACTGGGCTTAGCTCTATTATTTACATTTCACAGCTTTTTAGTACTCCCCGAAGACAGCTATCACTTTAGTTTAGTGACGCCGAGCCTTCTAAGCTCTGCGTCTTGAACAGAAAGGTTGCTACAGCTGGTATGCCCACCCCTCCTCTCCTCCTGCCCAGTCACAGAAGCCTTGGTATTATGTGAACACATTTACAAAATACAAAGGCTTCTGTAATAGGGCAGCAGAAGCGACAGGCAGGCATATCTGCTGTGTGTGTTTCTCTCCCCTCAGACCCCTGGAGTGTTTCTCGGTAGAGCAATAAACCTTTCAAATGTAATCAATAGAGAGAAGGCTAGGAGATATCATGCACCTCATTGCACCTAACTCACAGTGTACCTTCACTTTTTACAAAGTGGCTGAAATCCTGGATTAATGGTGGCTGATTGGCCAGCATCACAAATCAACCAGAGACAAAAAGAGTTGATGTTAATACTTTTATTCCATCTTGGGGTGCTGTGCCAGTGTTGAGTCTATTCTTGAAGGGGCAGGTACAGACCAGAAACTGGTATATATTATAAACTCAGCATGTCAAGCTGCAAAAAAACAACATACAATAATCAGGCCAAAACTCTTTAGAATATTACTCAAGCTATGTTTTGACATATTTTACTTACTTTAAACTTAGTGAGCAGTGAAAAGTCAAATGGTCCAGTGTAATCAACACAGCTGACAACCCTTCACACTAAGGTTTAGTCATGTAAGGGGGGGAGATTATCTAATGCTGCTTATTTCCAGAGCAACCCTGCAATGATCTTCCAACATTTGAAGTGTGATCAGTCACTCTGATAGCCTTTTCAGGCATTGCTATTGATAAGACTTTTTTTTTTTTTTACAGTAGGCTTAATTCTTATCCCTCTTAATAAAGCAGAGAAAAATAGAGGGGAATAGAGATACAACTGAGCACTCCTGATTATTGCCTTATGTACAGTATTGGAGGGACGAACAGCAAACCTGCATGTTGGGTGAGGAAAGACTTAGCAGCCTGATTGCACTTGGTATGTTTGCTCTACCTCGTTCTGTTTTTATATTAGTTAAACAAGCCCCTCATTAGATATTCCCTAACCTTCCATTGCCTAGTTCCGTTTTTGTTTTACCCTTGTTGAGTAAGTATTCTTTAGAGAGAGAGATTACTTTTTACTATTCAAGAAATAACAGGAAAGCTTATCCTTAGGGAGTGGAAGACGACAGAGCCTCCCACCCTGAAGGAATGGATAAACCAAATGGGGGCCACAATTCGATTGGAGAAATTTATCTTAGGGGTCACCCGGGCAAATTTGATCAATTATGGGACCCATGGTTGAATACGCCAGGCCTATCACCGGTGCATCTAATAATGGATAGAATGCTATTGTAACTATCTACTGGAACGAACTAGGGAATAGCCTCGTTAGATGCTTGCATTCGGGAAGATACCCTACAGCAAAACTGGGATGGGGTGGGGGAGGTATATACCACTGAATGTGTTTTGACACGTGGCATAATGCAGTAAATGTAACTGTGCGGAGAGAACCACAATCTATCTGGAATCTGTACTGATTGTATACTTGAATTGCAATTTTCAATAAAATCTGTTTTTGAGAAAAAAAATAAATAACAGGAAAAAATAATTTGTAATACCAAGCTACTTATAAGGTATTCTTAGTCTTCTTGGTGAGTTGACACTGTTGCCTGTGAATCTTCTTAAACCAGCAAGCTGGCATACTGTCCATACAGACAGGGTCTTAGAAAGTATATATTTTGCATAAAGTGATACAAAAGACATAGCACTCTGTTTTTGAGTGGACACATTCTGCTGCGTGTTTTCAGCCTAAAAATTCATACTAGGGTCAAGTACATTATTATTATTATTATACAGGATTTATTTAGCGCCAACAGTTTGCAAAACACTTTACAATGTAGAGGGGGGACAGTACAATTACAATACAGTTCAATACAGAAGGGATGGGAGCAGGGGCGTATCATGAAATTAGTGGGCCTGTGTGCAAGCCCACACTGCACCGATCATCCCTGGCTGTCAACCAGGGAGAGATCATCCATGGGTGCAATGTGGGTCAGAGCACAGTGGGCCCCCCAACCCCTCAGGGCCCGTGTTCAGTGAACAACCTGCACCCATGGATGATACACCACTTGATGGGAGGGCCTTGCTTGTGGAGCTTACAATCTATAGGGAGGGAGAGGTGGTAAAAAAGGCAATAGCTGCAGGGGAGGATCTGATGGAGTTGGCTCGGGTACAGTTCTTAGGTGGAGGTGGGATAGGCTTCCCTGAATAAGTTAATTTTTTAGGGGTCGTCTAAATTAGCGTACATAATCAATTTTGACATGTGCAGTAAAATTGTTTATGTGTTGGTACCACTGCCAAATCAATACTGTTGTAAAATCCAAGGGTCTTGCTGTAAGATAAAATGGTATACATCTGCTCCTGCTTGCTGCATAGCTCTGAGCAGCAAACTCTTGCAGTGTGAACAGTACCATAGGCTATAATGTGCACTAAAAAGCCTTCATCTCAAGTTTATCAATGTGATCATGTCCTAGAACTAGAGAGCTGCAAAAACATAATACTGTTTACAAGAAGTCATCCTTATTCATTATTAGAAAATATTAAAAACTGTGGATATATACTTCACAGATGTTGTTTCTCTTTACTAAATAAATATTCTTGTGTCCTGCATTGCAGTGTTTTTGCAGGAAATACATATTCTTCCATTCATAATAGGAAATCTCAAATTCCTGTTTGGAATTACATTTTTTAAATATGGATATACCAGATATCGACTTGTTAAACTGGAGTAAAATTGTCCTACTATGCAGGAGTGTATCCTGCAGTTTCCAAATGAAATGAACACGCTTGGAATGTCTTGTCGCTCTCTGTGCCAGCTGGTGGGTGGAAACCACTATTTATAGAAAGGAGGAAGAGGAAGCAAAAAAAAGTTATTAAAAAGCAATGAAAATGAGATTATTGCATGTCAATTAATATACCAGGGATAAAAATTCTACACTATTACTCAGTTAAGTTTATGACATAGTGTGGTATTCTTGGATTCCTGCTCAATTGCTGCTTTTGCTCTAGGTTACAACACCTTCTTATGTTATGATTAGTCATTCCATTGCCAAAGATAACTTTGCAGTTTTCTTAAAAGTGTTGATCAAGAGTTTCAATGCAGACAACGGTATGGCAGTGTGTGTTTGGGAGTATAGTGTGGTCATGGTCTGTCATTTGGCAGACACAGATTTTCTTTCTCACCAGCCTTAACCTTCGTAATGTAACTAATTATCCTCTGTAGCAGGACGAATGTATGAACTAATTAATAACACACAAAAACGCGGGTGGTATTTCTTGCCCAACAACAGCAAATTGAATAGTAATGTTTTAATTTTACTAATAGACAAGTGTGCATTTGAAAATTGATTGTGTGAATTTGATTGAAGCTCCTGAAGAATAGATTTTTTTAAGGCTGCATATTATGTGAGGAACTGAAGACTAATTCCTGTAGCAGGAACTTTGGGAAATAGAGCAATTCACAGTGGCAAGTGCATTGTTTCTGGTCTAACAACAATAGTAAAATAATGAATTGTTACTTTTTTCCTAATTACTAGCCAGCAAGTCAGAAGTCCAAAATGCAAAAACAGAGATGAGTGAACTTCTGTAAAGTTTGATCAGTTGTGGTTCTGCTTAAAGTAGAACTATAGGCAAAACATCTTTTTTTTTTCATTTTGGATAGAGCGGGGGAAGCTTATAACCTCTGTCAAATTTTTTTACTATCTGTGTCCCATTTCTACAATTTCCCTTCACTTCCTGTCCCATAGCTGAACAGGAAGTAAGAGGAATAGAGGAATTCCCAAATTAAAGGAATCCTTTGGGAACCCCCAGGTCCCCAGAACTAGTGTCCCCGTTTGAAGATTTCCACCCTATTCCTTTTCTGGGGACAACCCAAAATTTGAGATTTTCTTTAGTTTCACTATCAGTGATAATGGTAAACAGGACAAATAGCGAGTGTGAATCTCCTTATGGGGGGCACAGACAGCAATAAAACGGACAGGGGTTATAATTCCTCAACACTATCCAAAACTAAAAGAAAAAGTTTCACCTTTAGTTATACTTTACATTTTAAAATATTTGCAATCCTTTAGAGTTTCCTTTTCCAAACCAAAGTCAATGGGAGTCCAAGTCAGGTGTCAAAAGGGTATATTATAAAGCAGTAAATGATGCATAATTGTCCAGAATGGTTTGGAAAGCTCCTTGCACCTTGATGATGTGATGAGGCCAAAAAAACAGCCTAAACATCTTTAAACAGTCTTCTACAGTTACTAAACTAGAGGATGGGACCTGTTGGCACTGGTAGTCAGTCTAGGGGTGCCCAAGCAACAGCAGAAGCATATAAAAGAAATCTAAAACGCCAAACGAACGCTGAAATTCAAATTCAGCTCTGCACATCCAAATTTATGAAGTGTGGTCCAAATCTAATGCTGTCCAAATTCCCAGATCAACCCTGCTCAGAAAGAAGAATAAAAAAATAAATAAAACAAAAAATATTGCAGTCAACTGCAGAATGAGCCTCCTTCTGCTTTGTTAGCAGTACCCCACAAGCGCAAAATATTCTTGCCTGTTGTAGATGTCTTTTTGATGGTAAGACCCCAGGATAAACTTTTAGATTCTATAATGTTCTCACAGTCTGCAAAGACAGAAAGCAAAAGACTGTCTAGCCTACATATTTCACCGCCCTTGGCAAAATTAAGCAATTGTAATTTTGAAATGACAGTGGCTTCAAGTAAGTATATCAATAAAGTTCAAGTTCTTCTTCTTTGGAATTAAAGTCTGGATTATAATTGAATATTTTAGCAGCTGAAGCTCCATCCTAGCAACCACTGATTAAATTCAGTTAAGCTGTATAAAACTTTATTAACTCTATCTGTTATAGAACAGTTGCATACATCACAGTACTGTATCTGAATTGAAGCTTAACTCAAATACCGTAATTTAGCAGTTTTTCTTAGAGGGACTAAATGTACATTTTATATTTCTGTTTCTTTTGAAGCAAGTCTTTAGATTGTTATTAGGTTTATTTAGTAAAGAATAGGTACATATGCTGCATCTGACGTCCTCTTTCATTGCTCTACCTTTTCTAAACTGATGAAAGATGAAATGTGATGGTTCTATAGGTAAGCACATATTCCAAAATATCATCATTAGAAAACATAATTATATTTCCAAATATCATCATTTTTACCTCATGTTATTTGATGTTAAATTGCTGTTTAAAACATATTGCCACAGTTTTTAATTCTTGCAGTGAGAATATATAAATAAAGGCAAAACTTTTTTCTCCTAGTTTTGGTTAGAGGGTCCATCAGAGAGGTTTCCCTGCACTTCTGTCCCAGAGACACTATAAACATTATCTCTCAAAGCAAGAAGAAATCCTCTTGTTAGACAGTTGGCCCTATTGAAAGATTTCCCCTCTCTTCCTGACAATGCTCTCATCTCTTTCTGTATAGTAGGCAATGGTCAACAGGACAAATAGAGAGGGTGGATACCCCCAGCAGAGACACAGGCAGCAATAAAAATTTGACAGGGTTTTCAGCACTTCCATACATTATCAAAAATGAAAAGAAAAAGGAGGAAAATCTATTTATTATTAAAGTGTATGTAAACACTTTAATAATAAATAGATTTTCCTCCTTTTTGACTTACTCCTGACATTAAGTGGAATCCCTGAGACCCGACACCTAGTGTGATACAACCACATTTCCCCAATAACACCCTACTGCTACCTACGTTGGATGACGAAACGAGTTTGGGGCTAAGACATGACATCACCACGCACGCCGCGTCTGTGCTCATGGCTAGGGATTGTGGTTGGAGCCAGCCCAGTTTTATGATTACACAATTCATACTTGTGTCAGTGGAGACACATATAAATGTGAGTGCTTTGGACTGATATTTTAATGGTTTTACACTATGCAAGCTCTTTCTCTCCTTCCACGCTATATGGATTGATGGCCTTGAGAGTTTTTGAAGGGCAATTGGCTGACACTGCAAATCGTTACTCCCAGAGGGGAATATACTGTTAGCTGGTTTATAATGTTACCAGCATTTACCTCTGGTGAGTTTATTTACTATATCTGGTGGTGGATTACACTGTGGTGTGGTGGAAGACAGAAAAATTAAAAATAACTTTACAGGGTTGAAGTCACATATAACCACTTTGATGCTCTATAAGCAGATGTCCAGTATTCTGAATTACTCAAACTCCAAATTTCTCAAGGTCTGGAAACGATGGATCTCCTGTGAGTCCCCATCACTCCAACCAGCTTGTTTGGGCCTTATCTGATTGCTTTTGTTGGAGCTTCTGAATTTGAGTTGTCCCCTTCCCTTCCCTCTCCTTTTCTCTAGACTTTGAACCTCTCTTATTGCTTGGTTGCAGAAGATGATCCACCCCTGGGGTAACTGTGATTAGACCATGGGAATATGGCCTTTTTCTTTTTTTTTTGCATTCATTACTTATCAGTATTAAACCAATCGTTTAGAGTTATTTAGCGTTGGTTGCCATGATCAGAACCTTTGAGGATTATTCTGTAATACCTGATCATTCTTTAGCCCTTGCGTGGGTGATTTATATGCTTGCTTTTGATTTCTTACGCTGGTTTATAAAACCAATAAATACATTAAAATGGAAAACTATTGCGCAAATGGTGACCGACAGCAGCAAACACAACATTAGACCATAATGCAAACGTAAGAATAAAGAAAAAGTGTTGCGCTAAAATTGATATAGAATAATAGTAAATGTGTATACATAAATCAAAAATAAAGAAATATATAGATAGACACACCTAAAGTGTTTAACTTGTGATAATCAATGACTTGTGATATAATCATTCAAAAAATATATATGAATATACATAAAGTCCAAAACGTCCAAAGACAATCACTGTGCAATTATAAACTTTAAAATGGTCCACATTAATAGCTGAAATCAGGTCCAAGTACGTAGTGCAATAACAATCGACCCCCAAATCTCCAATTTCAGTGGTTGGATGGGTCACTGCAAATCCAAAATGGGTTCCTTCATTGAATAATGTTAAGACGGGTTCTTACCAGAAATGTTGGGTACATGTGGTCATACGTCCAGTGGACCAATCACGCTTCGGTGGACACCTCCACAGTCAGCAATGGTAGGATCCTCCACAGTGGCGATGGCAAACTCTGCTTCACTGAACGACCCCTCTGCTGTGCTCTGGATCAAGCAGGACTTGGCACCATTGGTCAAAGTGGTACACAAATTTATTTAAAACCGATACAGGAACAGATAAAAGCCGGCATGTAAAAACAAAAAACAACTGCGATAGGCACGTGGTCCTCACCCTATAATAAATACATTTAAACAGAAAAAGAACTTTACACTGATTTACTATATTGGGACTTTTCGAATACATGATAATTGCATGGACATTTTTTATATATTTTTTAGATTTCTCTTATATGTTGCACAGATTATTTATATTTATTATATGAAAAATTCACATGCACATGACACTTTGATGTATGTTATACATTCACTTGGTCATATTGCGCTATGATATATGTTCACTGGGGTTGATTAATATACGTTCATAGGATTGACACATTTATGTGGATATATGACACTGAGATTAGGATTGATTGTACAAAGTACACTTTTTATTAGCAGTAGCGCTGTCCTTTCAGAACAAAGCACGCTCATGTATGCACCAAAATTCAGAAGATGGCAGGACAAGCTCACGTTTAGTAATACAATCTGTTAAAAAAAAAAAATCTGACTTTGTTGTATGAATAAATACATTTCAAATGTTATCAGTGTTATGTAAATTTTTATTGAATTGGAAAACACATGAGTGTTCAGTATAGTAATGAACAAAAAAACAAGGTGCAAGCTGCGAATACATATCTAAACTAAAAACATTTACTTAAGTAAAATATTTCATAAATGCTATTCTTAAGTGGAAATCATAATTAATTTAATTGGATCAATTAGATTTGAAGTGTTTTACATGTTAAAAATGGCCCATTTATATTATTATTTATATATTTGTAGAAAACATTATGTTACAAACAAACATTTCCTACCTGGTGATACTCTTATATTATATTTGCAAACTGTATTGAATTACTAATAAGATACTAATACCTTGTACAGAGTCATATGAGCATGGTGGTTGAGGTGGAGGTTGTCTGACCTATTAAGCTATGCATGTGTTTTAAATATCAGGTCATATTATAACCTATTTACAGCAAAGCAAAAAAATATTTTAACAAAGGTGGCTGAAAGCTGACTTAACTGCATTACTTGCTGTGGACAGTGATCATGAACTGTTCATATTTCATAAGTAACTTACAAAAAAGAATTGAGTACTGCATTTACATGTTTTAATTTTTAGCCCCAACCATAGTAAATAAATAAATAAATACAGAAAATACAATAAACATGCATGAAAAAAAAGCATGCATTCCCTCTAAAAATAGTATGCTATTTAGAAAAATACATTGCACTGAAAACACATTTTGTCTGTGTTTTTCACACATATTACAATGGATTACTGGACAGCACAGTGGCTAAGTGGTTAGCACCTCTGCCTAGCAGCACTAGGGTTGATGGTTCAAATCCCAACTAGCTGCCTGGAGTTTGCATGCTCTCCCTGTGCCTGTGTGGGTTTCCTCCCACACTCCAAAGACATGCTGGTGATAAATTGACCCCAGTATGTGCATGTATGAATGTGAGTTAGTGAACTTAGTATGTAAGCTCATTAAAGGCAGGGACCGATGGGAATGTGCAATATATTTGTAAATTGTCTGCACTAATAATTACCTAAAATAATAAAAATTACTGATTTTTGCTGAATCTGATTACATATTTTATGAACATGTGACAGAGTTTGGGAATCATATATAATATTTCTGAAGCAAAGAAATGAGTAAAGGGATATGTCAGCTTCATGTCTCAGAAATCCCATGTAGATGCCTGACTCTAATAAATGTAACCCAGCTTTAGATGTGGTGCCAGGAGTTCATTAAAAGAACTTTAGCTGTAGGAAAAAACATTTTTTACAGTTGTAGTGCCAAGGATGAGTTAATGGGTTAGAAAAATTATTACATACTATATATAACCTTTCATCCCCAAAATTGTCATGGCTATGGGGTTGATTTAATAAAGGAAGATATGATGTTCACTTTACAAGGGCATTTGTACTTTGCAAGGAAAATGACCTTTGGCTTATTGAATAAAGTAAAGCTCTGCGGACTTCCATCATCCATTCACGTGCAAGAAAAAATACTGTTTTTAATTCTCCTTCCAGATGATTGAATGGTCTTTCCCATGTGAATTTTTATAACATTCACTAAGCTAAGGGAAAAACACTTGCAAAGTAAAAATTCCTTTGTAAAGTGAACAACCTATTTGCCTTTAGTAAAACAACCCCAATGATGTATGAGAATAGCAAAATAAATGTGAAACCAATGTGGTTTTTCTGTTGTTTTAAACCAGTAGTTTAGATTTGTAATGATGAGTAGGGCTCTGGCCTTTTTATTACATTTTAGATGGGAGGAAGGCTTTTGTCATTTTTATGTTGATGTCTGTGTCATTGTTCCTCACTTCCTGTTTGCTGGCATAAGAAGTGAAGACAAGTGTACTAAGTGTGGAGTAGTAACAATTGGACAGATGTTCTAACCCTTTTTTTGTGCTAAAGTGAGTGTGTGATTGTGCATTGCTATTTATTACCCTGTTGGAGAGATTTTCCCTCATTTCTATTCCCAGTCACATAACAGCAGGAAGAGGTATATCTCCCCAAAGGGTAACCCTGACAAAGGTTCAAGCCCTTTCCCACTCTGTCCGAAAAGTTTTAGCTGGTGTTGCATGTTAACTCCTTCGTATCCATAGAAAAATGAGTAACTGTATTCAAAAACCAAATCTCAGTGAATTATGCCTAGAGGGATCAAAGAACAAAATGTAATATATTTAAGCTTACCAGTCCTCAGATGTAGCTGCATTTGTTTCCATTTTTCAGGCTACAAACATTCTCAAGATGTAGATCTTGCCAAAAATGCAGTGACCTTGTAGCTAACCTGAAACACACAATTATATCTTCCTTCCAAGATATCTTCTGTAAACCATGCATTTCCCACCTACAATGTATTGGTGATAACAAGAGAAAGACATGTTTGTAGCCAGAAATTACGATAGCAGCCTACCTGCCTAGTAAACGCCATGACTCCAAAGAGAGTGATTAGGCGTAGCCAGCCAGGGATAGGAAGTATATTATTAGCAGGGTTGCCAGGTACAAGTAAAGGTAAGTCAGTAAAACAAATGCAGCCACCAAATCTAAGGAGTGATTCTCTGCAATATATACTTTTTGGGGGGTTAAGCTATGCATAATGTTGCATATTGGTTTACAGTTAAGAAAGGAAGCTATGCTGATGACATACAGCCAAACTGATTACAGCATTTGTGAGGCTGTTTCAGCACCTACATGATCCAGTGTTCTTCTTACTGTATTGTGTTCATTGTGGATAGATACTCTATAAAACCAAATCTGTCAAACATAAAGTAAAATTAAACTGTTAATAAATGCAAAGGTAATGTGCACATAGATAAAAATATGATAGCTGCCGGCACCAATGGCTAATTGCACACCACAAAAGCAAATATATAAAAGAGGGTGCTGTGTTAATAAACCATAAAAAACGAGTCTCCAAATTCACAAGAGTCCAAGTATCTCAGAGGCCTCTGTGGACATCAGAATATAACGTAAAACGTAAGGAGGGACTAGAACACATGATGTAATACTGAGAGTCTTGCTTATTGCTGGAAACATGAATCTTGGGTAAGGAGACCATGGGCCCTATACATCACTATGGCTTGCACTAATAGAGGATGTGTGTTAATTACTGGAGTCCAGTTGTCTCATCTGGCCACAGATTTCTACTATGCTGTTATTGACCTCTCTATAATTTGAGGGTCAACAGTTTGCGGTAAGCAAGATTAAACTGTTGTATAGTTGGATGAAATAGAGTCTGTCATTTTTTTGTAAGTCGTTTCTGCTCTGATTCCTTTTATATACATTTCCAACTGAATACCAGTAAGAGTCAGGAGCTCTCAGAATTGCTGTGTTACAAGACAATTAGGTTAATTAGTCAAACTGACTGTACCCATTGTGAATTTGGTATTACCTTGTAACACTAAACAGGGCACCAATCGACATGTCCAAACATTCTTTTCATAAAGACAGATTCCTTTACAAGTGAACAGTAAAATTCACATGATCAGAAATAAACGCTTAGCTACCAATGACATTTTTTATTTCTTTTAATGCCATAGTTTTTTTACATCACTTTATTGGATTATTGGAGAATTAATGTATGCCTCCACTACAGCAGTCCCTTTCTTCCTTAGTGGAGACATATTTCCCAGCTGAAATGAGCAAATCTGCGTAAGTTCAATTTGCAGGGAGCTTAGTGAATGCTGTTTTAAATTCAGCACACCTGAACTTAGCAGTGAATCCAATTGTCAGTTTAATCTAGACATTTAAGGCTAGGCATTGGCAAACTACTATAAAAAAGGGATGGAGAGCTTGGGAATGCCATGGGGGAGACATACTAATGCAAAAAATAAAGATAAAAATAGTGAACAACAAGATGAGAGCCTGCAGCATTAACAGGCAACATTGACACAAATCCTTCAAATAACTGACTTGGGGATGCCTTAAACCTCTATGCAGTGTTATGGAACAGTATGATTTTTCACAGACAGCGTACTCTGGCAGTACTGTATTTGCTGTGAAATGTATTTTCTTTCATTCACAATTTGCTTGCTTTAAATAAATCAGCAGCACCCCAAACTGATTATTTTAGTTTGAAAAAAGACTTTATTTTCAGGTAGTTTTAGCAGCAACACATGCTTTTTCATCAAGCAGTAACAGGCCTGCTTTGATCAGCAGATTGAAACTAGCCAGTAATCCTCTAAGACCGTGCCTGTGTTCACTGATGCAAAAATGTCCTACTTCTGGTCATTTTATACTTAGCTTGGGAATTGAGTGACCACGGGTGGTACAGCAGTGTAAAACGGCTCTGCAGCAGGTCATCATAATGATGGAGAATTGTCTGAAATGTTCTAGAGAAAAAGAGTACAGGCAGGCGTTTTACTACAAGCATTAAGAGACCATGGATGCCACAGCAGTGTAAAACCGGCCAGCAGCCAGTTTTTAATCACAGATAAGAGGCCTAACTGGTGTATGCCTAACTTTTATTTACTATGGGGATAGCAGGTTAATGTGACTGTCTGATATAATTTAAGGGGGTTTAAGTGCGTACTGTTCTTGAAATTAATCTTTTCTTTCAAACAATACTGTGTAAAGTGAGCAAAAGTCAGCTCCAAGAACAGATGGACAATAGCAAATGAATGCTGTACTTTCAAAAACCCAAAGTTAAAAAAGCCCTATTAACAGAAAACCCTGAAAAAAAGCCTTTTTTAGGGGAAGCCTTGCAGCAAAAATAATAAGTTTGCTATGGACAGAACAGCGGCTGAAACTTAAATCAACCACAAAATAAACAAAATACAAAAAAAGTCCAAGTAATAACAACAAAAAAAGGGTAGCAAAGGAATTGATTACCCAAAGAGCTAGTAATCAGAATAAAGGCATAGTTTACTTACTAACCCTAATTTCTCCCTATTCAATTTTCATCTTTCCTTATGCTTTCTTTACAAACACAAAGCTTTAAATATGATAACTCTGACTGCTCAGTGCCAACCGTTTAAAGTGAGTTGGTTGGCTTATATAAAACTCCTCTTATTGGCCATTTTAAACCTGCTGGTCATAATTCAAAAGTCATTGATTACGGTTGTATTTCTTCTGGGAAAATCTGCACATCCATTTTCCTGATAGCAAATCTCAAACCCACAGGATTCTTCTCTAACCCATGGTAGTGGTAAATCTTAATCTCACCCCCTATTCCCCAGCACTAATGAAATATCACCTGAGAATTCATAAACGGGCTGGAGTTTCGTTCCAGATAAGCTTCACTCCTTCCTAATATGATTTGCTTGTCTTAGCAGTCATTTTGAACATGTCCAGAAATTGAATCTTCTTCAAACAGTTCCCAAAAGAATTGAATGCTACTAGACTATGGAAGATCTCCAGTGTAGGTGGAAACACTTAACTGTCATTCATCGTGGGGTTTTTTTTGTTCCTGTGTCATTTATTATATAGGCCAAAACTACATCATCAAAAACAAAACAAAAAAATGACTAGTGTTTCATCACACAACTGGAGACACTTTCATTTTCCAAGAACTGTAATCATACATTTTAACCTAAATTAATTGTAGGATTTACAAGTGGTCTACCACCACGGACTTAAAACTCAGATTGGATAGACAGCTGCAAGTACCCTGTCAGTGGTGTAAGCAGGCTTTCATCTGTTTGCATTGTACTCTTGCTGATGTAGACAGCAGCTGTAGGGCACCCAGCAGCAGCAGTGTCTCTCAAACAGATATTAGATGTTAAGTGTGTGATAATACTCTCTTCTGAGTCAATAAAGGCTGATTAATTATATACTATATAAATGAGGAAATGCCACATGTAGGCAAACATTCCTTTATCATTTTCTTTGCACTCAATTATATCCTTCTATATCCAGGAGCACTGATTATCTGATTGTACTAGACAATATGTAAAGGAGATTTACTAAAGGATGTCATTAGGAAGCACTGTTTAACAAATCATGATACAATGGAACGGCATAATTGCCAAAGACGTATTTGAAATATGAAGTGTATTTATTCGTAGTTTGTGAGTACTTGTGTTTTGGAGTCCTGCAAAGCTACACTGGGATCTAAAGGTTTGGCTGCTCTACAAATGAATGTTACCAAGATTCCCTACCAGAGAGTGTGCCATTCATGTATATTTAGAAATACTACTTAAAGGTTTAGCCAGCATTAAAAGATTAGTCCACCATTACAATAAAATTTCCCAGGCATTCCATTGTCCCAAGTAGAAGGCACTTCTCAGATTTTGAAAAAAGAAGCTGCATTTCAATGCCATAGGTGTAGACTGTGTGGCCCCTCCCATAAAGCAGATTCTTTTTTTAATAGTAACCTAAATAACTGTTATACCTATAGCTAATAATAACTAATATGTAATAATAGTAGTTATAATTCACTCAGCACTACCTTCATTATATTAAATAAACAGATGTGACAGTAATACAGCGGGTGTGTTTAATGTTTACTTAAAGTGTTACTAAATCCACAACAGTAAAATCTGTCTGTATATGCAGAATAGCATACTTGTTATACTCACTGTGGAACTTAAAGGGTTAATCCTCTGCATTGTGTAAAAAGGCTCTTTGACACTATATGGAGAGATCCTTCCCCTCCTGCACTGTCTATCTTGGCAAGGCCATATAATACAGTGAGGGTAGCTGTCCTGCGCATGCTCAGTTTAGTCTCTATTGCTGGAGAGAACATTTCCTGTTTCAGTTGAACTGTTTAGGTCCCATAAAATTAACATCACACATGTGGGCGTGTATACAGGCTGTAGTGGAAAACTCCTCCTACCTGAACCCACAGCTATGGACAAACTCTGCAGTTTATCATGAGCTTGTGGTATACAGATCAGCGAAAAAGGTATATAGTGGCAGTATTTTAATGTAAAAAGCAGATTTATAAGCTGTGGGCACTGTGGGGGGGGGGGGGGGGGGGCA
>BLSH010017595.1:3603-21872 GCA_018402905.1 Glandirana rugosa | reverse complement strand
GAGGAACTATTTTCATATTACTGGGTTTAGTAACACTTTTAAGATTTACCGCCAAAATGTTCAAGTCTGCTACCTTAAAGCTGAAGTTTAGCTAAGAAAATGTTTTCTCCTCTACAGTTTAAGTACATTGCTTGTAATGAAGTCTCATAATGTCCCGGCTGCTAGGTTCTGTAGAAATCTCCACTGCAGATCTGCCCTGTCCTGCTGCAGAACTTCCAGCATTGTGGAGCTGGAGGTGAAGATTTAATTCTGGTTTATGATCAGGATTTTATGTTGTTTTTATAGTATGTTGGTATTATGTTAATTATCAGTGGCTTAACTAGAACCTGCAGGGCCCCAATGCAAGAAACCATGAAGGGCCCTTTTCTCTGAGCCCAGTGACAGAACGCCAGGGCCCGGTTGCAGGTGTGTGGCTGCATATAAAGGAACCAATCTCTCCATTTCCCCCCCTCCTCCTCCTCTTCGTTCCGCAGGTATTCAGCGACTGTAGGAGGAAAATGGAGAAATTTGTTCCTCTATGCAGGTGTTTCTCAATATGTTTCCAGTCAGGGCACCCTTGAAATATACCCCTAGGTGAATGAGGCTGCACTGCAACCACTCCACAACTGTGTGCATTGCACGCATTTGTGGCATAGTGATGATGCATTTAGAGGGTTAAAACAGGCGGTCAGGAGGCAACAGATTGCCTCTTTACCGGCTGTCAAATGCCTCTGAAAAGTGATCTGAGCATGGATTGATTTTCAGAGGAGACACATTTTTTTGCTGGTACTATGAGCAAGCAGGAAAAAAGGAGTTCTGATTGTACACATAGGGGGTCAGGATTAAAAGTGCATACATAGAATGTGCCTACATACATGTAAAAACACATGTATGCACACACACATAAATATATAAACACATATACTGTATATATAAGTACACACATATATATAAATACATACAGGCATGCACATACATATATAAATACACACACTCATATATATAAATGCACATATGCACACACATGCACCCACATATACATGCACTCACATATACATGCACCCACATATACATGCACTCACATATACATGCACCCACACATACATGCACCCACATATACATGCACCCACATATACATGCACCCACACATACATTCATGCACATATACATGCACCCACATATACATACACACAAATATACATGCACACACATGCATTCCCACACATACATGCACCCACATATACATGCACACACACACATACATGCACACACATGCACCCACATATACATGCACCCACATATACTTGCACACAAACATACATGCACACACATGCATTCCCACACATACATGCACCCACACACATACATGCACACACATATACATGCAGAATTGCAGATAGCCTTTTAAAAAACGACAGTATTTTATGTCTTCCTGCCGGGTACTGTATTGTAGGGGGAGACAAAGAGCACAGCACACACTGCTTTCAATTTCAAACAGTGTGACGAGCCCCCCGAAGCGCCGATTCAGCTGAAAAATGGAGAGCTAGATCTCAGCCGCTACTCCTAATCTAGACATACAGGGCCCCCTGCAGCATGGGTCCCGGTCGCTATGTCGACTCCAGTGACCTCTATGCATCCTATACATGTTAATTATTATTTTGGGTAATTTTCAAGAAAGCGGTGTATTATTTGCTTTTGATAGTTTGACTTTCTGTTATTTTAATCTGTGTTATTTATTCTATGTTGTATTTTAATTGTATTGATGGTTTTATATTTAGTGTAGTTTTACTTTGTTTTATTTGGTGCTAATGGCTGTTATTGGTAATTTTGTGTTTTCGTATCTTGTTCTGTTCATTGTTGTGATCTTGTGTTGTCTTTCTTGAGTGTGCCTGTGTCACAACAATTTCCCAATTTCACTTGTGCAGTGCATTTTTGATACATTTTACTGTGTTCCAGTACAGTCCACTGCAGGAAAAATGCAGCACGTTCTACTTTTTTTCTGGAACTGAAAAGCCCTGGAACTGACTGCACTGGTGTGAACAATGTCATTGGAAACCATATAACCTACTTTCCATGCTTTTTTGATGCAGAACAAAAACACACTGGGCTGCATGCGGTGTGAACCAGCCCTCACTGATTACACTACCTGTAATATGCTGTGTGAATGGAGGAGAGTCTGATCATTCGCCAGATTTCATTTACAGATCCTGTTACATCCAGAACTTTTCATTATGGTGGAGTGTTGCCATCTGATCACCTTTAGTGCAGCTGAGTCCCGAGACCTGAAGTTGTTAACATCCACAGTGCTGGAAGTTCAGCAATAGGAGGACAGGGCAGCCCTGCAGTGAGGATTTCTACAGAAACCTGTAGCCTGCATATAATGGAGTACAGGCGGTCCCCGGGTTACAAACAAGATAGGGACTGTAGGTTTGTTCTTAAGTTGAATTTGTATGTAAGTCAGAACAGGTACATATTTTAAGTTTAGCTTCAGCCAAAACAATTTTTAAGCTTTTTGGATAGCATAAGGAAGGGTTAACACCCCTGTAAGGTTTGTTTTGCTGTCTGTTGCTGTTCATTTTTGGTGTACTACTAAGGCGTGTTGGCAAAAGCTGTGCGGTGATACCTGACGGTATCTGCTGTAGATTCCAGGGTGCAGTTTAAACTCCTTACTGATTTAATGAAAACTTATAAAGACCTAATTTGGAAGACTCAGATTTGCACGTATTGTTATTCTGTGAAATTTTGATGATCCTAATGTAACCTGGCAGCTTAAAGTGTTACTAAACCCACAACAGTGAAATTAGTCTGTATATGCAGTAAAGCATGCTTGTTATATTTACTGTGGAACCTAAGGGGTTAATCCCCCCCAATTCATCTCCTGATAGCACAGAGCCTAGGGGGCACTCTGCACATCCTCAGTTTGTGTGTGTATTGCTAGCGATTTTATTTCTTCTTGGAGGGGTGCATGTGATCAGCACAGGGCCAATCAGCACTCTCCAGACAGAAGGTCAGGGGTAATGTGGCCTCATAGGACAGTCAGAGGAGAATAAAAACTCCTCCTGCAAGCTTTAACCCAACACTGATAGAAGTCATAAGACTGCTATATACTGCTGATGAGAAAAGGTAGTTAGCAGTTTATATTTACTAAAATAATTGCATTTCCATGTTCTGTGCACTGAGGGAGACCAGAAATATTGAATTCAGGGTCCTGGGTTATTAACACTTTAAGTTCAGGTCAACTTTAACTTAGCAGACTTTTCCTCAGAAAAAAAAATTAAATTTATATTGATTTGCTTTTGCAAGTGTCATAACTACAGAGGAACCCTAGAAAATGCAATCACTCTGGTGGAAAAGCACTTTTCTAGAATAATTGGGACTAAGTGCAAAGCATTGATTTTAGGGGGAAACACCTAACATAAATACAATAAACCAAAACTTTTGCAATGCATATTAAATGTATAGTGAAAACAGAAACTTCACTCTTTGCCCTGACAGATATATTTGAGATACATTGGCACATGTCAGTTGGTCAATCTGTGTTGCACTTACACATAATGTAATGAGATCGAGAAACAATACACTATTGAAAGTGCTAAAACAAAAGTTTAGAAAAGCAGAGCTGCCATTGAATGCTCAGAATAACTCTTTATTCCAATTGTAAATATTCAGTATGTGTGAGGCATAGCACTGCAGTGATCACAATCCAATGTACCAGCAGCGATCAGCTTCATTTCTACAGAATGCCGGCATTTATTGGAAAAGCAGAGTCATGATGCCACTTTCTGTTTGATTCCATTGTGCATTTCTCCTGGCAGTACCAGATAACCCTGACAAAGACTCTTACAGAGAGGAATGTTGATCAGCAGTGCTGTAATGCTGTGCACAGAAAGACATAGATTGGTGTATTGTACAGGTGCACTCAGTTACATTGTTCAGTTATTAAACCTTGGAAGACACTCTTCAGAGTTGAAATACATTATTCACTTACACTTATAATAGAATTCATTTTCCTCTCGCTGTTATTATAGAATAAAATGTTGGTATGTTGCATTAGCACATTATTTGCAATAAGTGGAATTTAAGGGCAAAAAGGAACAATACCCCTCCTTCCCTCCTCCCCTTTCTCATATTCTAACTTGTCACAAAGCAGCAACAGTATAATAGGAACACATTTAGTGGTTTGTTGAACATTGCTAGAATGTTATGGACAAACATCTGTATTAATTACATCTTTTAAAACCATTATCATGCTATACAATCTCAGCAGAAGCTCAACAAGTGATCAGTGGCCTGTGAGCCACATGTCACCCTCAGTTAGGTTTGTTGTTGCTCACAGCAGTCAGATCTGCTTTTCTGTGATATATATATATATATATATACAGTATGCAACATCTGCAGTATTATAAACCAGCGTTCCATTGTTATCTGATGCAGTCGCTCATATCTCATATGCTGTGCAGTTCATAAGTGCATGCATCAGCATCGATGGGCGCCTTCATTTTTGCTCTTTTTGTTTATGCCTTTGGGTTTGCAAGTGTACTCCATGTTTACTGTGCAATGTAATGAGTTTGCTTCAAGATGGGTTGGTGGGACTCCTGTATATGACAATAGCTGTTTTTTCTTCTTGTGTGGCAAAATTGGATGCAATTACACGGGACATTTTGTTTTGACCTCCTGCAGTCCAAAGTTGCAGGAGTTGGGAGCGGTTGAGCTTAATGGATGCCAGTCTTTTTTTCAACCTCATCAACTATCTAACCATGATCATTATTATGGTTTTATTTAAAGCGGAGTTCAACCCAAAAATGTAACTTCCGCTTTAAGGGAAGGTGACCCCCAACATGTCACAATTGGCATGTTATTTTTTTTGGGGGGGGGGGCGGGGACCCTGTTTTCATAGGGTCCCAGGTCCACTTCTCCTAGAGCCACAGCTCCATAAGGAAGTTTACCTTCCCCCCTCACTCTTGGCGATCTTCTGGGACACGTCACAGGTCCCAGAGGATACGCCGGCCATTCACAAGGCGCAGCACGACTCGCACATGCGCAGTACGCAGTACGCGCCCGGCTTTGAAGCCAAAGCTGGGTGCCCACACTTGTGATGCCGGCGCCGCAGAGGGGAGGGGGAGAAGAGCAAACCCTTGGATGACCACATTGCTGGAGTGAGGGACAGGTGAGTGTCCGATTGTTAAAAGTCAGCAGCTACACTTTTTGTAGCTACTGACTTTTAACTGGGTGGAAATCCACTTTAAAGGGGAAGTCTATCCTAACACTTAAATCGCTACATCTAAAGACAACCATGATATAAGCCTAACCTATCTAATCCTGTAAAGAAGAAATCAGTATGCATACCTTTTTTGAAGCCGATCTGGTCCAGTCTCCATTGGGGGAAGCTCTGCAGAGGACATGGCCGACAACGGCTGTGAAATGAATGGGAAGTAACGTCACCACTAGACTTACTATGGGCCTTCCATTGCCGGCTGTGTCCTTTGCATCCGCCTCCACAGCGAAGCCGTGCCTGACAGCTCAACGTGGCTTAAAAAAAGGTATGTATACTGATTTCTTCTTTACAGGGCTAGATAGGTTAGTGTTAGATCATGGATGTCTTTAGATGTGGAGATTTTAGTGTTAGGGTGAAATTATCCTTTAAAGGCTAAGTTCACCTTTTTTTTCTAGATTCCAGCTCTCCTATGTACCAAGATAGCATTAGTATACTTCTTTTGCAAACATAAAACAGCTTTCCATGTATTATATGCATGCTTACCTCACTGTCCTTATGGCTGTTTTAAAACACTGCTCATTCTGACTTACTTTCTGCACAGACTTTAGGTCATGACACAGGAAGGAGTTAACCATCAGAGGGTAGATGATGCAGGGCGTGTGCTAATTAGATCAGCTGGTCAACTCCTTCCTGTGTCATGACCTAAAGTCTGTCCAGGAAGTAAGGCAGATGTAATCAAGCAGTGTTTTGAAACATCCATAACGTAAGTGAGGTAAGCATGTGTAGAATAAATGGAAAGCTGTTTTATTTTTGCAAAATAAGCAACTTAAGGCTATATTTGTACTTAGGGGAACTGGAGTTTAGAAAAAAGGTGAACCTATCCTTTAAATGCTTTCACTTTTAATAACAGGCTCGAATCCCATACAAAACTACTGGAGTTGATTTACTAAAGGCAAATAGGCTGTTTAGTCTGAAGGGAATGTTCCCAAGAGCTTGGCAAGCGTGGTAAAATTTCACTTTGCAAATAATACCCAATCACATGCTAGGAGAATAAAAAAATGCATTTTACTTGCACATAACTGAATGATGGAAGTTAGCAGAGCTTCACCTCATTCACTAAGCTTTGGGGATAATTCCCTTGTAAAGTAAAACTTCCCTTAGAAAATGAACAGCCAATTTGACTTTAGTAAATCAACCTGATTATATCAAACTTGCTTGCTAATTTTAACACCTGATAACGTTATTAAATACTTTTTGCCCGATGTTTCCCAATGGTCACATTACCAGTGCATGGCAAGGCTATATTTTTAAAGTGAGTTTATAGCTATCATATTGGAAAAATCAGTTAGGCTTCCATTTTAGTGCTGAGAGGTTTATTGGATTTTTTCAGCTAGTCAGTTTAAAGAGGAATCTCAGTCCCTCATTGTGTTTCTCCGCTCCCCCCTCTTGGTGCTTGTACAGATGTGCTGAAGGAATCTGCCTGGCCTTCAATATCTGGTAGAACCCTTTGGCATATCAAAGGTGACGAGGTATTGGGGCTTCCATATTAGCCATCTTTGTTCATGCATTGGGGGGAGAATCTGTGCAGATTCCAGGGAGGCACAATCATTGTTCTTGCCTAGGCGACAAATGCAGAAGTGCTGCTTAGTTAAGTGGTGAAGGTCTGTTTTAAGTGTTAGCTAGTTTCAGGATTACCTTCAATTAAATGCTAAAGATGCTATGCTAACTAAAATTCAGCTAGTCCGGATATGCTGGTATCTAATAGAATAGTGAAAACCAACCTGGTCATGTGGCTTTTGGAGAAGTATAGAGCTGCTGAAAAGGGATTGAGCGGCCATGCTGTGTGCTCCGACCTAGAGAAGACTCTATCTTGACCATTTAATGAAGCATGCATTTGAAAATTCTATTGACTAAAGTCCCTTCAACACTGATCTTTTATTTAGTTGATAGATAAGCATTACTTTGAAGATGCTTAAACCAGAATAAATGTATAGTTGTGGGTTGACTGTGTTTGTGCAAGTGGCTACTTTAATTAGTTTAGTTCAGAAGATTAAGCCAACGCTGGCACCTGCTGTGTCTCTTGCAACCACTGCTGTCACCAGCCCATTGCTGAGAATCCCCAGCCAAGTAAGCAAAGTGAACGTAAGCAAAGGGTGGGGATAGCAGTAACATCACTGCCCAAATTTGGTCATTGCCCATATTTGTTTAATTATGTCATTACTACCCCTGCCCCTTACCTTTATACTGTAGATGAAGAAAGTTTAGGGAGCCGTCATTCTTCAAGCAGTACCATTGAGATTGGTTATGTGCGCTAGGTCCGTCTGGTTTTTAATTTCAGTGAGTCCACATAGTGAGTGACAATGGATTAACAACGAGGGACATTTTTTTGGTATTTTTATTTTTTTTAAAAAGACTTTGTAAATGTTTGGGTGTCTTTACTTCTAGGTTACATTTTTTATGAATGAGTCATTCATTCCCGTGTAGAAGGGGGTTGGTATCTGGGGGCCCCCTTGGTTTTAAAGCCGGACCCACACAGCTACTGGGCAAGATGCCCATGTCTTCAACAACATGGGGACATGTACGCCACCCCCCTAGTGTTCAGGCCATATCACCTTATATAGTTCAAGAGGGGGCGTGTGAGGGGTTCTGAGTGCATTTTTTTAAAAATAGAAGCCAGAAGAGAAATGTAATTTGTCAGAAACATAAAACATTTTTCCTTTGTAAATATCAGTGCTTTAATTACTTTCCGTCCAGCCTATTGTAAAATGACAGCTGGGTGGGCTTTCTCCCATCCTTGGTGGACATGCCTCTGGGAAGAGAAGCAGGAGGATCTGTGACCGCCCTGTCTACCGCACACAGTAGAACTGAGCTAACAGTACAGGACTGCTGTGCTGGCCCAGGCACCATGTAATCGTTGTGACCAATCACAGTGATCACATGCTCACCAAATAACTGTCATGAATGGCAGACATTCATGATTCATTATTAACTATTGTGATGTTGTGATTGGTCAGAGTGATCACATGGTGTACAGGGCCAATCACAGTGGCTCTGTACTATGTTATATCTGTGACTAATCACAGCATCACAATAGTAAACAAGAGTAAAACAAGTGACAAGAATGAAAGCCATTCATGACAGTTAAAATGATTGCTATTACAGTGATCATCACTGTATCATGAAATTACAGTGTAAGAAAAAAGAAATAAAAATCCCAATCATCTTATCAGAGTAGTACTCTGGTAAAAAAAAAAGTAACAAAATAGTAAAAATTGTAAAAAAAAATGAAAAACACATTTTTAAAAAAAATATTTTTTCTTTCAATACATACCGTCCGCAGTCAGTGTCCCCAAATCACCGTTGCACACTCAATGTCCCTTATCGGCGCTGTGCCAGCTGTAGTTTCCCTGATCACCACCACACCAGTTAGGCCCCTTTCACATGGTCAAGCTGGTGCAGACACTGGATTCCTGCATGAAGAATCTGTGGATCCTTGCTGCTGGGTTATGTAATCAGCAGAGGACATGTAGCCACACACAGAGCGGGTAGCTGCAGATAGTGACAGATGTCTGAGCTTGGACACAGTCAACTGCGCCCAGGCTTGGACATCTGTCCCAAACCGCAGCTAGATGCATATCCTTACCACAGAAATATGGGGGCTGCACCAACCCAACCATGTGAAAGGGGCCTTACAGTGTCCCTGATCACCACCACACCAGTTACAGTGTCCCTGATCGCCACCACACCAGTTACATTGTCACTGCCACATCAGTTATAGTGTCCCTGATCACTGCCACATCAGTTATAGTGTCACCATAAGGACTTGATCACATGTGCAATTGTCTCTGAAGAGCTATCCATGTTCAGATTGCTCTTCAGAGAGCATTTGACAAGCAGTGAGAGGCATTTTATTGCCTCCTCACCCCCTCCTTTAACTCCTTGGACCCCACACAAGCAACCCCATTAACTTGAATGGGTCACAATTGGCAGGAGTACATGGGGTATAGTTCCTTCCCCAACTGCGAAGCAAAGCATCACAGCCACGGCATCTACTAATTCTGGCCTGTTTATTGACCATGTTTCATGCCTGTTGTCTGGACGGATCTTTTGCCTATTTGCTGACCATGTTTCTGCCTGCAAATTAACTACCCATCTGCACATCCCGCTGAAGATGTTCCTGTGAGTCACCAAGCCCAGCCATCCCCTGCAGACAACTGCACTCCTGGAAGCGCAGAAACTTTTTTGTTGTTCCTTTCTTTAGCCTCCTGTACTTCCTGGTCAGTGAACATGGCATTCCTGGAGAAAAGGGAGGGAGACAGTGCGACCACTCTGGTGTAGTAAGTTCCAACAAGGTTTAATTACAAAGAAAATTAAAAAATGGATACTCACAAAAGTATAAAAAACACACACACATATATATATATATATATATAAATATATATGTGTGTATATATATATATATATATATATATATATATATACAGTGCTGCCCATAATTATTCACACCCCTGGCAAATTTTGACTTAAAGTTACTTTTATTCAACCAGCAAGTCATTTTTTTGACGGGAAATGACATAGGTGTCTCCCAAAAGATAATAAGACGATGTACAAGAGGCATTATTGTGGGGAAAAAAAAATCTCAGCTTTTATTTACATTTGAGCAAAAAGTGTCCAGTCCAAAATTATTCATACCCTTCACAAACTGTCACAGTCTGTGGGAAAATCAAAAGTTCTATACCAGTGATATGCAATTAGCAGACCTCCAGCTGTTGCAGAACTACAAGTCCCATGAGGCAAAGCAAACCTCTTGATAGCCACTAGCATGACAACCAGAGGCAGAGGCATGATGGGACTTGTAGGTTTGCAACAGCTGGAGGTCCGCTAAATGCATATCCCTGTTCTATACCATTCAAAATAGTCCAAGCTGTTCTAAAGCATCCTAATTACCCTGATTAAGTGGGAACAGCTGTTTTAATCAACTCAACAGGTGAAAAACAGCAGCTCTCTGCAGTTGGTTTGTGGACAGTCATGGCTAAGACAAAGGACCTGCGGCTGCGCATTGTGGCTGCTCACAAGTCAGGAAAGGGCTACATGGCCATTTCTAAATGTTTTCAAGTTCCAGTGGCTACAGTGCAAAATATTATGAAAAAATACAAGATGTTCCGCACTGTGGAAAATCTCAGAGGACGTGATTGGAAGCCAAAAGTGACACCTGTGCTGGCCAGGAGGATAGTTAGAGAGGTGAAAAAGAATCCAAGGATCACCACCAAGGCCATCCTGGTGAATCTGGGCTTTGCTGGTGGCAATGTCTCAAGGCAGACAATCCAACGGACACTGCACACTGCTGGGTTCCACGGATGCAGACCAAGGAGGATGCCACTTCTCCAGATAAGGCATACAAAAACTTGCTTGGCCTTTGCAAAAGCTCATCTGGACAAAGAAGACTTCTGGTCTTCTGTGTTATGGTCAGATGAAACAAAAATTTAATTGTTTGGTCACAATGATGTTTCCTTCATTTGGCCTAAAAAAGTAGAAGCCTTCAACCCAAAGAACACCATCCCCACTGTCAAACATGGTGGTGGGAACCTAATGCTTTGGGGGTGTTTTTCAGCCAATGGATCAGGGAACCTAATCACAGTAAACAGCACCATGAAAAAAGAGCAATACATGAGGATTCTCAGCGACAACATCAGGCAGTCTGCAGAGAAACTTGGCCTTGGGCACCAGTGGACATTTCAACATGACAATGACCCAAAACACGCAGCAAAAGTGGTGAATAAATGGTTAGCAGACAACAACATTAACGTTTTGGAGTGGCCCAGCCAGAGTGAAGACTTGAATCCAATTGAGAATCTGTGGAGGGAGCTAAAGATCAGGGTGATGGCAAGAAGACCCTCCAACCTGAAAGATTTGGAGCTCATTACTAAAGATGAATGGGCAAAAATACCTGTGGAGACATGCAAAAAGCTGGTCTGCAATTATAGGAAGCGTTTCATGGCTGTAATAGCCAATAAAGGCGTTTCTATTGATTATTGAGAAGGGTATGAATAATTTTGGACTGGACACTTTTTTCTCAAATGTAAATAAAAGCTGAGAAATGTTTTTTTTCCACAATAATGCCTCTTGTACATCGTCTTATTATCTTTTGGGAGACACCTATGTCAGTTCCCGTCAAAAAATTACTTGCTGGTTGAATAAAAGTAACTTTAAGTCAAAATTTGCCAGGGGCATGAATAATTATGGGAAGCACTGTATATATATATATATATATATATATATATATATATATATATATATACAGGAGTCCATGGGGGTTGGTGAGCCTGTGGTGGAGGCATCCATGGGACAGGGTGAGCCTGTGGTGGAGGCATGCGCCATTCCTGTTTTTAGGGATATAATAATTCCTGAAAGCACACCAATACCAGTACGCTAGGCTTGCTTGGCTTATAGGAACAGGGACTGCTATAGATCACAGTACACTAACCTATATTCCCCTACCACATGTATAGAGGCAACTATTCAAGTACCTTTTTTCAAGGTTTTGATACAATTAGTTGATTTGTGTGACACACAAGATACAATGTTCAATATATAATTATAAGTATTCCCATTCTGTGTGTGAGAAGCATATTAAATTAACAACTTTGTGTAAAAAATATATTTTTCATTTTTATTCTACATTTTCTAAAAACGTGTGGCAAAAAATGAAGTCTTCAAAAGACCCACTATGCCTCTCAGAAAATACCTTGTGGTGTTTAATTTCCAAAATGTGGCAATTTTATGGGTGGTTCCACTGTCCTGGTGCCCCAGGGACTCCAAAAATGTGATAGGTAGTCAGGAAATGTATGCCTCTAAAAAGCCTGAAGGTATGCCTTACATTTTGGGCCCCTGTGTGTGGCTGTGTGGCTAGGCTGTTGAAAAGTCTCACAGATGTAGTATTTCCATGCTCGGGAGGAGTAACAGAATGTCATTTGGGGTCTAATTCTAAGTATGCCTATGATGTGTGTTAGAAATATCTTATTGATTGACAACTTTGTGTTAAAAATAATTTTTATTTTCTTTTCTGCATTTTCCAAAAACTTGTGACAAAAAATTACATTTTCCAAAGACTCATTATGCCTCTTAGAAAATACCTTGGGGTGTTTGTTTACCAAAATATGGTCATTTTGTAGGTATTTCCACTGTCCTGGTGCCCAGAGCCTCCATAAATGTGATTGATAATGTCACATACCTTGTGGGAGAGCCTGACGTGTAGAGGAAGGCCACTCGTACAGCCCCGGCTCTGTGGCCAATGATGTTGCGACAGTGGTTGCAAGAGCACAGCAAGGTATGAGTGCCTGTAAGATGTTCTGTCAACCATGGCAGCAGGTAGCAGGAGCGTCGCCAGGGACAGGAAGTGCTTAATCAAGGACAAGCCAGGTCAATAACAGGAGTCAATATAGGAATGGATGCAGGGACAGAGGTAATAGCTACAGATCAGACAGCTCTGGCTTGTAGCACTGCTGGCATTTAAATAGTGTAATTGACACCAGCATTATCAGCGTGTGCGCGTTCGTGAATGCACATTCGTGCACGGTTATGCACAGGCAAACGGGCACCCGCACATCTGTGCCTGTGCACCTGTGGATGTCTAGAGGCTTTAGATGTGCTAGTGCCTTCCTGACAGGTAGTCAGGAAATTGGATGCGTAATTTATGGGTACAGTATTGCACGACTGAGTAGTTGTCATTCAAAGTGTGACAGCGCTGAAAAATAGCCTGGGCAGGAGGGGAGTAAAAGTGTCAGGTATTGAGGTGGTTAAAAATCACTGATCCCAGCCAAATTTATTTTTTTTGTACTGGCACATGTTCCCAAGGGCAGAGCCCCTTTCCATGCTATTTCTTCACAACCCTTTACCTATTAGACCAGAAAATGGGCATTTTTAATTTGACAGATTCAGCTTACATTGAATTCGAGGGGTTTGGGTTTGGCAACTGAATTTCTTTGAAATTCACCAAACTATTCTCAAACTAAACCCAAGGCAGTTTGGCTCATCCCTAGTCCAGGCAGTAAAGGAAGGTGGCCTCAACATTGCTGCTGCACCTTCAAAGGGATATATTGCGTAGATTGCAGGAAATTGAGAGTAATCGGTTTCAACACAGGAGAGGACTTACTACAAATGAAAAATAGGTAAGGTTGGAGTTCAGCTTCAAGTCATTATTAGCAATGAAGGGTAGCAGACCTTTCTTGTAGTGGTATTGAAGTAAAATTTGCAAAAACCGCTGACAGGAGGGGTTTTTATAACAAACAAGACCCTTGTGGTCTCTTCTGTCAAAAATGCCTCCCCCTGTATGGCAGCAGTAATGTGATTTGAGCCTCATGTGTGCAGCTCAGACATTTATGGCACCTGATCTGTGCCACGGTGATGTGACTCCGGTTTGCCTATGCAGAAGTAATGTCATCACAGCCCGAGTGAAGTCATCAAGAGGCCAAACAGACGGAACCCGGAAAAGCCGGGCAAAGATGGATGTGTCCAGGACTCACTGACTGGCATCTATCATAATGTGCTAGTATGCAGTTTACTACTGACATTCGCAAAATATTAACCTCTTGTTAAGACCATTTACTATATACAAGTCTTTCACTCAATACTGCTGTAAATATCTCTATTCTTTAAGCTCATACAATAATGTCATACAAATTCTAAGCTAAAAAAACAAAAACGAATCTGTATAGCCAGAAATAACTTCCTCATGTAGGACCCATATAAAAATAATGTATAGATTTTATTTTTAATGTGTGCTATTTCAAGGTAATTATATTACACGTGGCATATACAATTTCCATTAGGAATAGGAAATTCATATAAATAGTAGGAAATTCATTTGGATAAGCACTTTTGTATGTAGAGCTACAATATTTAATAACTACCTTATGTACACATTTTGCTGATGGGTATTTTATGAGCCAAGTTGATAGGATCGTTTTATAGAAAGTGAAAACATTTGTACAAAGCATGGTTCTGTTTTACCTTGAATGCTTTATTGATTTTATAAGTGTATATTTATTTTACTAGAACTGTGCTGAAGGTTAAAGCACCTTTTGTATATATTTTATATAGCTCGAAGAATAATATACTATAAACCTTATGTAACAAAATGGCTTAAGTGTAACTGCATACAAAACTTTTATCTTGTAATGTAATGTCATTTTATAGCTTTTTGTATTTAGTGTGAATTAAGTGTAACAATACATAATATGCAAAGGAGTACTTTATTATCAGCTGGTACCCTGGTCAGGACACTATCTGCTTAGAGTTTGCTTGCACGGGTTTCCTTTGGGTACTCCGATTTCCTCCCACATCCAAAGATTCTCAAACAAAAATACTTCAGCACAATTATCTACACCTCCAATACTGTGAGACACATTCTACTGCTGCTGACCTGACACTATGGGGCTGATTTACTAAAACTGGAGAGTGCAAAATCTGGTGCAGCTGTGAATGGTAGCCAATCAGCTTCTAACTTCAGCTTGTTCAATTAAGCTTTGACAATGAAACCTGGAAGCTGATTGGTTTCTATGCATAGCTGCACCAGATATTGCACTCTCCAGGTTTAGTAAATCAGCCCCTATATGTGTTCCCACATATAAACATCCAAATATAATATTATACCAGTGCTGCACAGTATTTTCTTATAATATGCTCTACTACAGATATAAAACATCAAATACGGCTTTTACAATAAAGTGAAAAAAAACCCCAATAAAGTGAATAAATGATATTATTAACGTCCTTTAACCACTTCAGCCCCGGAAGGATTTCACACTTTAGGACCAGACCATTTTTTGCGATTTGGCACTGTGTCGATTTAACTAACAATTGCAGTCGTGCGATGTTGTACCCAAACAAAATTTGTGTCCCTTTTTACCCACAAATAGGGCTTTCTTTTGGTGGTATTTGATCCCCTCTGCATCATTTCTGATTGTCTCTGTAAATAAAAAAAGAGCGACAATTTTGCAAAAACAGTTTTTCTTACTTTTTGCTAAAATACAAATCCAAAAAAAATATAAAAAAAACATTTTTTTTCATCGGTTTTGGTCTATTTATATTCTTCCTCATATTTTTGCTAAAAAAAAATCGCAATCGGCGTTTATTGATTGGTTTGCGCAAAAGTTCCCGCGTTTATGGATGATGAGATTTGATTTCTGGGGGTTTTATTTATTTATTTATTAGTAATGGCAGCAATCTGTGATTTTTAGCGGTACTGCGATGTTGGAGTGGACATGTCGGAGCATTTTGACACTTTTTTGGGACCATTGGCATTTATACAGAGATCAGTGCTATAAAAATGCGCTGATTACTGTGTAAACGCCATTGGCAGTGAAGGGGTTAACCTGGAGGGGGGCGCTCTAAGGGTTAACTGTGTTCCCTCAGTGTGTTCTAACTGTATGGGAGCTGGGCTGGCAGGGGGAGGGGAGTGATCACGGCTTCCATATACAGGAAGCCTGTGATCACGGCCCTTCCCCTTCTTGTCAGAACGGAGATTCGTGTTTACTTACACGGACCGCCGTTCTCTCACTGCGGGGGGGCCATCGTGGGTAGCCGGTGGCAATTGAGTCTGCCCTACCCGCTCCCCGGCCCCCACGGACACAGTGAGAGTGCTTCTTGCGGCGCACGCTCATAATGCTAACTATCGCAGCCGCCGTCCTGTGACAGCGGTTCGCGATAACGAGCCACCTTGCCTCCATCACGCTGCGGCGGGCGGTCGACAAGTGGTTAAAATAAAATTTACATTCAAAATTTCAGTGCCCTCATTATGACAAATTTTCATTAATCAATCAACTCATGTACTGTGTGATCTTCACATACAATCATGTGCATTTTCCATTTTACAATGTGCAATCCCTTTCACCAATGTACAAATACTGTATACTCTCACCTCCTGCATATGACCCAAAGATATTTTAGGTCAAAATGCGCTTTTCCCTTTAACCAGGGTTGGCATACCCACGATTGTTCTACAGCACAGGATCTCCACCCCTACTCAATCTGTGTCAATCCAAAGTTCAGAAAAGTTAGACCATCATAGTGTTTTACTGTTTCTCAACAATATTTATTAAAATAGTTGAATAAAACTCACATTAAAATGTGCACATCTGGGGATGAAAAAGTCACATGATTGGTAACATAACGCATAGGGCATGGCTGATGATGGCAAGCTGCAGGACCGGAAGTATGCGAGCCGCCATCTTGTGAGTGACCAAGGATCTACGTCTTAAAGGGAAATCTGCCTTTTCACTGTAGTGCACCAGATGTGCACATTTTAAGTGTGAGTTTTATTCTATTTTAATAAATATTGGTGAGAAACAGTAAAGCACTATGATGGTCTGTCTTTTCTGAACTTTGAAGGAAAAAAATCATTAAGGGGCATGGATACGGATTGAGTAGTGGTGGAGATCCTATGCTGGAGAGCAATCATGGCTATGCCAACCCTGGGTGAAGCTAAAAGCCTCATGAACCATGTGTGTTAGTTTGTTTGCAATGCTGATGTGAATCTGCCTAATCGTAAGTGTGATCTGTGCTTTTTCATAAACACTTTTCAAACATATTGCACTACAAGGTTTTCCTCTTTTCTCCATACATACGGAGAACAACTGGAAGCTGATTTCTGTGTATTTAGCATTATGGAGTCACCCTTATGATTGTTGGTGAAACAGACATCTTCCCTAGCCTGGTCACCGAGGCGTGGCTTCCGCCGTCATGGACGGACGTGAGTAGCGGGAGTTCTGAGCTCCGCATGTAGAGCCCGGTGAAGGATCCTGAGACCCGCTGCCTCCCTTGCTTAACCGCCCGCCAGTGCTCGGAGCCTGTGCCCTGGAGTTTGGATATGAAGTATCCGTGTGCTGAACACTCCTCCATATGCTGAGCCTGGAAGAGTTGGAGTAGAGGCTCGCTCTGGGAGCAGTGTGAACCGGGAGTGCAGAGGAATGTGGAGGAGTGTGGAGGAAGACAGGTACAACTGCAGCTGTAAGAGCCGTGAGGTAGTCAGCGTGTGAGACACCATAGACGGAGACAGACGGAGGCAGCATACACTGTAGACTGTAGGCTCTAAACAGCATGAGCCGGGAGAGTGGAGGAGGACATAAACAGTGTAACCAGAAGCCAAACAGTAAATCAGCGCCAGCTACAGCACCTACAACATCAATAAGCCCTGCTAATCAAGGGCTAACACCAAAGGAGCGATTTAAAGTGTATGCTAGAGTGGAGAGAGTGGAAGGAATCTGTAGCCCACCGCTCACGCGAAGCGCTGTGCTAACATTACAAGGAGCCTTAAAGGTCAATAACAACCAGCTTGAGAAGCCGGTAAGGACTGAGAAACAAATGGATAAGCTGACGGAGAAACCAGTCAAGATGACCCTGGAACAGGTAAATGCTCAACTTTTGAGTGCTATACAAACATTGAATGTGACACTAACTGATCAGACTGAGGAAATTAGAACAGATATTGGACTTTTGAGACAAGATATGCGGGTAATGCGTGAGCGTGTGAGCGAGGCTGAAAATAGGATTTCAAACCTGGAAGACACAGTGGCCCCAATAACTGATAAAATAGCAATCTATGAAAAACAAATATCCAAACAATGCCAATACAGATAGCAGTAAGCGGCGCTCTCTATCATACATTTGCGATATGTAGTCATAAAATTAATTCAATAGTAACGTCCAAATATAAAAATAGAGTATCTAACGATAAAATAGTCAATAACCCCGGTGACACAGAAGGTCCAAACTTTAGGATAAAAGTCGGAGCGAGTGTGCGAGTGCGTAATGGGCGTATAGAACAGAGTTTTCAGGTTATAGACAAGATTAAAGGAGTCAGACTAGTCAATCACAGTGTAAGTTACAAACATATCGTGAGTTTTCAACTCGTAAATGGACAAGGTCCCAGTAGAACTGACCAAAGAGGCAGTCGAATAGGTAAACAAAGAGTCAGGAATGGCCGAAGAGTTCGACCAACAATAACTGGAAATTCCGAGGAACATTACAATCGTGTCGCGAAGCGCACTCGCCACCCGATGTCTAAGGAAGGTGAGAG
>BLSH010017593.1:51590-67434 GCA_018402905.1 Glandirana rugosa | reverse complement strand
CGGACCGAACCCGAACGATTTTTGAAATGTCCGGGTCCGTGCCACGGACACCCGAAAGTTCGGTACGGACCCGAACGTTACAGTCCGGGTTCGCTCAACACTAGTCTGGAGACATACTTGGGCAGTCCACCACCTTGATCCTTGGGTTCTTTAGCAAGGCAGTGGTTGTCTTGGAGGTGTGTTTGGGGTCTTTATCATGTTGAAATACTGCCCTGCAGCCCAGTCTCTGAAGGGAGGGGATCATGCTCTGCTTCAGTATGTCACAGTACATGTTGGCCTTCATGGTTTACTCAATGAACTGTAGCTCCCCAGTGCCGGCAGCACTCATGCAGCCCCAGACCATGACGCTCCCCCCACCATGCTTGACTGTAGGCAAGATGCACTTGTCTTTGTACTCCTCACCAGGTTGCCAACACGCACACTTGACACCGTCTGAACCAAATAAGTTTCTTGGTCTCATCAGACTACAGGACATGGTCATGGGCGTCCGCAGAACTTTTTTCAGGGGGGGGGGCATAATTTTAAGGTCATCCATGCTCTGCTCCTTTTCGACAATGTCGTTATCACATTATCATGGTCAGAAACTACAGACATAGTACAGGAGATGGTCAGAGATTGCATACATAGTACAAGAGATGGTCAGAGACTGCAGACATAGTACAAGAGATGGTCAGAGACTGCAGACATAGTACAGGAGATGGTCAGAGATTGCAGACATAGTACAAGAGATGGTCTGAGACTGCAGACATAGTACAGGAGACGGTCAGAGACTGTGGACATAGTACAAGAGACGGTCAGAGACTGCAGACATAATACAGGAGATGGTCAGAGACTGTGGACATAGTACAAGAGATGGTCAGAGACTGCAGACATAATACAGGAGATGGTCTGAGACTGCAGACATAATACAGGAGATGGTCAGAGACTGTGGACATAGTACAAGAGATGGTCAGAGACTGCAGACATAATACAGGAGATGGTCAGAGACTGCACACATGGTACAGGAGACGGTCAGAGACTGTGGACATAGTACAGGAGACGGTCAGAGATTGTGGACATAGCACAAGAGACGATCAGAGACTGCATACATGGCTCAAGAGGATAAGGACCTAGTGGAACCCCCAATCCTATCCCTGATTCCAGGGGGGGCAATTGCCCCCCCTTGCCCTTACCTGCGGACGCCCATGGACATGGTTCCACTAATCCATATCCTTAGTCTGCTTGTCTTCGACAAACTGTTTGCGGGCTTTCTTGTGCATCATCTTTAGAATTGGCTTCCTTCTGGGACGACAGCCATGCAGACCAGTTTGATGCAATGTTCAGCGTATGATCGGAACACTGACAGGCTGACCCCCCCCACACCTTCAACCTCTGCAGCAATGCTGGCAGCACTCATACGTCTATTTCCCAAAGACCGTGGCAAGGCCTGTTCTGAGTGGAACCTGTCCTGTTAAACCGCTGTATGGTCTTGGCCACCATGCTGAAGCTCAGATTCAGCGTCTTGCCAATCTTCTTATAGCCTAGACCATCTTTATGTAGAGCAACAAATCTATTTTTCAGATCCTCAGAGTTCTTTGCCATGGGGTGCCATGTTGAACTTCTAGTGACCAGTATGGGAGAGTGAGAGCGATAACACCAAATTTAACACACCTGCTCCCCATTCACACCTGAGACCTTGTAACACTAACAAGTCACATGACACCAGGGAGGGAAAATGGCTAATTGGGCCCAATTTGGACATATTCACTTAAAAGTATACTTACTGTTGTTGACAATAGTTTAGACATTAATGGCTGTGTGTTGAGTTATTTTAAAGGGGACAACAAATTTACACTGTAATACAAGCTGTACTACTTTACATTGTAGCAAAGTGTCATTTCTTCAGTGTTGTCACATGAAAAGATATAATAAAATATTTTCAAAAATATAATTGGTGTACTCCCTTTTGTGAGATACTGTGTGTGTGTGTGTGTGTGTGTGTGTATATATATATGTGTGTGTGTGTGTGTGTGTGTGTGTGTTTGTATACATGTTATCTCTTACAGTGGTTATCAAATTCAGGTGAATTCATCAATAATACCCCATAAGTTCACGATGGTCACTGTGTAAAAAAGTGATCTAATCATAATGCACTATATGGGTGGCTCTCTAAACTTCCACATGGATTCTAACAATGTGATCACTCTATTCTACAGCTTGTTTTTTACTTGCATAGATGGGAGAATGGGAGTAGACTTATAAGATTACATTTATAGTATATTATAATTTGGTAACTTCCCATTTTCTTAGTAGATTGTTCATAGTATTGAAATATCAAATTGTCATGTGTTTTTATGCGTGTTTGATTTTGTCCGGAATGGAGTACACTATTGCAATTTATATTTAATCATATATTTTATCCAATTGTCTGTGAAACTACTACACCATGAGGAACTGTCCCACAACCTCTGTCTCCTTTTTTTCTCCTTATCTTTGGAGGTACCCTAGCTATGTAAGTAAAATTGAAAGGGACTACACCATATTAAAGTGGCACTGCGCTCTTACCTAAAAATATAAAATATATTATTAAGAATTAAAAAAAAAATACTTATAAACCCTATTGATCAAAAACTCTTCAGTCTTGGCATTAATAAACCTAGGATCTCTAAAATCATTCTTATCAATTCTTCCATTTAATGTGCATAAAATCTCCAAAATTATTATTTTCACAATGGTAAACGACATTGACACTAATTAGAAGAAGACATGATATACTAAAATCCTAGAAATTACTCAAACACTTTCAATCAATATCCATAGTCTCGGGTTGTGATGTCTTTAACTGATAAATCCATTTAGTCTCTTTTCTCTATCTCCCCCCTGCAGTGTGGTCTGACACAGTCTATACCATAAAATAATTAGATTACTTGGATCTTGATTGTACTTTTCTTTAAATTGTCTCGACACACTATGCTTCATAAAACCATTCAAGTGGAACTTCACTCTTTCAGTCAACATTGACTATTTGAAAATCATTATGCTGCTAGCATTGGCACTGTAAATAGATAGGAATGTTAAGTATATCACGCTTGCTTGTTTTAAACTTTTTTAACATTTCTTTACTTCCTGGTTTTCATGCCTAGGAAAATTATGTCATACATCTCATAAGTCTTCAGGGGGGGAGGAAGGGTTTTCTTAGCTAAGCACACCCTTCTGCCTGAGCACCTGGATTCCAGGAAGTAAATGCTACATGAGTCATCCACCCTTATTCAAGATGGTTACAGCTAGAAATGCTAGGGGGGTTCAAAGTGATTTCTTATCAAAATAAAGAATGAAGACATAGGTGGATGGGTGAGTTTGCTTTTAATATTAAAAATGAATTAAATAGCATTTTTGGTTTGTGGAGCTCAGATGCACTAAAGTTCCACTTTAATATTCGTTATGTACTCTCGTATCCTCACATATAGTTTTCTTTCCCTCCTGTCCACATACCGCAATCCTCAAGCACATTCTAGTATATAAAGTGGCATGCTGTATTTAGTGCAGCTATGAGATTCCCAACGCACAGGTTCCTGCTTTTTCAGATGGCTTAATTGTAGTGTGGGTGCTGAAGTGACCGACGGCTGGAACCGCATGTTATAAGAGCAGGTAGTGTCACCAGCACACCAGGATCTTCAAATGAGTCCAATCTTTAATAGATGATCACATTGTTACAGCAAAGAGCGACGTTTCGGAGCTGCGCAAGACCCCTTCATCAGGCATGTGACAAATTGTGATACAACCAAGACACTATTTAAAGAACCATCCACCAATCAGTGACTAGAAAGAATGACCCCAGACCCGCCCCTTGACATCAAATGATGTCATATTCCCACCTTAAATATGTATACACAAACACAATAGTGGCACTGTAAAAAAGCAAACTTTGTAGTGGGGTCAAATCCGCAATCAACTGGCCTAAATCTTCTTTGTAGGTCCCAAGGGTTAAAAACCTCTATTCTGGAATGATTATTTAAACAGTATTAAAAATAAGAGGGACAGCGTGGGGCCGAGGCAGTCCGTCCGTCCCTACTAGACGGAGGGCCGCTTCCAGCTTGCCCTGGCATTGCCAGGCAACGTAGGAGGCTTATAATGTTATCAGGCTATGAAGTGCAGTGCTATCAATGTTCATAAAGTCTTTAAATGAAGGAAAAAATGACAGCAAAAGAGATCCCAGCCTCCGTGCATGAAATAAAGGGGTTATTGCATCACACTACACCATAAACACACCGCTCTTACTCTAAAAGGTGTGACCCCCTAGATAAGAGCGGTCAAACACATTTGATTAATGTAAGGCACGCAGGATGGATGGAAGTGTTCCTCCCCTCACAGGACGTCAAAGCCTCAATTCACCAACAGGTCATCAAACCAGCCAGACTTTCCCACAGCTCCGTTCTTCAAGCGAGTACAAACTCTCAGATGAGGCACCATAGAAGAACAAAGGAGCTCCACATAGCGTAATATTGTTAAAAGCAAGTTTAATACTGATAAAAAATTAGCACCCACATGAAAACATGATCATCAAGCAAAGTGTGGCATTCCGCCAGTAACGAAATGGCCACGACGGGCCGCGCATGCGCAGTTTGGCGTAGTGTGCATGGCTTCCGACTGGTTTCGTCACATCTGACATCATCAGGGGCCCCTGATGCGGTGAGTGGTAAGAGCGGTGTGATTATGGTGTAGTGTGACGCACTAACCCCTTTATTTCATGCACGGAGGCTGGGATCTCTTCTGCTGTCATGTTTTCTTTCATTTAAAGACTTTATAAACATTGATAGCGCTGCACTTCATAGCCTGATAACATTATATGCTCCAGTGTAGAACATTGTGTACAGCTGCTTGAATTACTGTCATCAAATTTTTTGATCTATTTGCGTGGATTTACCAATATTTCTTAACGTAGGAGGCTTGTCATCTGCCTCCAATAGCCAGTTCCGTTGTGCGCAGGCGCCCGACGGCACCCACACTGATACTGGGCGTCATGGCAACCTGACGCCATATGCAGTAGGGGGAATGGGCGGGACAGGGTACGTAGACGTGAAAAGCAACTGGTGTAAAGTGATACTAGGTGGCTGCACTGAGACTGCTTTGTTGCAGAGCAGTAAAGACCAGGATAAAGAAAGCAAAGAACACCGAAACAGGATAGAAAAAATGGGGAGAACCAAGAGAGAGGGAAGATAAAGTAAGAAACCATTGCCAAGCAGCAAATTAGTATAAGGATAAAATAAATTAAGTGGGAAAAAGTGAAGGAAAGAGAAATAAAATTAGTAAAAAAGAGGAAAGAAAGAAAAAGAAGACTGGAGAAACGCCTACAGAGAAAATAAAGAGTGGAAAAAATTGAAAGAATGAAAAAATTAAATAAAAGAAATGAAGGGTGAGCAAATAACAAAAAACAAAAAATTGGAAAAGCTTTGGGGAAACACAGGTGGCAAAAAAATTTTGTGAAATAATATGTGAAATATTTTTTGGTATGATGACAAAATGTATGAAAATTGCAAAAAAATAAAGAAAGTAAAAAATTCAATAAAAATAGAAAAAAAAAATGAAAAATGAAAAAAATGAAACAAAAGATAAAAAACAGTAATAGAATCAAAAAAATAAAATCAAAAATGAAAAAATAAATAAAAAATGAAAAAAGAAAATAATAAAAATAAAATTGAGAGAAAAAAGAAAAAAACATATGGGGAAAAAACGAGCAGCCATCCTCGTAAGAGCCAGGGAAATAGAAAAAACCTGGAGAAAAAAAGGTCAAGAAAACACATACAGGTAGCTTATTCATGAACATATTTTACGTCATCTTTTGTCAAGGAAACACAGATAGGATAAGTTAGTATTAAGGCCCCATGGTTGGACCATGCCCAGGGTGTACGTCCAGTATGCTTCACGGCAGAGGAGGAGGCGGTCACGGTCACTACCTCTCGTTGGTCGGGCTATGTGTTCAATGGCCAGGCCCCTTAGTTCATGTACTTTATGTCTTTGTGAAACAAAGTGTGTGACAACTGGTTTGTTCAAATCCGGGCTCTCACCTTTCTCTGCTTTTTCCAGGACTATCTTTATATCACTTCTGTGCTTCTGGAAACGTTGTTTAAAGGGGCCAATAGTCTTGCGTACATATACTAGTGAGCAGGGACATTTCAAGCTATAGACACAGAACTACATATTACAGTTCAAATAATCCCGTATGGAGTAGCGCTTTCTGTTGTGTGGATGAGAAAAGTATTCCCCACACATCAAGGAATTGCAAATATTGCAATTATGGCATTTGTAGCAGCCACGTTTTTGAAACATTCTGACCTGCGCTTTCGTATACTTGGATCTTGGATCAGCCTGTACCAATATATTGCGTAGGGACTTGCTGCGTTTGTGAACTAGCAGTGGTGGATTCCTGATTTGAGATGTTAATGAATTATCTGCCCTGAGAATATTGATGTTACGTGAGGCTGCCCATTTAATGCAGTCAGACTCCTGGTAAAAACCATGTATGAGCAGAGGCCTGTCAGTATTTTTGTTCATCTTGTTGGAATCAAGAGAGGCTCTAGCAAGAGCATTGTACATTCTAGTAATTTGCTGTACATCATTTTTAATTGTAGATTTTTCTCACCTTTGTCGGAGCAAATGCGTCTCATCCTTTTAAACTGTGAAATTGGAAGACTGTCCCGGAGGTGTTTTGGGTGTGCGCTCTCATAGTGTAATAAAGTATTCCTGTCAGTAGGCTTGGTGAGTATTGAAGTCTGTAGGGTGCCCTGTTTATTTGTAATCCTAACATCAAGAAACATGATACTCTCATGGGAGATTTCTGGGTTGAAAATAATACCGGGGAAAATGTTATTCAAATGTGCTACAAACCTGTGAAAAACGGTCACCTCTCCTTCCCATATGAGGAAGATGTCATCAATAAACCTTAGCCAGCACTTGACGTGTTTAGAAAAAAGAGTCATTGGATAGATGTGATGCTCTTCCATGTATCCAACGAACAGATTTGCAAATGAAGGGGCTGCAGAGCTGCCCATGGCCGTGCCACATATCTGGGCATATTTGATTCCTTCAAACGAGAAGAAATTTACTTTCTGGAATGAATCCCCGACATTCAATTAGAAACTCTAAGGGGGGATTGTGGACCCCCCGTTTTTGTAAGTAATACCTAACTGCTGTTAGGCCGGCCTCGTTTGGTATACTTGTATACAGGGAGGAGATATCCATTGTGGCCAAGTTCCAATCTGTCTTAAATGCCAGAAATCGCCAAGTTTATCCAGGAAATCGCTCGTATCTCTGACATATGCAGATATATCTGCGTAATTGAGCATGTGCCCGATACTATAGGCCTACATTTCAAAGGTGAGGTTCCCTTATGGACCTTCGGTAGTCCATAAATTATGGGTAATCTGGGGTGCTCATTCATCAGAAAGTCAGCCGTCTCTTTGGAGATCCAGTCGTTAGATAAGCCAATATTAATCAAGTGCATTCATAATATTTTTCGTCGGATCTTTGTCTAGTTGCTTGTAACTAGTGGTGTCTGCCAACATCAGAAGCATGCCCTTCCTGTAGTCCTTGTAGTTCATAACTTAGTTCCCACTTAATTTATTTTATCCTAATATTAATTTGCTGCTTGGCAATGGTTTCTTACTTTATCTTCCCTCTCTCTTGGTTCTCCCCCTTTTTTCTATCCTGTTTCGGTGTTCTTTGCTTTCTTTATCCTGGTCTTTACTGCTCCGCAACAAAGCAGTCTCAGTGCAGCCTCCTAGTATCACTTTTACACCAGTTGCTTTTCACGTCTACTTACCCTGTCCCGCCCATTCCCCCCCTACTGCATACGGTGTCAGGTTGCCATGACGCCCAGTATCGGAGTGGGTGCCGTCGGGCACTTGGGCACAACGGAACTGGCTATTGGAGGCAGGTGACAAGCCTCCTACATTGCCTGGCAATGCCAGGGCAAGCTGGAAGCGGCCCTCCGTCTAGTAGGGACGGACGGACCGCCTTGGCCCCACGCTGTCCCTCTTATTTTTAATACTGTTTGAATAATCATTCCAGAATAGAGGTTTTTAACCCTTGGGACCTACAAAGAAGATTTAGGCCAGTTGCTTTTTTACAGTGCCACTATTGTGTTTGTGTATACATATTTAAGGCGGGAATATGACGTCATTTGATGTCAAGGGGTCATTCTCTCTAGTCACTGATTGGTGGATGGTTCTTTAAATAGTGTCTTGGTTGTATCACAATTTGTCACATGCCTGACGAAGGGGTCCTGCGCGGCTCCGAAACGTTGCTCTTTGCTGTAACAATGTGATCATCTATTAAAGATTGGACTCATTTGAAGATCCTGGTGTGCTGGTGACACTACCTGCTCTTATGCTGTATTTATTGTCACATGATAAAAAAATCTTTAATTTCATATTGTCTGCACTGATGAATATTTGGTCGCTCTTTTTTGTTGCTTTTTCATTGACATACAGGCTCAACATTTATTGCACTTCTATTGTTTTATTACATTATGGACCAGTTTTGTCTGAAGAGAGGGGGCTTTCCGACATAGCCCAGTTTACTGGGGAGGACCTTTTTGACTTCCTTATCCTTTAACAAAATGGGCAAATGTTTTTTGAAAATGTATTCGACTGCCTTATGTCGTGTATTAAAATCCATAATGAAGCTTAAATCCTTAAATCGTAACTCCACTTTTGTTAAGAGAAAAATATTCCCCTATGGGTGATCTATGTACATTGCAAGGATTTTAACAAACTTTGTTGCAGATTCCTTCCTGTTTGCTCCTCTGTGCCCCTGTGCCGAGTAAGTCTAATGGGAGTGGTTTAATAATAATAAACCCGCTGCTGCAAAATCAGGGCTCTAATGAGGAAAATCGCAGAGTCTGCATCATTTTAGTTGTTATTTCCTATTGGGAGTATCTTACCAAAAATGACATTTTTGTTGCAGGGGATGCCAAAAATCGGACTTGTATCTTAATGTAGACTTCTGGGAAAATCAGTGAGCCAATCACACAAGCATTGCACTTTACAGAACATTACAGAGCTGCAGATTGAAAAGGAAAGCTAATTTTTAATAATGTTAAAATGCAATATGACTTGTGTTGCAATTGTATAAGCTATATTTTTTATTTTTGTATAAGCTATATTATTTTTTTTATTTGCTATTTTTATTTCCATGAAAGTGAATTTACCCTTTAAATCTCTTTACTTTCTAATCTTTTATTGTATAGACTGCGTCAGACCACACTGAAGGAAGGGGAGTGGGTATAGACACAAAGAAATTTCAAGAAAAGAGACCAAATGGATTTATCAGTTAGAGGCACTACATAGGATGTGGATATTGATCTAAACCAGTGGTTCTCAACTCCTGTCCTCGGGACCCATTAACAGGCCAGGTTTGCAGGATAACTGAAATACATCACAGGTGATATCATTTGCTGCTCAGTGATTGCAGCATTCTAGTCTCCCCAAGGTAATACTTAAAATCTGGCCTGTTGGTGGGTCCTGAGGACAGTAGTTGAGAACCACTGATCTAAACAGTTTTATGATTAGTTCTAGGATTTTAGGGGGCTAGAGATTTTGGTACATCATGGTTTGTTCTAATTAGATTAGTGTAGGAGTTGTTTACCACTGTGAAAAGAATAACTTGCACATCAATGGAAGAATTGATAAGAATGATTTTAAAGATCATATGTACATTAATGCTAAGACTGAATTACAGTTTTTGATCTATAGGGTTTATAAGTGTTTTTAAATTCTTAACTATATATTTTATATTTTTTGGCAAGAGCAGATTGCCTTTTTAATGTGATGCAGCCCCTTTAAATTTTACTGGTGTTTGATGGTTAAGGTGTTTGAAATAGTTGTGCTCAAGACAATATTTGGTGATATCTGATGGAAACTGGGCTTGTGCAAGATGTAAGTTGGATTCCCTGGATAAGAATGTTAAGTACTGTAAGGCGTACCTCATGGAATATAGAAGTATATAATGATGTCACATCTAGTGAGAGCCAGTTATATGTATCTTCCCACCTGTAACTGGAGAGCATTTCCAAAAGGTGGGAGGAATCTCGAACATGAGGGTAGAGCCTGTACGAGGGGCTGTAGAAAGACATCAATGTATTGGGATGGGCCAATGGTCAAACTGTCAATGGCTGCTATAATGGGACAGCCAGGTGGAACACAGGAGTCCTTGTGGATCTTGGGTAGATGGTGGAAATAAGGATGTTTCTAAATCTCCCTGTATAAAAAGGAATACTCATTTTTTGTGATAATCTTATCACTAGAGTTGATCGAACCCCCGGTTGTTCGGGTTCGGCCGAACTTCGGGAAAAAGTCCGGGTTCGGCACCCAACTCGACCCGAACTTTATCCCGGACCCCGGACCCCATTGAAGTCAATGGGGACCCAAACTTTTCAGCACAAAAATGGCTGTAACAAAGTCCTGGCAAGTGCTAGAGAACTGCAAAAAGAAGTAAAATGGGGGTAAGAGTAGGGCAAGTGCCCAACAAAAAACTGGGGATAGGGAAAATAAAGTAAAATCAAATAGAAAAAAAAGGGAAGGGGGGTGGATGGGGAGTAGGAGCCTAGAGGTTGACTAGGCTGTGACCGTGGCAGTGTAGGTGGAAGTGACGGTGGTGGAGGAGTAGGAGGAGGTAGCCAACACTGTTTTTTTTTTTTTTGTTTTTTTTTTTTTGTTTTTTTTATAAATGGGGTAGCCCCCAAAATATTGAGGCATATTCAAAAAGTATACGAATGGCTGTGTGAGTCCAGTCTAAATGTCTATTCTGCACAAGGTACAGACAAGTCTTGTGGGATCCATGCCTGGTTCATTTTAATAAAGGTTAGCTTGTCCACGTTGGCTGTGGACAGGCGGCTGCGCTTGTCTGTGATAACGCCCCCTGCCATGCTAAACACACGTTCAGACAATACACTGGCTGCAGGGCAGGCCAGCACCTCCAAGGCATAAACGGCAAGCTCAGGCCATGTGGCCAATTTAGAGACCCAGAAGTTGAATGGAGCAGATCCATCAGTCAGTACGTGTAGTCATGTGCACACATACTCTTGCACCATGTTGCTGAAATGCTGCCTCCTGCTAAGACGTTGTCTATCGGCTGGTGGTGCTGTTTGTTGTGGCGGGCTGCTGACAAAGCTTTGCCACATTTCGGCCATGCTAACCCTGCCTTCTGAGGTGCTGGCGGTGCCACAGCTGCGTTGGCGGCCTCTTCCTCCTCCTCCTCCTCTGCCTTCGCCTTGTGCTTCCACTGAGCCCCCGGTGTCATTTGGGAATGCCCTCAGCAGCGCCTCTACCAGCGTGCGCTTGTAGTCGCGCATCTTCCTCTCACGCTCCAGTGAGGGAATTAAGGACAGCACGTTGTCCTTGTAACGGGGATCCAGCAGGGTGGCCACCCAGTAATCGGCACACGTTACAATGTGGGAAACTCAGCTGTCATTGCGCAGGCACTGCAGCATGTAGTCGGCCATGTGTGCCAGGCTGCCCAGAGGCAAAGACAAGCTCTGTGGGAGGTATATCATCTGTGTCCTCTGTATCCCCCCAGCCACGCTCCAGTGATGCCCACGAGCTGCGTTGGGTGCCACCCTGCTGTGGTTCCTCCTCCTCATGATCTTCCTTGTCCTCCAGAACTGTGCCCTGGCTTGACCTGGCCTATGCTGCTGCAGGAACCCACCCTCCAAGCCACTTGCAAATGACTGGCCTGATAACCGTGGAAATGACCCCTCTTCCTCCTCCTCATCCTCCTGTGCCACATCCTCTTCCATCATGGCCCGAAGTGTTTTTTCAAGGAGACATAGAAGTGGGATAGTAACGCTGAGAACAGCGTCATCGGCACTGGCCATGTTGGTGGAGTACTCAAAACAGCGCAATACGCTACACAGGTCTCGCATGGAGGCCCACTCGTTGGTGGTGAAGTGTTGCTGTTCCGCAGAGCGACTGACCCGTGCGTGCTGCAACTGAAACTCCACTATTGCCTGCTGCTGCCTCTCCAGTCTCTCCAGCATGTGCAAGGTTGAGATCCACCTTGAGGGCACGTCGCATATGAGGCGGTGAGCCGGAAGGCTGAAGTTCCGCTGCAGCGTAGACAGGCGAGCAGCAGCAGGGTGAGAAAGCACAGACGGCCCGCACTTTATGAAGCAGCTCTGACATATCCGGGTAGTTTTTTAGAAAATTCTGTACCACCAAATTCAGCACATGCACCAGGCAAGGGATGTGCGTCAAATGGGCTAGGCCCAGAGCCGCTACGAGATTTCGCCCATTGTTGCACACCACCAGGCCGGGCTTGAGGCTCAGTGGCAATAACCACTCATTGGTTTGTTGTTCAATGCCCATCCCCTGCTCCTGCGCAGTGTAGGGTTTATCCCCCAAACATATCAGTTTTAAAACAGCCTGCTGTCATTTCCCCCTGGATGTGCAGATGTTGGTGGTGAAGGTGTTACGCTGAGCGGATGAGGAGGTGGTCGAGGAGGAGGAAGCACAGTAGGAGGAGGACGCAACAGGAGGCAAAGAGAAATGCCCTGCAATCCTAGGTGGTGGAAGGACATGCACCAAATGGCTAGCTGGCTCAGGCCCACCCGCCACTACATTTGCCCAGTGTGCAGTTAGCGAGATATAGCGTCCCTGCCTGTGCTTACTGGTCCAGGTATCAGTGGTTATGTGGACCTTGCCACAGATGGGGTTGCACAGTGCACACTTGATCTTGTCCCCGACTTGTTTGTGCAGGGAAGGGATGGCTTGCCTGGAAAAGTAGTGACGGCTGGGAACCATGTACTGTGGGAGAGCCACCGCCATCAGGTTTTAGAAACTGTCCGTGTCCACCAAACGGAATGACAGCATTTCAAAGGCCAGGAATTTTAAAATGCTGGCATTCAGGGCCAGGGATCGCGGGTGGGTAGCGGGGTACTTCCTCTTTCTCTCCAGTGTTTGGGAGATGGAAATCTGTAAGCTTCCATGGAACCATGGTGTGGAAATGCTTGGGGACGGTGGCGGACATGGTTGAGTTGCTGTCATATTGTCTGTTTGCTGGGTGGCAGGTGACACTGTCATGGTAGAGGTGGAGGAAGAGGCCGAGGCAGGAGGAGGCCGAGACCTTTCTTGGATTTTGAGGTAATTATTCCAATGCAGCTTGTGCCTTGAATTTAGATGCCTGATCATGCAGGTTGTGGTCAGGTTTAGAACATTTCTGCCCCGGCTCAGGCTATCATTGCACAGCTTGCAAACCACTTGTGTCTTGTCGTCAGCACATTGTGTGAAGAACTGCCACGCGAGGGAACGCCTTTGAGCTGCCTTTGGTGTGCTAGGTCCCTGGGTGCGGTGAGTAGTAGCAGGCATACTGTCTAGGGGATGCTCGCTCCGCTTTTGCAACCTGCTTCCTCTTTTGCTGTGCTGGTGCCTCTGTGCGACCACCACCTCTTCCTCCAAACTGCACACGTCACTCGCATGACCCTCAGTCCATGTGGGGTCTAGGACCTCATCATCCTCCTCCCCATCATCTTCCACCCACCCTTCACCACTTCCTTGTCAGTCTGCACACTGAGGAAAGCTGCAGCAGTTAGCACCTGTGTTTCGTCATCATCTAAGACGTGCTGCGCTGGTGTTTCCATGTCCTCATCCTGCAACAGAAGTGGTTGGGCATCAGTGCACCCAATGTCTTCCACTTCTGGGATGGCCCACAGAAAGCACACCAGGAGAGTCATCAAAAAACATAAGAGTCTCTTGCATGACTTGGGACTCAGACTGCTTGGCTAATTTACAAGGGGCTGAGGTGAAAGACGGATGGCCATGGGGTTCAGGTGCCAACTCTGAGCTTTTATCAAGGGACCGGGAGGGAGACAATGTGAAGGAACTGGAGGCATTGTCAGCCACCCAATCTACTATCGCCTGTACTTGTTCTGGCCTCACCAATTGTTGAGCGGCATTCGGGCCTACCATATAACGGTGAAGGTTCTGTTGGCTACCTGAGGAAGGTGTTTCACGTGTGCATGTAGCTGGTACCCATCGACCACGTCCTCTCCTTCCAATAGGAGCTTCACCAACACGACCAACACTAGCAGCACCAGCATCACCAGCAGCACCATGACCACGTCCCTTATTTGAAGCTCTCCTCATTGTGCCCGCAAATGTACTATGTAGCCAATAATCTGTCCCTTACAGCAACAGCTGGAACCTGGCCCTATAGGAGTAGGCAATGATTTTTGAACAATAATCTATCACTTACAGCAACAGCTGGAACCTGGCCCTATAGGAGTAGGCAATGATTTTTGAACAATAATCTGTCCCTTACAGCAACAGCTGGAACCTGGCCCTATAGGAGTAGGCGATGATTTTTGAACAATAATCAGTCCCTCACAGCAACAGCTGGGACCTGGCCCTATAGGAGTAGGCGATGATTTTTGAACAATAATCTGTCCCTCTAAGCCAGAGTTTCTCAACCTGTGGTACGCGTACCCCTAGGGGTACGTGCACCACAGGCAGGGGGTGTGCCAGCTGTGTGGGGGGCAGGATGCCAGTTGCTGCTCTGATGCTGGGTAAATGGTTTTATGTAGCAGTGGCTTGCTGTATACAGCCGCCGCTACACAGTATGGCAATTGCAGAGCTGCCCACAGCGGAGCGGTGAGTGTGCCTCACACACTCTTCCCCTGACAGGAGCTTCCTGTCACAATGTCACTGAGGCCGGGAGCGGGGGATGGTGGAGGAGTGCTTCTGCTCGGAGCGTCCAGTGTCCTGGACAAGTGAGTGAGCAGAGGCTGATAACACTGCAGTCGGTAATGTTATCTGTGCTCTGCAGTGCTTAACTTTTTTTTTTTTGAAGGGGGGGGGGGTTAAACTACAATGCATTTGTAATGCAGCATGGAAGGGGTAAATGTATTGCCATTGTTTACTGATCCATTAGTGACCAGTAGCAGTTAATTAACCCTTTTGTGCTGCATTAGTGGAAGTGTTAACCCTTTATGATGCAGCATAAAGGGGTTAATAAACACTGACACTGGTGTCACTAATGCAGCACAAAGGAGTCACTGTCACTGGTCACTAATACATCAGTAACCATTGGCAATGCATTAACCCCTTCCATGCTGCATATTACAAATGTGGCTACATTGCTGGGCACTGATCCGGTTGTATTGCTGGGCACTGATCAGGCTACAATGCTGGGCACTGATCAGGCTGCAATGCTAGGCACTGATCAGGCTGCATTGCTGGGCACTGATCAGGTTGTATTGCTGGGCACCAATCAGGCTGCAATGCTTGGCACTGATCAGGTTGCAATGCTGGGCACTGGTCAGGCTATATTGCTGGGCATTGATCAGGCTGCATTGCTGAGCACTGATCGGGCTCCAATGCTGGGCACTGGTCAGGCTGCAATGCTGGGCACTGGTCAGGCTACAATTATGGGCACTAGTCAGGCTTAAATGCTGGGCACTGATCAGGCTGCATTGCTGGGCACTGATCAGGCTGCAATGCTGGGCACTGATCAGGCTCCAATGCTGGGCACTGATCTGGCTCCAATGCTGGGCACTGATCTGGCTGCAATTTTGGGCACTGATCTGGCTGCAATTCTGGGCACTGGTCAGGCTGCAATTCTGGGCACTGGTCAGGCTGCAATTCTGGGCACTGATCAGGCTGCAATGCTGGGCACTGATCAGGCTGCAATGCTGGGCACTGATCAGGTTGCATTGCTGGGCACTGATCAGGTTGTATTGCTGGGCACTGATCAGGCTGTATTGCTGGGCACCAATCAGGCTGCAATGCTTGGCACTGATCAGGTTGCAATGCTGGGCACTGATCAGGCTATATTGCTGAGCACTGATCAAGCTGCATTGCTGAGCACTGATTGG
>BLSH010017592.1:560548-570804 GCA_018402905.1 Glandirana rugosa | reverse complement strand
CTAAGGTTTTACTTACCTCCTCATAAAAAGAAATCAGGTTTGTTTGACAACTTCTGTCTTTCATGAATCCATGCTGTCTGTTGCTTAAAATATTTTTATCCAACAAGAACTCGTCTATGTGGTCTTTTATTAAACTCTCCAGTATCTTCCCAGCTATAGAAGTTAAACTAACAGGTCTATAGTTACTTGGTAAAGACTTTGATCCCTTTTTAAATATGGGCACCACATTGGCCCTACGCCAATCCAGTGGTACTATTCCAGTCATTAAGGAGTCCCTAAAAATGAGATACAATGGCTTTGAAATGACAGAGCTCAATTCCTTTAGGATCCGTGGATGGATGCCATCTGGTCCAGGTGCTTTATCTACCTTTATTCTGTCTAAATACTTCTGGACCATTTCACTTTTGAGCCATTGTGGATCATTTGAGGCCGTGTCACTACCACCCCTGACGTGGACATGAGCTCCCCCATGCTCCTTTGTATACACAGAGCTGAAGAAAGTATTTAATACGTTTGCCTTCTCTTTGTCCCCAGTCACGCACTCTAGATTATTTTGTAAAGGGCCTACATGCTCAGACCTGACCTTTATACTATTAATATATTTGAAGAATTTTTTGGGTTTGTATTACTATCTTTTGCAATCTGTCGTTCGTTGTGAATTTTTGCATCCTTGATTTCCTTTTTACATATTCTGTTATATTCTTTGTAACATTTAAAAGATGGTAGTGTTCCCTCATTTTTATATTTTTTAAATGCTCTTTTCTTATCATTTATAACTTTTTTAACTTTGGCCGTGAGCCACATTGGTTTTCTTTTTAGCCTCTTAAATTTATTGCCCATGGGAATATACTTTGCAGTGAGTTCGCATACAGTTTTTTTGAAAAATTCCCATTTCTGTTCTGTTTAGATGTCAGGAGATGCCTCCTTACTTATCTGGAGACGATAAAATAATTTAGAAAGTCTAATCATCTTTTAATCCTCTTCTCTGGACCAAGGAAGTGACTTCAAGCTTCAAAACCTTCAGTCTCTGGGTGGATAAGGCAAGCCATTACGTTAGCATACGAGAGCTCAGGTATACCTGCACCAGGAAAGCTGAAGGCACATTCAACTAGAGCCTTAGCAACCTCCTGGGCTGAAAAAGCAGGAGCATCCTGGGAACAGATTCGTAGCGCAGTCACGACACTTTGCTGAAGCACTACCGTGTGGAGGTCCTATCGCAGCAAGACCTGGCCTTCGGTCGCATGGTGCTACAGGCAGTGGTCCCACCCTAAGGTAGGCCTGTGGATTTCTTTATTATCCTCTCAGGTGTTGCCGTCCTGGAAGGTGAGAGGAGAAAACCGATGGTTAGACTTACCGGTAATGGTGTTTCTACGAACCTTCCAGGACAGCAGGCCTACTTCCCGCCCTGCATGGGGTTGAGGAGAATGTATAAGTTTGGTGGTAAGCACCTAAGTGTTTCAGTAAACCCTTGTGAATCGGTTGGGAAAATTACTTTACAAGAACTGAGGAGCAAGGGTAAGGTGAGGCCCTTGTTAAACAGCTGTGTACTGATTGTGTTTCCTGGAGGGAGGAGCCTATCATCTCTCAGGTGTTGCCGTCCTGGAAGGTTCGTAGAAACACCGTTACCGGTAAGTCTAAGTGTCGGTTTTCTCTCTGGAGTCCATACCTCTCTTAATACAAAAACTTTGGTCGCTTTGGAAACCGCAGCCTGGCATTGCATGCTGTTATTAAACTTATGATTTACCAAAACCCCCAGATCATTCTTTGCCATTGATTCCCCCAGTTGTACTCCCCCTAGTATGTATGATGCATGCATATTCTTAGCCCTTAAGTGCATAACTTTTATCAACATTAAACCTCATTTGCCACCTAGTTGTCCAAGTAAACAGTGCATTGAGGTTGGCTTGTAAGTTGGAGACTTGTGAGGATATTATTCCACTGAATAGCTTGGTGTCATCTGCAAACACTGAAATGGTACTTTTAATCCCAGATCCAATATCATTTATAAAGATATTAACAAGTAAGGGTCCCAACACTGAACCTTGGGGTACACCACCAATAACCTTAGATCATTCAGAAGAAAATGTCATTAACCACTACTCTATAAATTTTGTCTTTTAGCCAGTTTTCTATCTATTCTTCCTTCAAGCGAACATTTGGCCCGTGTGTACTACAGCCTGCCCAGGAAAAGCCAGCTGACTGTCTGGCTTCTGCCCGAATAACATCTGCTGACCGGTGTGTCCTGGGGTGGAGGTGTCCTCCTTTCAGAACACAATAGCTCACCGGGGTGAACTCTGTTTTTTTTTTCCATTCAGCCTGCCGGGTTGAACCTAAACAGTAGATAGTGTGTACTAGGCTTTAAAATTGACCTCACTGAGATCGGCACTGTGAGACTTCAGGTCCTCATCCCTTGCTTTTCAGAGCTTAGAGGTCCTGTGTAAATTCTGGACTTTGAGTGCCTGTAGAGGACAGATGTGTGCAGATAAACAGGTACAGCTAAAGTAGGAGGATTTTTTCATCTGTGTCACCTGAGGCTAGTCACTTCACTGGGGTTTACTGTGAGGGTTTTCAACCACTTTAACTACTTGCCGACTGGGCCATAGCCGAATGATGGCTACAGCGTATTTGGCTAGTTCTGGGAAGGCGTCCAGGGACATCCTCCGGAACTTGCGCTTCACGCGCCCCCTGGAAGTGTCCGTGATAGCCAGGTCATCTTGACCCAGTGCATCCTGGATCAATGTAAAGGGCCGTTGAAAGCGGTCCTTTACCACGGTATCGCTTTTTCCAATGACAGAGCGATCACTTGTAAACAAACTGGCGCATGTCCGGTTCAGCTCTGTCCTCATACCAATCGGTACCAATCTGAAGTGCCCACACTGCTGATTTGTGCCCATTCTGGCTCATCCATGCCTCATTTATGCCCAGCCATGTCTCGTTTATGCTCACCCATGCCCAGCCATGGCTCATAAATGCTCATCCATGCCCAGCCATGTTCATTCATGCTCATCCATGCCCATCCATGCCTCATTCATGCTCATCTATGCCCAGCCATGTTTATTCATGTTCATCGATGCCCAGCCATGTTAATTCATGCTCATCCATGCCCAGCCATGCCTCATACATGCTCATCTATGCCCAGCCATGTTCATTCATGCTCATCCATGCCCAGCCATGCCACATAAGTGCTCACCCATACCACATCCGTATCACACCAGCACTTATCTGTGCCACATAAGTACTCATCCGTGCTACATCCGTTCCACATCAGTACTCATTCATGCCACATAAGTGCTCATCCGTGCCACATCAGTGCTCATCTGTGCCACATCAGTTAATGGAAGGTGAAGGGCGCTTTTGGATCACCGCCGTGGCACAGAGAATTGTCCCAAAGGAAAAGGTGGGCTGATTCAAGTTGAGTTTAGGCACTGGGGCAGCACTACCAACGAGCAGCAGCAGACTCTAGAGAAAACAGGGTAAACACAAAGAATGTGCCTCTAAGTGCAGTATAAACCATTTTATTACAGCCAAAGGGTTAAAAACACTTACTAGAAAGTGGTAATTGACAGGCACGTCAATAGCTCCTGTGAAAGATGCAGTCCAGCGCTGAATGGGATCTTGGGCATGAGTCCTGTCTGCAGATGTAATTACAGCCCATCCGACCAGCGGGGAGTGTAGGCAGAGAGGGTCCTCAGTATGGATTTGTGCACAAATCTTTCACAGGAACTATTGATGTGCCTGTCATTTATCACTTCCTAGTAAGTGTTTTTAACCCTTTGGCTGTAATAAAATTGTTTACACTGCACTTAGAGGCGCCTTCTTTGTGTTTATCCGTGCCACATCGGTACTCATTTGTGCCACATCTATGCCTCATCAATGCCACATCAGTGCTCATCCATGCCACATCAGTGCTCATCCGTGCTACATCCATGCCACATCAGTGCTCATCCGTGTGACATCAGTGCTCATCTGTGCCACATCCATGCCACATCAGTACTCATCCATGCCATATCAGTGCTGATCTATGCCACAGCCATGTCACTACAGTGCCCTACAGTGCCTCACAAAAGTGTAATAGGTAGTCCGAAAATTTGATTTGAAATGTATGTCCCTAGAACATCTGGTGGTGCTCCCTGCATGTTGGGCCTCTGTATGGGGCCAGGCTGTGTAAAAGTCCCACGCATGTGGTATTGCCATACTGAGGAGGAGTAGCAGAATGTATTTTGGGGTGTCATTTATGCTACCTACATGCTACGTGATAGATAATCTAGATAAATCTTATACATGGACAACTGTGTGTAAAAAAAAAAAAAAAAGTTTTCATTTTCATTCCACACATTTCAAATGTTCATGTTTTCCATGTTCAAAAGACTCATTATGTCTCATAGATTATGTGTTGGGGTGTTTGCTTTCCAAAATGGGGTCATTTTGTGGGGTTTCCATTGTCCTGGTGCTCCAGGGCCTTCAAAAGTGCAAGAGGTTGTCAAGAAATTAAATGTGTAATTTATGCTCTTAGAACACCTGACGGTGCTCCCTGCATGTTGGGCCTCTGTATGTGGCTAGGCTGTAAAAAAACTCGAAAGGAGTGGCAGAATGGTGTTTTGGGGTGCAGTTTCAAGTATGCATATGCCATGTTAGAGAAATAACCTGTTAATATGACAATTTTGTGAAAAAAAAAATCTTCATTTTGCAAAGAATTGTTGGAAAAAAACTACAACTTCAAAAAACTCACCACTCCTCTTACTAAATACATTGGAATGTCTGCTTTCCAAAAAGGGCTTATTTGGGGTTCATCTGTACTTTCCTGGCTTGTTAGTGTCTCAAGAAATGAGATAGGCCGTCAGTACATCAGGTGTGATCAATTTCCAGTGATTGGCACCATAGTTTGTAGACTCTATAACTTTCACAAAGACCAATGATATACAATGATTTTGGTTATTTTTACCAAAGATATGTAGCAGTATAAATTTTGGCCAAAATGCATAAAAAAAAATAACAATTTGCAAAATTTTAGGACAAGTAAAGAAAAAATGCATTTTTTTACAAAATTGTCAGTCTTTTTCACTTTTTCAAAAATAATAAACCCAGTGGTGATTGAATACCACCAAAAGAAAGCTGTATTTGTGTGGAAAAAAAGACAAACATTTCATATGGGTACAGGGTTGCATGACTGAGTAATTGTCATTTAAAGTGTGAGAGCACTGAAGGCTGAAATCTGGTCTGGTTAGGAAGGGGGTATAAGTGCCCAGTGGGCAAGTGGTTAAAGTGTAATATACAGTATCTTACGGAAGTGAGTATACCCCTTACATTTTTGTAAATATTTTATTATATCTTTCCATGTGCCAACACATTGCCACTTTGCTACAATGTAAAGTAGTGAATGTACAGCTTGTATAACAGTGTAAATTTGCTCTCCCCTCAAAATAACTCAACACACAGCCATTAATGTCTAAACCGCTGGCAACAAAAGTGAGTACACCCTTAAGTGAAAATGTCCAAATTGGAACCAAAGGGTCAATATTTTGTGTGGCAACCATCATTTTCCAGTACTGCCTTAACCCTCTTGGGCATGGAGTTCAACCGGAGCGTCACAGGTTGCCATTGGAGTCCTCTTCCACTCCTCAATGACGACATCACAGAGCTGGTGGATGTTAGAGACCTTGTGCTCTTCCACCTTCTGTTTGAGGATGCCCCACAGATGCTCAGTAGGGTTTAGGTCTGGAGACATGCTTGACCAGTCCATCACCTTTACCCTCAGCTTCTTTAGCAAGGCAGTGTTCGCCTTGGAGGTGTGTTTGGGGTCGTTATCATGTTGCCCTGTGGCCCAGTTTCTGAAGGGAGGGGATCATGCTCTGCTTCAGTATGTCACAGTATATGTTGGCATTCATGGTTCCCTCAAAAAACTGTAGCTCCCCAGTGCCGGCAGCATTCTTGCAGCATTCTTGCAGCCCCAGACCATGACACTCCCACCACCATGCTTGACTGTAGGCAAGACACACTTGCCTTTGTATTCCTCACCTGGTTGTCGCCACACACGCCTGACACCATCTGAACCAAATAAATTTATCTTGGTCTCATCAGACCACAGGACATGGTTCCAGTGATCCATGTCCTTAGTCTGCTTGTCTTTAGCAAACTGTTTGCTTGCTTTCTTGTGCATCATCTTTAGAAGAGGCTTCCTTCTGTAAGGATAGACATGCAGACCAATTTGATGCAGTATGTGGCTTATGGTTTGAGCACTGACAGACACAAGGAAACCCTATTTTCCATCCGTATGGCGGATCGGATGAAAACGGACAGGCGTATCTGTTTTCCTCTGATCCCCCATAGAGGGGATCTACTTTGCAGTGAGTTTGCATACAGTTTTTTTGAGAAATTCCCATTTCTGTTCTGTGTTCATCAATGCCAATATTCCCTCCCAGTCTAAGTCCTGGAGAGCAGCCCTCATCTTTGTAAAATTTGCTCTCTTAAAATTATGTGTTTTTATCTTTCCCGTGTGTGTTTGTTGCTTGCAGCTTACATTAAATGAAATCATGTTATGGTCACTGTTACCCAGATGTTCTTTTATATGAATATTGGTAATACGCTCTGCATGGTTTGAGATTACCAGGTCCAGCAAAGCGTCATTCCTAGTTGGGGCCTCAATAAACTGGACCATAAAATTGTACTGTAATAGGTTTATACATTTTTGCCCTTTAGCTGTCCCAGCAGTGCCATTATTCCAGTTAATTTCTGGGTAGTTAAAATCCCCCATTATTATCAATGTCCCAGCCCTTGCAGCTCTTTCCATCTGTGCAAAGAACATAGTCTCCACCTCCTCTTTAACACTGGGAGGTCTATAACAAACTCCAATGATAACCTTTGTAGTGTTCACACCCATTTGCAGATCTACCCATAATGCTTCAGACTCATCACACTCTCCATCAACTAGGTCCTTATTCACACTCGCTTTGAGATCACTTCTCACATAGAGACAGACACCACCACCCCTCCGTTTTACCCTATCTTTCCGAAAGAGAACATAGCCAGGAATATTAATAGCCCAGTCATGTGAAGAATGAAGCCAAGATTCAGCTATACCAATCAAATCATAGTTCTCCTCATGCACCAGAGCTTCCAACTCACCTATTTTGCTTGGCAGACTCCTGGCTTCTGTTGTCTGCAGACACTTAATATTGTACTGCTCTCCAGCCCTTCGGAGAACACAAATAATTAAAATTTTTACTTATCAGTCCAGAGCACCTGCTGCCATTTTTTCTTTTTTCTGTACCCCAGTTCCTGTGTTTGTGCATAGTTGTGTCACTTAACCTTGTTTCCATGTCAGAGGTATGGCTTTTTGGCTGCAATTCTTTAATGAAGACCACTTCTGGCTATACTTTTCTGGACAGTAGATGGGTGTACCTGGGTCCCACCGATTTATGCCAGTTGTGTGCTGATGGCACTGCTGGACATCTTCCGATATCGAAGGGAAGTAAGCATAATGTGTCTTTCATCTGCTGTTTTAAGTTTCCTTGGCTGACCACCGTGTCTACGGTCCTCCGCATTGCCCGATCAATGGTGTCCTTGGTGGGTATAGGATGGTCACACCAAATATTGATTTGATTTGGATTTCTCTTCTGTTCATTTCATTTCCATTTTGTTAATTGATAAAAATAAACTATTAATCCCCATCCCTAGTTGTGGCAGACGAGAAACAAAGAATGAATAAAGCTCTCATACATGCAAAGATGGAAGCAATTGAAAACAATAAGCTATCCAAATTTGCCACCTAGGGTGCCTGGCCGCTGGTTTCCCTACTCTCCGTCTCCTGCTGGTCTCCGTGCTATGTAGGTTTTTAGGTGCCATGGTGACTGTATGCAGGGGATGCCTCTGTCTGCAGCATGCAACTAACACAGGCGGCAGCTGTCCCATCTGTAAGTAAGTAGTTTCAGAGGTGCAGCACAGCACTGGAGCACTGTGTCCCGACGGCACGGAAGCACACATTCCCTGCACGCCACCATCTCTGTGATCAGTGACCTGTCTCTCCCTTTCTGAGTCTCTGCCTCTGCCCATACGTGATTCCTATACCAAGTACTGTGACCCCCTGACCCCACCCCCGCCGTGTCACCGCCATTCATAAACACTGCTCTCCCTCCCTCCCGGCCCGTCCTGTACAGTGGCAGCGTGTGCTATAGCCCAATCGGATTGGAGTAGTGGGTGCTCCTGGGCTCGTGACAGCTGGAGGCTCGGTGGCAGGGCTTGTTCCTGGCCCCGCTCAGGGTCGTCGGATGCATGTAGAGCATTAGTGAGTGAAGAACACTGACATTGTATTAGGAATCAGGTAGGTCAGTGTAATGGTCAGGTAGGTCCGTGTAGGTGTCAGGTTAGTGTAGGGGTCAGTGTAGGTGTCCGTGTAATGGTCAGGTAGGTCGGTGTAGCGGTCACGTAGGTCAGTGTAGGTGTCAGGTAGGTAAGTGTAGGGGCAGTTAGGTCAGAGTAATGGTCAAGTAGGTTAGTGTAGGGGGTCTGGTAGGTTAGTGTAGGGGTCAGGTGGGTCAGTGTAATGGTCAGGTAGGTAAGTGTAATGGTCAGGTAGGTCAGTGTAATGGTCAGGTAGGTCAGTATATGTAGGTGAGAAAATGGTAAGTTGTAATCTTCTGCGCTACCACTATAAGTGTGTGGACTGGATGACTCTTTTGAATATCTGTTACAGTCAGTATGTGCTAAATGCAAGAATATTGAACATAAAACGTACCAAGAAGGCTAACTGCTGCAATACTAATTTATATACACCATAATAAATCAGAAATAGACAAAGTAGGGTACTGCGCAGTCAGCTCAAATACAAAGTTGTTTTTCCACAGTAGTTGCTATCTCTAACGTATCTAGAGGCTCAGCTGCCAGTGATAAAGTGCAATGGGGAATAAAACATAAACAGTGCTGTGCCAGATGGGCTTAAATAAAATGGTAATATAAGATCAATCACAGTTTCTAAAACCAATAATCACAGTGTGAAATTGCATAAATGCTGGGCTAGGTAGAATATACACTTAAAACAATAAGCAATATAAAAGTGTAAGAGTGCTTAAATAAGGTGCAAAAAGGATAATAACCTTATGTGCTAATAGGGTACCACCGGTGGGGAGCAGTGAATCTCGATAGAATAATAGATGTGTGACCAAATCAAAAATTGTAAAAATATAAAAATATATACGTCCTAAAATGTTGAAAAATCATACAGAAAAATAGTGCATAAAAAGTTCATATTTCTCACTTATAGTAGTGCTGTGGTGTAATGTTCAAGTGAATAAATACACTGTGCAAAAGAAAAACACAAAGGCAAATGCCAATGCTGAAAGGTGACGCAATCTGTGGCGCAGGCTACTGGTGCCAGTGAACGAGGAGTCAGTCTGGTAGCTCCACTCCGTGCCTCCAGATGGGCTCCTGTGCCCGTGTGAACAGCTACGTGCTCTCAGAGCGCTCGCCTTAAGTAGGTGTAAAGTACACCTTTTACTGCCAATACTGCAGTTACTGATCCTGTGGGTAAACGACCTCCAAACACCTCCTAAGGGTCCTGCCACGTCACTTAATGGAACGATCAGTGCGACCAATGAATCGGGAAGCGATCCTCACTCATACATGGGGGTATAAAACATAGACTCCCATAGTGTAGCAGTTCCAATAAAACAATTTATTAAAAAGTAAAATCGCTGCTTACATGCATAAAAACTATATGGGCATTCGTATACATAAGGTGCATACACCTCTCACCCGACTTCCGGTTTCGGGTCACACTATGGGAGTCTATGTTTTATACCCCCATGTATGAGTAATTTGGAATCCGTCCTTCCGGCTTTTTCACCTTCTGCAGCTGATGTGGAAGAGCTTAGATGGTGTAACCTGGACATGAAGTCTATGCTCCATGTACTTGCCCAGAACTGAGCCGATCCAGAAGATGGATGCTCTCTTTATATTTCCCAAGGGGTCAAATATCACGGAATACTTCCATAATCTACTAAAGGTCGAACGTCGGAATGTCTGATACAGGCGGCTTTGGAACCTGGTACGACGGGTACTGCTGTTCTGACGGGAACACCTCACACGGGCCCCCCCAGTACGGAAGATCTCTCATTCGGCGAACCTACCAGAAATGATAGGTCCATCTCTACTGGGACCCTCCCCCCCACCCGACCGTACGGGTAGCTTACTGGGAACCCTTTATATTTCTCTCGTAGGTAGAAGACCTAGCCGAGTCAAGACCCGTTCATGTACCTCGTATC
>BLSH010017592.1:536898-548016 GCA_018402905.1 Glandirana rugosa | reverse complement strand
TTTCTCCCCCCCCCCCCCCCCCAAGACATACCAGGCCCTTTCAGTCTGGTATGGATCTTGAAGGGGAACCCCATGCCACAATTTCTTTTAAAAAACAGAGTGGAGTTCCCCCAAAATCCATACCAGACCCCCCTTCTGATGTCTTCTTCCTCCGGTCTTCTTCTGATGTCTTCTTCCTCCAGTTCTCTCCCTTTGCTGTTTTCTCCTTAAAGTGATGTCTTCTCCCTCTGTCAATGTCATCATCTTCTTCTGCTGCCGGATTTTTTTCATTTTGAGCAGGCTGGCAAAGGCAGAAGAAGACGACAATGACATCGTGGGAGGGAGAAGACCACACTGAAAGGAGAAGACCGGAGGAAGAAGACATCATAAAGAAGAAGACCGGAGGAAGAAGACGACCGGAGGAAGAAGACTCATTGAAGCTACGACAGGAGACATTCTTCAGTTAATAAAGGACTTGTCAAAAACCACTTTTGTTTTTTGTAACACTACACTTCTTTTTTTTCAGGGTGAATGGGTAGGGGTACAATACCCCATACTCCTTCACATAGGTGGGTCTGGGATCTTGTTAAAGGGGGCTTCCAGATTCCGATAAGCCCCCTGCCCGCAGACCCCTACACGGGGAGAGGCCCTTGTCCTCGTCAACATGGGGACAAGGTGCGTTGGGGTGGGGGCGTCAAATCACCTACCCCCCATGTTGAGGGCATGTGGCCTGGTATGGTCCAGGAGGGGGGAGCCTCCCACTCACCCCCCCCTTTCCTCTCCTTCCAGACTGCATGATCGTATAAGGGCCTGGTATGGATTTGGGGGGGGGGGGCCCACGCCGTTTTTAATTTTTTTTCTTGGCGTTTCTTGGGTTTCCCGACCCGCTCCTTAACAACAGCTATAATTCTCATTGTACTAACGCGCCGCAACCACACTTAAAATGCGCCACGACTGTATGCCAGTGTGGTTGTGGCGCGTTACCATAGACTTGAATGGGAGGCGTTGAAATGCTTCAAATGTCTCCTAACTCGACATGAGGCTTAAAGTTTGAAGCGAAGCGACGCTTACGCTTCATGTTTCTACTGTGTGCTGTTGTCTATTGTATTTTTCATTGTTTTTTTTTTTTTTTTTGGTAATTTTTTTGTGAATTAGTACTGCTTGGACCTTGAAGAAGGGGACATACCCCGAAAGATTGTCCTGAAAAATTGTGCATTAGTGCAAATAAAAAATTATCACCGGGGGCGTGGTTTGGCTGCTGCCAAGTATAGCCACCTGATTCTTGTTGTCTGTCACCACGGGGAGAAAGAAAGCAACTTACAGCCGCATCTACCGCCATACACTCCCGCCTATCAGTGAACCTGTGCCCTGGGCTCTCACTTAGCACGTCCCACAAGCAAAACAAGCAGACCAGCCCCAGGAGACTCAGACTTCTTCCCCAAGTCTGTGGCCAGGATCACCGTTCAGAGAGCCACTTTGTTCCTGCTCTGCTAGAAACTCCCTGGATCTTCCCTCAGACAGTGAAGAGAACACCATGGAAATCCCCCTCTCCTCCAGAGAGATTTCAAAATGCTCAGCTCCTCCACTCTCCGACTCTCCAAACATGAAAGTGCACGTGAGTAACATAACAGCACTGGGACACGTGCAGGGGAGGATAGTAAAGCTGGGGACAAAGACACGCTAGCTGCACTTTCTACTTCAGATAACCCTGCATCAGAGCACTCACTGAAAAACATGCTACTCTCCCTAAAGAGGGATTTACAGAGAGAGAATTCACAGATCTGTGATGCAAATACAGTCCCAGGTTGATCACATTGGAGAACACACTGCCCAGTTAGAGCAGCAGATGTCTAAATGTACAACAGCACATAATGATCAGGCAAAGGAAATCCACCAGCTTAAGAATAAAATCGCTGACCTTTGAGGACAGATGAAAGAGGAATAATATTAAGTTCAGTGGGATTCCTGAGCTGGTCCCCACTAGTGATTTGATACCTTACACTCAGCAACTTTTCATGAAATTGCTCCCGGATCAATATCCGCAAGATTTTATCATTGATCGAGCTCATAGAATCTTCAAGCTCAAACCTCTACCTGCTTCTCTCCCTAGAGACGTGCTAACAAGTTAATTTCTTTCACGTCAAAGCTTGTATAATGTCAGCTGCCTGCTCCGTGAAATCACTTCCAGAACCTATGCTCAACTCTCCCTCTTCATAGACATCTCTGCTTATACACCTCAAAGGAGATGGGGCTTCTATCACTAAGACCCTCAGGGAAAATAATATTACCTATTTGTGGGGTTTTCCAACCAAATTCTTACCAAAGTAAATCAGTTTCTGTCTTCATCCTCAAGGACGGATTTAACAGCTACACAATTGGGGACTAGTGCTGCATGCCTCTCCACAGAACCCAGGCGACAAATCTATCTCCAGAATTCCCTCTAATTGTTCTACAACAGTGGACCGAGCCTGACCTGTTTCTTACTAGTCCTCTCCACTGAGTATTTTTTTTTTTTTGCTTTTGCTTTTTTGTGCTCAGAACAAGGTAGATCACACCTCATGTATGGCTCCCCCATATGACACAGCACTGATCTTGCTTTATGTCTGTGCCCCAGATGAGTTGTGTGCTACGCACACCTAAGTGGATTATGTTTTTGTATGTTTTCTTTGTTTTGTTGTTTGTCCTTAAGTTTTACAGTAACTTACCTTCCTCTTCAACTGATGTTCAAATCTGCATGTACAAGATGGTTCAGACCTTATTGTTTCACAGGGTATTGCGCAACGATAATAAATAAAAAAGAAAAAATATTGCGCTAAAGTGTCAGGTGCAGCAGCAACAGACCATGTGATAATAACACGGGAAAAATATTAAACATAAAAACAGTTGCGCTAAAGAAATACATATAATTATATCATATATTAAAGTGCATGGGTGCTAAATAAACATGAAAAACTGATTAGTCAATTTATATAAACTGAGGTGAACACCACAATACAGTGTTAATAAGGCGAAAAAGTCCAAAGAGTCTATCAAACAGAAATTCCAGGATGTAAAGACTATGATGAAATCCATGATAGACATTTTGATTATAGCAGCCAGACCACCACCAGGGGCATGCACACCATGGGTGTTGAGGGGAAGTACCTATACCAAAAATGGTGGACTCACTATCCCTAGTGAGTCAAACAGGCAAGCAGATCTCACCCTCTGCGGGGTATCACCACACAAATTTCTCCCTCTCAAGCACTCTGTTGTGTCAGCAGCCAATGCTTCATTTGTCAACCTTCCATCTCCACCATAAATCGTTAAAGCAAGAAAAATTCCATAGTGTGAATCCGTATTAAACAGTTTATTTAAAAAGAAGAGTGGGTACTCACATAAAACAGGTCAAAATTCACATAAAAAGCCAGCATGTAACATTCAGTCATCCCCGTGTTCCCGGAGTGTATGGGTGCGGTGACGTCAGCACGTAGCTCCGCCCGACATGTTTCGTCATACGTGACGTCTTCCAGGGGCACGGGGCCACGTACTGACGCACCATTTTATACTCCTCTGTGGACCAAGCCACATTATCAGGCCCGCCGCCATATTCCCGAAGCCCGGAACACACCTGAGGCGACGATTATTCATATCGCCGCCATCAGGGTATCCGAAACTCCTCTAGGCAGAAAAAAATTGACAATGGTAATTAAACAGCACACTAATTGTAAAATTGTGGAAGTGGCAATATACATAGCTGTATCGGTCATCTCCTATTTCTCCGTAAGTTGACATCGCGGGCCTCACATTAAGTCCCAGATGATCCAACAGTGCCAGCTATATATCCAGACACTGCCATCTGTTGGATTATTTAGGATCTAATGTGTGGTCTGTGATGTCCATCCACTAGATTGCACAACGATACCTATGCTAATGTCACAAGTTCTCAGCTGTGTAATGACCCATGGTTACAGCATGCTTTCATACAGCATTATACATCTGTACTATGCTGATTAAAATCACATCTATAAATACCAAGGGACTCAACAGTCCCCGAAAAAGAGCTATGCTCTGGAAAGAAGCTTTACTGCAAAAAAGTGATATATTATGCATACAAGAAATGCATTTTCACAATGCTAAACCCCCCAAATGTCACCACAAGTCCTTTCCGCATTGCTTTTTTGCCAATGCTGACAAGAAACGCAAGGGGGTCACGATAGTTTTACGTAACACTTTGTCTTCTTAACTCTTACAGGTGGAATTGGACCCTAAGGCCCCTTTCACACAGCAGTGTCCGTGTGCAGGTTCCACTTTGAGCTCCACTCATACCCGCTGAGCCAGCGGATGACTTATCCGTCTCCGCTCACTGTGCAGAGACAGATCTGTCAGAGCCCTGCTCTCCTCTATGGGAAATAGGATGAAAACTGACCGTCTGTCTGTTTTCATCCGATCCGATCCCCAGACGGATGGAAAAATAGGGTTTCCATCCATCTGGCTTTACGGTACAGGAGCTGCGGGTGTCAGCGGACATGTCTCCGCTGACATCCGTTGCTCCATATAAGAGAATGGAGCGTCCGCTTAGGTCCGCCTGAAAAACTGACAGGCGGACCTGAACGGAACGGCTGTGTAAAAGGGGCCTAATGGTAGATTTATTATCCTCTCAGCCATTGTTTCCTATGTTTCAGTTAAGGGGACCCATATCAACAAAAAGCAATGTGCAGATTAAAAAAAAAAAGCTCCTACTTTTATTCCCTGCAAAGCTACTACTTCCTGTTGTCTGTATTTCAAAAGACACATTTTGATCACCCTCAGGTCTCATGCACACAGGACATTTTTGGACATTTTTACAGCTGCTGTTTTTGGTTTCAGATGTTTTGTTCTATAGTCAATAAATTCCCCATCGTGTAATCCTATGTGTCCATGCACACATAGGCTGTTATCAACTGTTTTGGGCAGCTGTGTTTTTGGGCTGTAAAAAAAATCCAAAGCTGGTTCTGAGAGGAGTTTTTCAACTGTAAAAACGCTCAAATGCCGATAAATGCTCAAAAACGTGAGTCACCAGCATTTTTTAACATTTTCGATCCATTGCAAAAAAAAAACACTAACGCTCAAAAACGCTAGTGCAATAATGCTGAAAAACTCACTTCTAAGCTACTGACTTTTTTTAACATACTGGGTGCATGCGGCCTTATCTCACACGGTATGAATAAGATTCTTCTCTGTGTAACTTCCTGCATCCTATCATGCCTTGCTGTTCTCCTTCTGTCTCTCTCCCTGTGCCCTCTGCTCTTCTCTGTAACGCCCCCACCCCCTCCCCCTCAGCACCAAAACAGCAAAGCTTGTTCACAACCATCTACATGGCAGTGTGTTTCTCACCTTTCTTACACCTCTTCATGATGCCCCCCCCTCAACATCTGAACGACCAGGCCAGTTTGCGTGTTTACTTGCTTATCTATACAGCAATTAAAAAGTTATTTCTTGTGAATGAGTAGAGAGAGATAGGAGAGGGGTGAGAAAGAGGGAAGAGAGATAGCGAAGAGAGGAGAGCCAAAAAACTCCATACATATACAGTATATAGATATATATATGGTATAGAAACTTAAGAAGAAATATATAAGAAAAGAGAAAATGAGAGACTATTTAATCGTGAAAAAAAAACAAAAAAACATTATAGCAACATGTGTTCTAAAAAAAACATACAAATCCCATGTGTTAAAGTGTATACATATGTGAAATATCTAAACAAATTGTGCAGCGTTATGGGAGAGATTACCCAAATTGATTCCCTTTTCAATTAGTAAGTGGAAGAAATAACACACAACATATACAATAAACAATTTCCCGATAATCCTCTAAAAGTGAGTACACCCCTAAGTGAAAATGTCCAAATTGGGCCCAAAGTGTTAATATTTTGTGTGGGCACCATTATCTTCCAGCACTGCCCTAAACATTGTGGGCATGGAGTTCACCAGAGCTTCACAGGTTACCAGTGGAGTCCTCTTCCACTCCTCCATGTTGACATTAAGGAGCTGGTGGATGTTAGAGACCTTGTGCTCCTCCACCTTCTGTTTAAGGATGCCCCACAGATGCTCAATAGGGTTTAGGTCTGGAGACATGCTTGGTCAGTCCATCACTTTTACCCTCACCATCTTTAGCAAGGCAGTAGTCACCTTGGAGGTGTGTTTGGGGTCGTTATCATGTTGGTATACTGCCCTGCGGCCTAGTCTCCGAAGGGAGGGGATCATGCTCTGCTTCAGTTTGTCACAGTACATGTTGGCATTCATGGTTCCCTCAATGAACTGTAGCACCCCAGTGCCGGCAGCACTTATGCAGCCCCAGACCATGACACTCCAACCACCATGTTTGACTGTAGGCAAGACACACTTGTCTTTGTACTCCTCACCTGGTTGCTGCCACACACGCTTGACACCATCTGAACCAAATAAGTTTACCTTGGGCTCATCAGACCACAGGACATGGTTCCAGTAATCCATTCCCTTGGTGTGCTTGTCTTCAGCAAACTGTTGGTGGGCTTTCTTTTACATCATCTTTAGAAGAGGCTTCCTTCTGGGATGACAGTCATCCAGACCAATTTGATGCAGTGTGCAGCATATGGTCTGAGCACTGATAGGCTGATCCCCCCCAACCCTTCAATCTCAGCAGCAATGCTGACAGCACTCATACATCTCTGGATATGACGCTGAGCATGTGCACTCAACTTCTTTGGTCGACCATGGCGAGGCCTGTTCTGAGTGGAACCTGTCCTGTTAAACCGCTGTATGGTCTTGGCTACCGTGCTGCAGCTCAGTTTCAGGGTCTTGGCAATCTTCTTATAGCCTAGGCCATCTTTATGTAGAGCAGTGGTTCTCAACTCCGGTCCTCAGGACCCACCAACAGACCAGATTTTAAGTATTACCTTGGGGAGATGCAGACTAGAATGCTGCAATCACTGAGCAGCAAATGAGATCACCTGTGATGTATTTCATTTATCGTGCAAACCTGGCCTGTTAGTGGGTCCCGAGGACCGGAGTTGAGAACCACTGATGTAGAGCAACAATTCTTTTTTTTTTCAGATCCTCTGAGAGTTCTTTGCCATGAGGTGCCATGTTGAACTTCCAGTGAGCAGTATGAGAGAGTGATAACACTAAATTTAACACACCTGCTCCCCATTCACACCTGAGACCTTGTAACACTAATGAGTCACTTGACACCAGGGAGGGAAATGGCTAATTCGGCCCAATTTGGACATTTTCACTTAGGGGAGTACTAGGGGTGTGGAATTTAATCAATGCATCGCGATTCGGCAGCCCACGATGTAACATCGATGCAGCACCTGTCAATAATCGATTCTCAGGTGATGACATCATCTGCTAGCCGGGTCTCGCCGGAAACAGCCGAAAGTAGCCGAGGGCGACCTGCGCCTCCCCTGATGTCATCCCCAGCCACCCGGCGTCGCGGTGTGGAGATAAGCTGGATGCTGCAGGAGGGGAGACATGTGGAGCGAGTGTCTACGACTCCTGGTCCCAGGCCCAGCAGAGATAGTCCTCCTCTCACGCTGTGTCACACTGTCACTCAGACAGGCTGCTGCTGACCCAAACCAGTGCTTGTCCTCCAGGTTGCTGAAGACAGACCCGAGTGATCCAGGCCTGAGGCCTCAGGCCAGTGTCCCAGGTCACGCTTGTCTCTCCATCCTCACCTCACAGGCTGCTGCAGGAGATCACAGACCAGACCACCATTGCACCAATCATCATCAGGTACCTCCATCCTAATGGAATTAGTTGTTTTATTGAATTATTACTACTAATACACTATAGTATAGTATCTTTAAGCATTAGTGTTATAGGGCTGTCACCCTGTCTCCGCCGCACCTCATACCCGGGTACCTCATCAATAACTATAACTTGTGGTGTTCTATAATAAAAAAAGAGTCCACATTAAATAGCTCATGGCAGTCCATAATCCAAGTTAAAATAAAACAAACCCATCCCGGCCCCTTCCATGGATTACCCAACCTACATTGTAAGTGACAGGCAGCCCTATTCCCCCAGTTCCCCTTATAGAGAGGCGGAGCCATTACTGTTTGTTGCCTTCATAAGAAAAGCAGCAGCCACGTAGTGTTGTGTATTATTTATTTAACTTGTATAGCAAACTTGTTGCTTTTGCTTTTATGGTCACTTGACACAGTGACTTAATTCATTTTTTTCTTTTTTTTATTTATTCTGACAGTCAGTACAATTGCATGGCATGCTAAAGTAAAATGTCAGAAGGAGACCAAAAAGAACGAGAGATAAAAAATGCACCTAGCTTTTTAAAAGCAAACATCTAGACACATTTTGGCTTTTATGAACTACCAGGGAAGCATGAATTGGACAAGACACACGCTGTGTGTAAAAACTGTCACACAAAAATTAAATAGCTAGCGAATACTACTAACGTGAGAAACCACCTTAGCCGTTTTCACACTGAGATGCTACCTGTCGCCACCACCAGTGCCACTGCCACCACCTATGCTAAGGAAATAGACCCAGCTCAGCCAAGAATTGTAACACAACTGAGTCTTCTGTTACAAGAACAGCACATTACATTAGTAAGGACTGCCAGATCTGGTCACATGTACTGCAAATGAGAGCCATTTATGAGTCTCACACGGGTGCTCATCTGGCGGATCTGCTGTCTCATGTCGTGGAAGAATGGCAGCTGACTGATAAATCTGTAGTGCTTGTGACCGACAACACGTCAAACATGATAGTTGCAGCTCAAGTTGGAAAATTCCCTCATGTAAAATACTTCGACCATACACTAAACCTTGCGTCCCAGATGGCGCTGAAAGTGGCCATGCTCTCCAGGCTTCTTGGCAGAGTGTGACGGATATCCACATTCTTTCACTGCAGCACTATATAGCAAGTCACTGTCTAAAAGAGAAACAGAAATACCTTGGCCTGAAGAATCATAAGCTGATAACTGATGTGTTGACAAGATGGAACAGCGCATATGACATGGTTGAGAGGTTCTTAGAACAACAGCCTGCAGTCTGTGCCACCTTGCTCTTTGCAGAAGTCAGAAAAGGAGAGTGTGATCTCTGCACTCTCAACGAAACAGATGTGTCAAATGCAGAGGATGCTGTGAGTGCATTAAAGCCAATTAAGGATGCAACCATGCTGATGTCAGAAGAGCGCAATCCAACAGTTTCTCACATTGCCCCTCTAAATGCACAACTCCTCCAGAGCATGACAGACACCATGGGAGACACACCCATGATCCATGAGATCAAGAATGCCATCAAAACAGATCTCCAGAAGAGGTACAGCAGTGAGGCAGAGAAGAAGATTTTTCATACAGCCTCTGCACTGGATCCTCACTTTAAGGGACTGCCTTTTATCCTCAGAGGAGGAGAGATTGGAGATATACAGAGGAGTGACTGAGGAGGCTCCTTGAGGGTAATTTGAATTTCATCATGTTTCTTGAAACAACATTAGCCTAGCTAGCAGACAGTGTTAGTAGCTAGCTTAGCAGCTAGCTACATTGTCGTAAGCCCTGCTGCTTCTGATGTGGTGTGGGCTGCAGGAACTGCACCGATTCCTTCCTGTGTGGTTTCCTCAACCCATCGGTATCACAGGCAGTTCACATTCACAATGTGTTTTCTTAATGCTATTTTCTATTCCTTTGTACAAGCACAGATTACATCTAGTAAGAGGACACATGAGGAGGATAAAGTGCCTAGGAGAAAAGCAACTCTGGAAGAAGAAACACCCTTCGAGGAGGACAACCATTCTCCATCTCCTCCCATAAGAAGGTCCAGATCGCTGCTCATGACATTGCTTGGACAGTCTTTCACTGACACTGAAGGTACTATAGAATCCAAGACCCCCTATGCCAAGGCTGAAGAGGAAATGGAAAAATATTGTAAAGCCCCACCTGTGCCTCTCACCAAGGACCTTTTCAACTGGTGGCGTGAGCATGAGGTCATATTTCCCCTCCTTTCTCAGCTGTCAATGCAATACTTGTGTCCAAGCCTAAGAGAACTGAGCTGTTGTAGCAGGCCTAACACTGTTTTCAACATTTAAACCATAACATCTAATTTTTGTTCTTCTAGCAGATCAGGCCATAGAGGGAATGGTGACCATAAAAATCCCTGCACTTGGATGCTTTTCTGCATCCAACACAATGTGAATAAAGTCTCTAAATCATTTATGCCAAAATCTCTAACACACAGCCTAAATAGCCATTTTGATTAGCTGGGGTGGGATGTCCACAAGGCCGCATGTGTGTATACCGCAACCTTTTAATCAATTGATTGGTTGAATATGTGTGTCTACAAAATGGCCATCTTAAGAGCAAGTAATTTGTATATATTTGTCTAATGGGTAATTTCATACGTCTGCTTGCTACATGTTATCTAAACATTCTTTATGTGGCCTCGTACTCTGCAGAATTATCACAAATACTCTTAAAAATTCCCTGAGCTGTAAAGTTATTATAAGTGTCTTTTAGATTATTAACAACTTTGTGTTGTATTAAATATTAAACAAAAAAAAGCAAAAGCAATACTTGTGTATCCCAGGCACAAGCCTGTCTGCAGAGCTGGTTTTCTCCACCTCAAGCCAGAGCATGTGGATCAACTAGTGTTATTACAGAAAAATCTACATATTCCCAAATGCTGAGCAGCACTGCAGTAATCTGATCCATGTTTTTTTTTTTTTTTTTGCACTTCCAGGTGACAGTCCAGGGAAGAAGTTCTGTCATGTCTGGTGCCCACTGCCCACTCCGTGCAGAGTGCACTGCAGTGTGCACTGCCCGACGCCCCTGCCAGTCTGCCACACCATCCACATTAGTGTTTTATATTGTTATCTGCCACTGACTGAGATAGTTTGTTCTTGAAGATTGAGCATATTCAGTTACACAAAAAGTGTCTAGGGGTCAATTTAACTCTCCCTCAGCCAAAGACTAAAAATTCCATACAACTGATGCCAAACTTCACCCCCCTCTCTCCCTCCTCCCCCTCCTCCCCTCTCTCCCCTCCTCCCCTCTCTCCTCCCCCCTCCCCTCTCCCCTTCCCCCTCCTCCCCTCTCTCCCCTCCTCCCCTCTCTCCCCTCCTCCCTCTTCTCCCCTTCCCCCTCCTCCCCTCTCTCCCCTCCTCCCCTCTCTCCCCTCCTCCCTCT
>BLSH010017592.1:513377-536348 GCA_018402905.1 Glandirana rugosa | reverse complement strand
CCCTGCCCCCCCATCTACCTCTCCCCAGTGAACCTTAAACATTTTATATTTGTTATAGCTTTTCTAGCACTGAAAATGGAGAATGGTTTCTTTTTGAAGATTGCTCTCATTTTGAACTTTCACACTGACTGACTGTCTGTCTAGTCTCGGGGTAAGTAACCCTCAACCATGAACCAGATAAATATACTAAAAGTTTTTTTCAGACAACTGACGCCCGCCAAATCACCAGAGGAAGGAAAATCCTTGAAAGAATAAATTGAAACTTAAAACCTTGAGAAAATCTTTGTTGGATCCACATCCACAAATACACACACAAAAAAAAATAAAATTACACACACCGACCCGACTGGACTGCTTGGCCCTGTGGCCAGGCAACTGGCCTGCCCTTTCTCTGGATTCTGATTCACTGAAGTGTGTGGGTTTTTTTGGGTTTGTGTGTATATTTGTGATCCCATAAGGATTTACTCAAGGTTTTAAGTTTAAATTGACAATTTATTCTGTCAAGGATATTCCTACCTCTTATGGTGCCTTGGCTTGACTTCGGTTACAGGTGTTGTGGTAGAATGCACTGCAGGTAACATTTTCTGTTAAGTGACTAAGTGTGACGAGATCTTAGAACGCCAATCTAGCTGAGCTGTGTCTATCACACAACCATGTTCTGTTGAGTCTGTTGACTTGCGGTGGCACCGTGGCAGTGCAAACATCACAGTGAACCTGAAATTTCTGCAACCTAGTGTGTGTTACAGGTCCACTGTAATTTTTGCCAGTCAAGAAGTGCTCTGTTTTGTAGAGGTAGTGGTACTAGGTGTTTACACTGTAAATTGTACAGGTTATATTTTACATTTTAATATTTTCTTTTATGAAAAAGTAAACTGCACTTGCACTTTACATCAGTGATGTCATAGTATTTACTGTTCTAAATAAATACTGTTGGAGTGTCTGGATGTCTGCTGTGGTCACTGTTTCTTCAGACTTTTCTATATGCACGCAGGGAACTGAGGGAAGTGTCTTTTTTTTTTAAAAAGCAAAGAAAAATAAATATAGTTCTTCAATTTCTGACCGCTTGTTGAATTTTTGGATGAGAAGTTGAAAACCATGGGCACTTGGGTAGTAATCGTGATGCATCGTGATATTGAATCGAATAGTTGACATAATTGTAATCGAATTGTGAGACCAGTGAAGATGCGCACCCCTAGGGTATACTCATTTTTGTTGCCAGCGGTTTAGACATTAATGGCTGTGTGTTGCATTATTTTGAGGGGACAACAAATTTACACTGTTATACAAGTTGTACACTCACTACATTATATTGTAGCAAATTGACATTTCTTCAGTGTTGTCACATGAAAAGGTAAAATAAAATATTTACAAAAATGTGAGGGGTGTACTCACTTTTGTGAGATACTGTATACACTTATTAGGCAAAAAGAATAAGTCTGAACCCCAATAAGGAGTCAAACTAGGAAAAGGCTCCAAAGGGAAACATACTGCAGCATATAAATTATGAAAATATTTTATTTATTACAAAAAATGACACAAAAGTTAATCAAGGTCTCAAATCCAAACCACACCATTAGATAAAAGCATGACAACGTTGTCAAAACAAACCATTAAAAAGCAACCACACTCATTCAGCCACACATACCAGAGAACAAGCATGTGCAATAATAGCAATGATTCAGCACAAGACTAGTAATAAACAATATCTTGTGGACAAATGGAAGGAATTGTATCCAAAATTGAGCACAGTTCATATATAATTGCTGTAAGCTGAGGAATGGAACTCCAGTCACCGCTATTGCTAGCCATTCAGTGTTGGTATGAACATGCCAGCAGGCGATTTGTGTATAACAACATCGGGCTTGATTACCCTGGCCAGTAATAAACAGATAATCACCCTGTGTCAATATTTATCACTGTTGCAGGCTATGTCTGTGGCTGTGTGATTGTATCCAAAGATTGTGTCAATCACATAAAGCTCAGTTCCATATAGTAACAAGATATGGGGCTCGGGAACAGTGTAGAGCATTCCTATGCCTTGTTAAGGAAGAGAGACCATGCACGGGGATAGATCAGTGAGACAAGCAAACACAATGTATCATTGCAGTTCAGGAACAGCATCTCATGCACAATCTCATCCTTGATGTGGCTATTTCTTAAGATGACACATATAGCGTGTAGAAGGCGGCAGACATGGCTGGCATCAGCCGGTGATGAATCCTCCAGAGGCTGAGTTCGTCAGTGCTGTAGAAGGCACCTTGAAAAGAAGTCTAGATACATGCTGCACAGTCATCCGGTAATGATGCGGGGCAGTGTACATTCAAATCCACTGGAATGAGCCAAGAGTGTCGGGTCACATGACACTGCAATGTCCTGGCAGCACTCATACATCTACTTCTGGCCTGGGTGACCTCCCACCCCTTCAACTTCTGCAGCAATGCTGGCAGCACTCGTACGTCTATTTCCCAAAGAAAACCTGTGGATATGACGCTGAGCACGTGCACTCAACTTCTTTGGTCGACCATGGCGAGGCCTGTTCTGAGTGGAACCTGTTCTGTTAAAACGCAGTATGGTCTTGGCCACCGTCCTGCAGCTCAGTTTCAGGGTCTTGGCAATCTTCTTATAGCCTAGGCCATCTTTATGTAAAGCAAAAATTCTTTTTTTTTCAGATCCTCTGAGAGTTCTTTGCCGTGAGATGCCATGTTGAACTTCCAGTGAGCAGTATGAGAGACTGAGAGAGTGATAACACTAAATTTAACACACCTGCTCCCCATTCAAGCCTGAGACCTTGTAACACTAATGAGTCACATGACACCAGGGAGGGAAAATGGCTAATTGGGCCCAATTTGGACATTTTCACTCAGGGGTGCGGAATTTAATCGATGCATTGTGATTCGGCAGTCCACGATGCGACATCGATGCAGCATCTGTCAATCGATTCTCAGGTGATGACGACAGCCGAAAGTAGCCGAGGGTGACCTGCGCCTCCCCTGATGTCATCCCCAGCCGCCCGGCGTTGCGGTGTGGAGCTGAGCTGGATGCTGCAGGAGGGGAGACACATGGAGTGAGTGTCCACGACTCCTGGTCCCAGGCCCAGCAGAGATAGTTTTCCTCTCACACTGTGTCACACTGTCACTCAGGCAGGCTGCTGCTGACCCGAACCAGCGCTTGCCCTCCAGGTTGCTTCTTATAGCCTAGGTCATCTTTATGTAGAGCAACAATTCTTTTTTCAGATCCTCAGAGAGTTCTTTGCCATGAGGTGCCATGTTGAACTTCCAGTTAGCGAGTTAGACCCCTTTCACACTGGGTCGTTTTTCAGGCGCTGCAGTGCTAAAAATAGTGCCTGTACAGTGCCTGAAAACCCCCCTATTCTCCCTAGTGGGAAAACCTGAGTGATTTCACACTATGGTGGTGCGCTTGCAGGTCGAGAAAGAAAGTGCTGCAAGTCGCATCTTTGGGGCGGTGCGCTGAGCAGTGTATACACTGTTCCTACACTGCAACCCTTCATTGAAATTAATGGGCGCCGCTTCCGAAGCAGGTGAACACTGCCTCCGAAGCACCGAGTGGCGGCACTTTTAACCCTTTGTTAACCCCTTCTTGGGGGTTAAAAGTGCCTGCTCCCGACTGCATAGCAGAAAAGTGTCGCTAAAACCCCCCAGTGTGAAAATACCCTGAGAGTGATAACACCAAATTTAACACACCTACTCCCAATTCACAGCTGAGACCTTGTAACACTAACGAGTCACATGACACCGGGGAAGGAAAAATGGCTAATTAGGCCCAATTTGGACATTTTCATTTAGGGGTGTATTCACTTTTGTTGCCAGCGGTTTAGACATTAATGGCTGTGTGTTGAGTTATTTTGAGGAGGCAAAAATGTTACACTGGCATACAAGCTGTACACTTACTACTTTATATTGTAGCAAAGTGTAATTTCTTCAGTGATTTCACATGAAAAGATATAATAAAATATTTACAAAAATGTGAGGGGTGTACTCACTTTTGTGAGATATTATATGTATACACTTAGGCTGTGTTCACACTTGTGTGACGCGGGAAACCCTGCAATTCCTGTGTGGGTTTCCGCATCACAGCTGAACCGTTCACACTGACATCTGTGAACCACTGCGGGTGTCAATACAAAGTTAATGACATCCCCAGATCGGTTCGCAGATCGCAGTGTGAACTGTGAAATGGGGCAGGAATCGGATTCCATAGGGGATCCGGTTCCAGTGTGGACCAAAAAAAAGGGTCCTGCACCATTTTTGTGTGAATGTGATGCAATTTCAGCCATACAGTTTATATGGCTGAAATCACACCACACAGACATCACATGTGATCTGCACAGCAATGTGGTGCGAATCACGTGATGTCTGGCATCTCACTAGTGTGAACTGGCACTAAAATGCATGTGATTTGTATGTTTGTTATTATAATGCATGTTGCTATAAATAGAGATAAAGAGAGGTACAGACAGTGATATGGAGGGAGAGCGAGAAAGAGATACAGAAAGAGTGCGATATAGAAGGAAAGCAGAAATAGTTTTGACACCCAGTATATATAGACACGTGTATACTGCGGCTTTGCAGTTTTTCTTATTTTTCTTTCAACTCCCTATTCTTATTCATTTTTAGAATCTGTGTCTGGTGAGACAGAATATCTGTGTCTCCTCAGGTTTCCCCTCTCCCATTTACAACAGTGTGGAGCTCACAGTGGGAGGAGAAAGTTGAGCAGAGTGAAATGCTAGTGCATGTGCCAGCCCCTCCTATACAGGCACAAAGGGACTTGTAGTTTATTAGCTCAGTGAACTACAATCCGAAATGGCATTGCCAGAAGGAAGCTTCAAGAGAAGCTTTCAGTGCATTTTCTGAAATGACTCACAAAAATGGGTTATCCAGAACACAGGGGTGAGTAATTTTTACAAAAAAAAAATATTATGCACATTAAGATTGTCATGAATGTCGGGCATGATTTATGAAGGAATTTCGATTTTTTTTTTGGTTTTGAAGGTGAACTTGCGCTTTAAGTCGGAAGACTTATTCAATGTATAGCGCGGTTTCCGTGATTCAGAAAAGGACTTTACGTTCTATTCCTCCCCCAGAGATAAATACTTTAATACTTCAATCAGTAGCTAAATTTCAAAGTGGCATCATCACTTGGACTGATCATTCCCCAGTAACAATGGGCTTAGTGTCCAGGCTGCGGGGAATGCTAGATATTTTCTGGAAATTGAATACTTCTATTGTTAGCAATCCTGTCTACAAGGAATAGATCACTTCTGAGATTGAAGCCTTTTTCCAATCCAACGTTGATACCGTTTCGAATAATACTGTTTCATGGAATGCACACAAAGGTTATATCAAAGGACTCCTCATCAAGCTTGGTGCCCATGAAAAAGAGTAACGCATGGAGACAACTACTCATTTAAGACACCAGATTTACTCTCTTGAACAGCAACATAAATCCGGCCCTTCTGACCTAATCATGACCCAGCTCCGCTCCCTACGGTCGCAACTCAGGGAACACCTTCAAAAAGTGTTTGATTATCTTATCCAAAGGCTCCGTTTAACCACATACTCTATAGACAACAAAGCAGGGGCTCTTTTGGCTAAGCAACATAGGAACCAACTAGTAAAGTCCAAAATCCCTTTCCTTACCAGTAAAATGGGCAAAAAAATAGTAAACCTCAAAGATATTGCTGACCAATTTAGTGAGTATTACTCCAAATTATATAACCTTATGGATCACAACAATCAGACCCTTCCATCTCCTGATGCTATCTCCCAATTTTTACAATCTATTCATTTACCGACTGTAATACAGCTGGCGGAATTATCCGCCCCCTTTAGTGACCTAGAGATTGAAAATATTATACAGGGTCTCCCGCTTCATAAAGCCCCAGGCCCAGATGGCTTTAGTAATGATTACAAAGAAGTCTTTTTACAAAAGCCTTGTACCACATCTGGGCAACTTGTATAACCAAGTTGCTGACATGGTAATCTCCATCAGCACTTATCGTCACAATTCCCAAACCAGGAATATTGCATGATGACCCAGCTAATTATTACCCTATCTCACTTTTGAATCCAGATATCAAGATGTTTGCTAACCTTCTAGCTAATCGTCTTGCCACCCTTATTGCTCTTTTGGTTCATCATGACCAGGTTAGCTTTGTGATGGGACGGCACTAGGAGATTCATCGATTTCATACAGTGTTCTGAGCACTGTCAAATGCATTCTCTGCTTCTCTCTGTGGATGCAGAGAAGGCATTCCATAGGGTCCACTGGGGCTACCTTTCAGTGGTCCTGGATACATTTAGAATATTAGGTTGAATAAACTCAGCTATTTAAGCCCTCTACACAATCCCAAGTGCCAGAATCTGGACTTCGGGCCTCCTTTCTAAAGCATTTCAAATTATGAATGGTACTCAACAGAGTTGCCCCCCCCCATAGTTGCCCCCATTATGGAACCTCTTGTCCAATCCATTCGATCTAATCGACTGATATCAGGAGTCATGATCGGGAATTTAGAACACAAAATTGGCTTATACGCCGAGGATATGTTACTATCCTTAAAGAACCCAAAAACAACTCTCCCTGCACTGCAAAATAAGTTATACCATTTCAGTAGGATTTTGCTTTATAAATGTAACCACTCCAAATCCCATATGATCCCAATTTGTCTAGATAGCTACACTAAAACTTAAATTTCACACATGTCACGTTTCTCATGGGCATCAACTCCTTCTCTTACGTGTGAAAATTTAGAACAAACATATTGGTATCAGAAAGGACGGCAACATTCAGATGTAAATATAAAATCTGATATTTTATTACAATCAATTAAAAAACACGTATAACAATACTCTTAAAACATAGAGCTATTGAGTTCAATTAATGGTGATTACAATAGGGCCAGACAGTACTGGGTATTCCTTCTTGTTATGGCATAAGGTTGACGCGTTTCGCAAAAACCTATGGTATGTAGGTATGGTGACTGCAATGGTGTAGGGGCTGGATGCAATACTGATTCCTTGCTGCATTTGATGCTTGCATGTATTGGAAAGATATATAGCGTGGGTACGGATATGGTGGTATACACTTGATAGATCCTGATACACTGATGATGCACATCCAATCGCTATAATAATTTGTACATGGAGTACTATGTCACTTAGTGAGCTATTATGAATGATAACTCAAGTCATGGAATATAGTATAGCACTGATGTACTGGCTTTCCCCTGGGAATGTCTTCCTTCCCTATGGGATCTACTAAATTCTGAGATGTAAAGTTACTGTATGTGATTAATTTGTACTGCGTAATAAGTCGCACCTTTCAATTGGATGGTCTGCCTCTCTGTCTTTTCCCTTTTGGGTATCGGATGTACGCCATCTGTATGTATCAAGCTATAAAGGTCCTGAAGAAGCAACTTTTTTGTGAAACACGCCGACCTTATGACATAACAATAAGGAATACCCTGTACTGTCTGGCCTATTCTACTCACCATTAATTGAGCTCAATAGCTCTACATTTTAAGAGTATTGTTATACATATTTTTAAATTTATTGTATTAAAATGTCAGATTTTATATTTACACCTGAATGTTGCTGTCCTTTCTGATACCATTACAGTCCGCCAATATGTTCTTCTAAATTTTCATCTGGATGAGGTATCAATCATTAGCCTATGACCTAGCTTTTTCTACCCTTCTCTTACGTATCTGTGTATTCAGCTGATGTCACCAAGCTCTGGAATTCTCAGACACAACCACAATACTTTAGTAACAAAGCTGACCAAACTATGTGAGGACTTCAAAACTACATTTGCATCTTGGGCAGGCCGTATAGCACTCTATAAAATGTTTTTACTCCTACATGTTTTGTATTTGTTTAGGACATTACCTTTACCTTTCTTCCCATGATATCTCCGCAGTATCCAAAACATTATCAACTCCTTCATCTGGGGGGAAAAAAAGACCTTGTGTACGTCTTTCTATTCTTTGTGCTTCTAGGAAGTTCTCTGGTATGGGAGCACCTGCCTTCACTCTCTATTACAAAGCTACTATTTTAGCGCAAACCAAACATTTGTGGTCTTCTTCATCAAATACCTCCTGGAAAAAACCTGAAAATCATGTATTGGGATCTAACCCTAGATGCCTACTTATCTTCTCCACCTTATGTCATCATTGTGAAAAATGCTTTAGGCCTCATGCACACAGGACGTTTGACTGTTTTACAGCAGCTGTTTCTAGCTGCAGACGGTTTTTTTCTACAGTCAATAAACTCTCCATCATGTTATCCTATGTGTTCATGCACACATAGGCTGTTGTCAACTGTTTTTAGCAGTGAGTTTTTGAGCTGTAAAAAAAAAAACAAGACTAGTGGTTTCTGAGAGACGTTTTTCAGCTGTAAAAACGCTCAAATGCTCAAAAACTCGGCTAAACGCTGATCCCCAACGTTTTGGGACGTTTTAGATCAATTGAAGGAAAAAACAAAACAAATGCTGGCCCTTTAAAAATGCGAAAAACCGCCGGTAATATAACGCTAATAAAAGCTGAAAAAAATCACTGATAAGCTACTGACGTTTTTAGGACTTTTTTAATGTCCAGTGTGCATGAAGCCATATGGACACTCTGACAGCTATTTCCAGTGAGGAACTCGGTTATGCAACCTTCCAAGGGTATACCTCACTCTGCACTACAACACCTACCATTATTGTTTCTACACCTGGCATCTCTGGATTTAGACCTCAACTCTTGGAACTCACTTGGCAATCATCACCTCAGCGATCTTTTTTTTTGGCAACTTAAGTCGCACAGACTTTTACAAATACCTACGGTATCTCACAAAAGTGAAATACACCCCTCACATTTTTGTAAATATTTTATTATATCTTTTCATGTGACAAGAAGAAAGAAATTACACTTTGCTACAAAGTAAATTAGTGAGAGTACAGCTTGTATAACAGTGTAAATTTTCTGTCCCCTCAAAATAACTCAACATATGCCATTAATGTCTAAACCACTGGCAACAAAAGTAAGTACACCCCAAGTGAAAATGTCCAAATTGGGCCCAATTACCCATTTTTCCTCCCGGTTTCATGTGACTCATTAGTATTACAAGGTCTCAGGTGTGAATGGGGAGCAGGCGTGCTAAATTTGGTTTAGCCGCTCTCACTCTCTCATACTGGTCACTGGAAGTTCAACATGGCACCTCATGGCAAAGAACTGTAAGGATCTGAAAAAAATTAATTGTAGCTCTACAAAAAGATGGCCTAGGCTATAAGAAGATTACCAAGACCCGGAAGCTGAGCTGCAGCATGGTGGCCAAGACCATACAGCGGTTTAACAGGGCAGGTTCCACTCAGAACAGGCCTCTCCATGGTCGACCAAATAAGTTGAGTGTACATGCTCAGCATCAAATCCAGGGGCTGTCTTTTGGAAATAGACGTATGAGTGCTGCCAGCATTGCTGCAGAGTATGAAGGGGTGGGGGGTAAGCCTGTGAGTGCTCAGACCATACAACGCACACTGCATCAAATTGGTTTGCATGGCTGTCGTCCCAGAAGGAAGCTTCTTCTAAAGATGATGCACAAGAAAGCCCGCAAACAGTTTGCTGAAAACAAGCAGACTATGGACATGGATTACTGGAACCATGTCCTGTGGTCTGATGAGACCAAGATAAACCTATTTGATTCAGATGGTGTCAAGCGTGTGTGGCGGTACCCAGGTGAGGAGTACAAAGATAAGTGTGTCTTGCCTACAGTCAAGCATGGTGGTAGAAGTGTCATGGTCTGGGGCTGCATGAGTGCTGCCAGCACTGGGGAGCTATAGTTCATTGAGGGAACCATGAATGCCAACATGTACTGTGACATACTGAAGCATAGCATGATCCCCTCTCTTTGGAGACTGGGCTGCAGGGCAGTATTCAAACATGATAACGACCCCAAACACACCTCCAAGACAATCACTGCCTTTCTAAAGAAGCTGAGGGTAAAGGTGTTGGACTGGCCAAGCATGTCCCCAGACCTATACCCTATTGAGCATCTGTGGGGCATCCTCACATGGAAGGTGGGAGAGCGCAAGGTCTCTAACTTCCACCAGCTCCATGATGTCATCATGGAGGAGTGGAAGAAGACTCCAGTGCAACCTGTGAAGCTCTGGTGAACTCCATGCCCAAGAGGGTTAAAGCAGTGCTGGAAAATAATGGTGGCCACACAAAATATTGACACTTAGGGGTGTACTCACTTTTGTTGCCAGCGGTTTAGACATTAATGACTGTGTGTTGAGTTATTTTGAGGGGACAGCAAATTTACACTGTTATACAAGCTGTACACTCAATACTTTACATTGTAGCAAAGTGTAATTTCTTTAGTGTTGTCATATGAAAAGATATAATATTTACAAAAACGTGAAGGGTGTACTCACTTTTGTGAGATACTGTATATCCTCTCTCTGGTGAAATGGAATAAAGACCCTGTAGTTGGAGACCTCATTCAGTTATTTGACAACCATCTTCCAAAATCCTTCTGTCTGTCAGCTTTCTATGCCTTGCTCGAAAAATGGGTGAAACAAAATAAAACACCTTCTATGGAATTTTGGAAGCAAGAATTAAACTTCAGCATATCTACGTCACAATGGCATGCTTCAAATGGGAAACCTCTTCAAGTGTTCAAATGTATATCGCATTGGGAATCAGCTCAAAAACTATTACATAAGTTGTACTATACTCCTCATAGACTAGCCACAATTTTTCCAGATCACTCTCCACTCTGTTGGAGGAAGTGTAGTTATAGTGGAACTTTAGTGCATATTTGGTGGCATTGTCTGCATTTAACGTGCTTTTGGACTGAGTTATGTAACATTATATCTTCTGTTACCCATATCTCATGTACACCTAATCCTAAACTGGCTCTTCTGGGAGTAAGTATTGAACAAGTGGCCTGTTCCATCCCAAATGTTTATCACTCATACGTTTTTTGTAGCCAGGCTGTCCATAGCAATGTCATGGAAAGATGTGAAACCTCCTATTTTGGCAACAGTCATTACTCTGTTGGCTAATAATGCTATGCAGGAGTTTCTGTTTGCTAAGGCTCATTACAAAGAAAGCAACTTTCGCAGACAATGAACCCCCTGGCTGCAAGACTGTAAATCCTTTTCCATCACTTGAACTTATTTTACGACATCTCATGAGGTATTAATTATTGTGCCTACATAACCTGATTTGTTTTCTACGTAGCATATATTCCTAGAGGATTCCAGGCACTACCAAACACATCATTATTGTTCCTCAAGGTTTATAATAATGGTAGTACCTTGTTTTTAACATAGCAATTGCTTCTTTCAATATTGTGGCTAATGTACAAACCTGGACCGTGTTACCCTGTATGCTTACAAATACTCTTGTTCTACATACTGTTGGTATTGCTAGTACTTTTATTAATTTGTCATGTCATTTTTTTTTTTTTTTTTAAATCAAAGCTTGTTGGTTTACAAAAATATTAGATGACTGTAAGACACATTAATCAAGTACAAAGGAAACCGTGCTGGAGAGGTATATATAACACATGCATCCAATCATAGCGACAGAATATTCAGTCATTTATCACATTACATATAGACTTCTTTAACAAACGGGATATAACTGGGGGGGGGGGCATACCTCCTGCGCTTGTATAGGGGCACATAGGTAGGTAATGTTAATTCTCCATAGCTGATAATATGGAGAGGGCCTCAAGCCCAGGTAACAACCGGAGGGAGATGTACAACAGGGAGAAAAAGAGAAAAAAAAGGAAAGGGGGGGGGTTATGACAAGGGCTAGAACTGCAGTAATCTTCCATCACTAGTTGTGGGGGAGCAAGACTAGGGTTGTCCAACCAATTTTGCCATATACGATTTCCAGTTGCATTGTGATGTTTGTATGCTAGTTGTTCTCTGAGGAGAAGAGAGTTTACATATGTCACCCATTGGGCTCCTGTGGTCTTGTGGGTACAGTGGCAGCCATTCAAAAATGTACAAGACGTTTCTTGGCAAGGTACAGTAGTCTAGTAATCATAGTATATATACCTTTTGGATACATCTCAGCGTCCACTGCCCCCAGTACACACACCAATGGAGTAAGCGATATGGGGGATTGAGCTACAGTAGAAATGGTCTGTGCAACCTCCGTCCAGTAACTTGTGAGTTTTGGGCAGCGCCATGTCATATGGATAAAGTCTCCTCTGTGGGCAGAACATTTAGGGCATAGGGGGAGTCTCTTCTACCCCAGTCATGTAATTCGGCAGGTGTACGGTAGGCTCTATGTAGTATGAATAATTGCAACAGCTTGTGAGAGGCTGATACCGACACCACTGGGACTGACTCGAGAGCCATGTCCCACTGGTCTCCATCAATGTCTCCTATATCCGTGCACCAATGGGCTCTAGATCTGTACTGGGCAGGGTTCTGGATTGAGGACACCAATACTGAGTGGGCTTGCGATATCAAGCCCTTATGGTTGGTCGCCTGTAGTATTTCCTAAATAAGTGAGGATTTGGTAACCGATAAAGTAACACTTTGTGACTGGGATTGTAAGGCGTGCCTGAGTTTAAAATATTGGTAAAATTGCTTGCGTGTTAACATAAATTCTCTACATAGGTGCTCAAAGGACTTAAGGACAACACCTTCATACATTTGGCTAAATAAATAAATTCCCCTTTGCCCCTTTGCCTCCAAAATGAGAAACCCTGCAGCTTGTTTTCCTCTGGATAATAAGGATTGTCACATGGGGGGAGAAGTCTAGTGGCCCAATAATGGACAGTGTTTTCCTGACTGCCTTCCACACCTTCTGGATCAGCAGGGCTGTTGGAGCAGACGGAGGGATACCCGACACACCCATAACCAAATGGGAGCCAGCTGTTAGCAAGGGGTTAGAGCGGGAGACCAAACATACAGTGGGAACACCAGTGTCCCTGCAACCCCATTCAGTGAAGTGTTGCAGCTGTGATGCTAAAAAATACATCTCTGAGTGTGGAACCGCCAGCCCCCCCCGTCCTTGCCAAATTGCAGGGTGGTGAGACTGATCCGAGCCCTACCTTTCTTCCAAATCAAATTGCGGAATTGAGAGTCAATTCTCCTGTACCATTGATTGGAAATCCACACTGGGGAGTTTGGGAAAATGTGAAAGAGCTGGGGTGCCCAAACCATTTTGATCAAATTTACGCGCTCTACTACTGATAAGGGGGCGCTTACACCATCCCTTTCATTTAGTTCTTTGTTTATATAATAGGGGAGGTAGATTAAGTTTCAGATAGTCGGTTGAATCAGGTAAGATTACCACCTCCAATTTATTCACGATGGCAATTTGGGATGCGTCGATACAGCAATGTGTCATCTGCAAAGAGCGACAACTTGTCCTCTAGGTGGCCTCTTCGGAATCCTACAATGTCATGGTTTCTGCGAATCAGCATTGCAAGGGGCTCTACTGCCAATGCAAACAGGAGGGGTGAGAGTGGGCACCCTTGGCGAGTGCCCCTATATAATCTAAGGGGGGAGAGAGAGAGTTAGTGATGTGAATTCTAGCTCGGGGGCAGAGTACAAGACCCGCACCCAATTAATAAAAGTGTCCCCCATGCCAAACCTGTTGCAACCATGTTGCGTTTGATATAAAATATATTATATGAACAAATGATTTATCTATCAGACTAATTTTAACTGATCAGGTTTGTTTGAAGATGCTTCTCAAATGAATGCGTTGGTAACACAGGCTATCCTGAAACAATGGGACAATTGTGAGTTGGTTGTTAAGGTAAAAGAGTTTGTAACCATTGTTGTATTACAGTTTGACAGTTGTCTCTATAGATACTGTAAACAATTATATATTTGTGATGCAGAGTGCCATCTTGAGGTAGAATTTGGGAATGCATCTCTCATATACAGGCATTCAGATATTTTTTCTGCTACTCCGTCGTTAAGGTACACAAACTGAGCTATATAAATGTTGCCAGGGGTAAGCTCAGGCAGCTCAGCTCAGCTCACTCTCATCATGCATTAATAATGAAAGACTCATCTGTAAAGCCAAGAAGAAAAGTGCCTGGTTTCCAGAAGAATCGTCAACGGAGATCACAAACACAGTAATTGAAGCTAAGTAACATTTAAGTGTGTTTCTATTGTTAGAGACTATAGTTTGTTTGCTAGGTTGTTAATTTGCTATAGAGATCTGTCAATCTTGATTTGTATTCCTAATATTGTAATAGTTTTGTATCTACAGCATTTTTCGTTCAGTAAAAGCTCATTATACACTGCCAGGTCTGAACTTCCTTGCTTATACCGCAAAGTAACCTTGCTATCTAGACAAAAGTGAAACACCTGGCTAAGACCTCCCAGAGATAGGGCCACTCCACACTGTCAAAAGCTTTGGCAGTATCTAGAGACCTCCGGTATTGTCTATCGGTGCCTGTAAATTAAGAAATAAGCGCCTGATATTATCCGCTGTGGAGCGAGTTGGAATAAATACTGACTGGTCACGATGGACCAGACGACCCACAATCCCAGAGAGCCTGTTGGCAAGAACCCGGGTGAGCAACTTTACATCTGTATTGAGTAAGGTTATAGGGTGGTATGAATCCAGGAGCTGCCCATCCTTGCCCGGCTTGAGGATGACCACAATGAAAGCGTTCATCATAGAGTCAGGCAAGCGGCCCGTTTTGGCCGTCTCTCTCAGGGCCCACAACAATGGGGCAGAAGGATAGACCCATACCTGGAGTAGACTGCGGCGGGCAAACCATGGGAGCCCGGAGAGTTATTATTTGGTGCATCCCCTAATGCCTCAGTCATTTCAGTCATGGTTATTGGGGAATCCAGGGTGATGCATTCAGAAATGGAAATCTGGGGAAGGGGCAGTCCTTTAAGAATGTATCTAAGTCAGATGGGGAGGTCTGGGTTTTAGAGGTATATAGGTCAGCATAGAAACGCTGAAATGTATCCAAAATAACATCAGTGGAGATACTTGGCTCCCCACTCGGTGAACTGATTTCTGCAATAACATTAGTGTTGCCCCTTAGTAATCAAAGCCAACAAGTGCGTATGCTCACCTTCCTCAAAATAGGTTTGCTGCAAAAAAAACTCTTTTTCTTTGCTGCTGATAACACCACCTTTTTATAAATGGATTGAGCTTCAAGCCATCTGTCACGGCTTACCTGGATAGGGTCAGATATCATAGTTTCCTCCCTACTCTGCAATTCCTGGCGAACCTTGTCTTCCCACTCTCTAGACCTGCATTTTATACTAGTAATCCCCTGTGTAATAAGACCTTGCAGAAATGCTTTTGCGGAGTCCCATATCAACGTGTCCCTGGCAGAGTGCGCATTGAAGCGGAAGAACTCCTCCAATGCACCGGGTATAGGGTCAGATGCAGGGAGCAGAGTCATCCAAAATGGATTAATTCTCCATAATGGTCTGGCCGTGGGGGTCCCAGTGGCCACTCGGTGTTAGAAAAAGACTGTGCTGAGGACTTGTTTACACTCTGTTGTGCTTTCCTCGCGCTCCCGGAGGAGGCAGCGCCGGGCAGCTCTATTTACAGTGTGCACCCTGTAGCATGTGCTGTCTGATCTACAGCATTACCGGTACCAACCTGCAACCCGATAACCAGTTCTGAACCCGTCTCTGACCCGGCTTGCCTACGACCCTCCTGCTATCTGCCTGCACCCGACCCCGGCTTGTCTACGACCACGTTCCTGCCTGACCCTCTGATACCCTGCTGCCCGCCTGTTGACGACCCTGCTTGGACCCGACTACCTTCCTGCCTGCTCCTCCTGTACTGCACCGCCAGCTTGTTGCCGAACCTGCCTTCACCTGACTCCGTCCCAGTGCCTGTTGCTATCCTGACCTCAGCGGCTTCCAGCTCAGCAGCTTCCTAGCTCCACTGGGTCGCTTTTATCTAACTGTGCCTTCCACCCGCAGGTCATCTCCACCTCCAGCGATCCTGTGGACCACCTGCTGGCGAACATCAGTGGACTGTCACAGGCACTCATACCTCACCGTGCTCGTGTGGCTGCTGTCTCAACCCCAGCGGTCCCTCAAACTGGGGTCGTAGGAGAGGCTGTCCCCTGCCATCAGGCTCCCTACCTGGTATGTAACAGTATCAGACAGCCATGACTGAGCCTGCAAGGGGGCCTCTGTGCCACACGAGGTCAGTCAGCACCTCGCAGAACTCACGCAGACCATCAAATCTCTGCTAGGGACACATGCCCTACTCGAGGAGCAAGTTCTAGCCTCCTCTCCTGCTACTGCATCAACGACAAGCCTGGATTCAGCCATCCTCCTACCTGCTCCTGAACCCCGGGTGCCAACTACTGAGAGGTTCTCCGGAGATCGGACCAAGTATCGAGCCTTTTACAATGCATGCCAGCTCTACTTTGCCCTCCAACCACAGACTTTACGGTTAGAAGCCATCAAGGTCGGGTTTGTCATATCCCTGCTCCTGGATCAGCCCCAGGCCTGGGCCCACCACCTACTGGAACTCAGAGACACCCGGCTGGACACCCTGTCCGCCTTTTTCCAGGAGATGTCCCAACTCTATGACGACCCCCAGCGGCAGGGGGGCAGAGCCATCGAGGAGTAGGTCACGGAGTTTAGGCGCTGGAGCGCCAATACTAGCTGGAATGAGGCTGCCTTGTGACATTGGTTCCGTCTAGGCTTATCAGAAGGCCTAAAGGATGAACTGGCCCGGGTGGGGGTCCCAAGCACCTTGGAGGACCTCATCCAGATCGACCGCCGCCTGCGGGAATGCCGGCAGCAGAAGCCAGTCCAGCTTTGGCCTGCTTCTCGGCTTCCGATTCCCCTGGAGGAGCGCTCCCACCGGCGCCAAGCTTCTACTGTGGGGAGGCTGGCCATTATGTGAACGGATGCCCAACCAAGCACAGAATAGGACTATTGGGCTCCTCCATGGAGCAGACACCCTGCCGGTTGGACTCACCCACCTGGCTCTCCCCATATCCTTTCAGCTACCTGGGAGAGTTGTCTCTGCTACGGCCATTGTGGACTCGGGGGCGTGTAGCTGCTTTATCGACCTGGACTTTGCAGCTAAACACGGAATCCCCCTCCAAACCAAGAAACAGAGCTTGTCAGTGCTCCTGGCCGATGAGTCCCATGTCAAATCCGGACTGGTGACCCAGGAGACGCCTCCTCTGCTGGTGACCACCCTCGCTGATCACAGTGAGTTCCTTCGGTTGGACGCCATTGCTTCACCCCTGTCCCCGGTCATCTTAGGCCTGCCCTGGCTCCAAGCCCATGACCCCCGGATCAGCTGGTCCTCCAGACTTCTCCAGTTCCAGTCTGCCTACTGCCGGAAACACTGCCTGCCTCCGCCAGTCCGGCCTTCCCCAACCTTAATGTGCCTGGACTCTGACCGGGGCCCCAGTCAGATGGTGCCCAAAGCTTATCACGAGTACTCAGATGTGTTCAGCAAGCAAGGAGCGGACACGCTCCCCCCGCATCGCGCTTATGACTGTCCAATTGAGCTCCTTCCTGGGGTGGAAATTGCTTTCGGATGGATCTTCCCGTTGTCCGAAAAGGAATTAGGGGCCCTGAAGGACTACATAGATGAAAATTTGCAAAAGGTGTTCATCTGCCCTTCCACGTCCCCAGCTGGTGCGGGGATCTTCTCCGTGGAGAAGAAGGATGGCTCACTCAGGCCCTGTATGGATTATCGGGACTTGAATAAAATCACGGTGAAGAACCGCTATCCCCTTCCCTTGGTGCTAGAAGTGTTTCAGCGGCTACGTTCTGCCACCATCTTCACCAAGCTGGACTTAAGGGGAGCTTACAATCTGATCCGCATCAGGAAAGGGGATGAATGGAAGACAGTGTTTCGCACCCGGTTTTGCCACATTGAATATTTAGTTATGCCCTTCGGGTTGTGCAACATCCCGGCTACCTTTCAGTTCTTCATTAACGACATCCTCAGGGACCTTCTGGATGTCTTTGTGATTGCCTATCTAGATGACATCCTCATATTCTCACCATCACTTGAGGCCCATCAGGAGCATGTCAAAGTAGTTCTCCTCCGCCTCCGCCAGCATAAGCTCTATGCTAAAGCAGAGAAATATGAATTTGAGCGCCAGAGTATCCAATTCCTAGGGCTGATCATTTCCCTGAGCGGTATCGAAATGGATCCCCAAAAGGTCTCTGCAATTCTGTCCTGGCCAGCACCAGTCGATAAGAAGGGGGTTCAACGGTTTGTGGGGTTCTCTCATTTCTACCGCAAGTTTATCCGGAATTTCTCGGGCATTATCTCCCCCATCACTCAGCTCACCAAACAGGGGGTTCAGTTCTCCTGGTCTCCGGAAGCTCAAGCCGCCTTTGAGGCGCTCAAGGGACTCTTTACATCTGCCCCAGTCCTGTGTCATCCGGACCCCACTCTCCCCTACATCCTGGAAGTGGATGCCTCGGAGGCTGTGGTGGCAGTCCTTTCCCAACGTTCAGGTCTCAAGAGCTCTATCCATCATTTAGCCTTTTTCTTGAGGAAGTTGGCCCCAGCAGAAAGGAATTACAATGTCGGTGATCGGGAGCTCCTGGCCATAAAGTTCACCTTAGAGGAATGAAGATACCTGTTGGAAGGTGCAGGCCACCCAATACCGATATACACGGACCACAAAAACCTTGAGTATCTCAAGTCGGCCAAACGCCTCAGACCCCGTCAGGCCCGGTGGGCATTGTTTTTCTCGAGGTTCACCTTCCATATCACCCCGCCCGGGGTCAAAAAACATTAAACCTGACACGCTATCGCGCATATATGAGGATGCCAAGGAATCAACCGCTCCGGATACCATCCTGCCAGCCGGGAACTTTGTTACTCCTTACTGACCTCCTACCCCAGTTAAAGCAGGCCTCCGCAAGGGTGTCTAACCCCATCAAGAGCACTCTGCAGGCCAGAAATGGCCGCCTATGGAAAGAAAATCACATTTTTGTCCCAGAGGAGATCCGGACTACTGTTCTTGGCCTCCGTCATGACCACCCCCTAGCGGGTCATTTTGGAGTCCACAAGACCTTAGAGTTGGTGCAGCGACCTAGAAAAAGTCTGCAAGGATTATGTCAGGTCCTGCCCTGTCTGCACCCGAAACAAGGTCCCCCGGAGGAAGGCCTGGGGGTTGCTCCGACCGCTACCGGTACCAGAAAGGCCATGGGCCAGAATTTCCGTGGACTTTATAGTGGAACTGCCCCCCTCCGAAGGTTGTACAGCCATCTTTGTGGTAGTTGACCGACTGACAAAGATGGCCCATTTCGTGCCCCTAAAGGGTACACCCTCCGCCTCAGAAACTGCCAGGGTGTTCATTAGGGACATTGTCCGGCTCCATGGTGTGCCTATTGATGTTGTGTCCGACCGGGGGGTGCAATTCACCTCAAAGTTCTGGAGAGCACTGTGTGACATTCTCAACATCAAACTCTCATTATCATCTGCTTACCACCCCCAGTCCAACGGGCAAACGGAGAGGATGAACCAAACCCTGGAGCAATACCTGCGCTGCTTTTCCTCATTCGTCTAGGATGACTGGGTATCCCTCCTACCGATGGCAGAATTTGCCTACAATAACGCCTGCCATTCAACCACCAAGCAGACACCTTTCTTTGCAAACCTGGGCTTCCACCCTACCTTCCTGCCTGACTTAGTCCCCGAATCCTCAGTACCTGCCACTCGAGACACTGTGGACTTTTTCAACCGCAACAACAAGCTGCTGCAGGACACTATGAGCAAGGCACAGCAGGACAGTAAAATAGCATATGACAAGAGGAGGAAAGGGGAGCTGAGTTTGCAACCAGGAGACCGGGTATGGCTGGCAACAACCAACCTAAAGCTGGCATGTCCATCAAGGAAACTGGGGACCATTCCCAGTAAGGAGAAAGATTAATGAGGTGTCTTATGAACTTTCGCTACCCGCAAGCTTGAAGGTCCACCCAGTGTTCCATGTCTCCTTATTAAAGCCAGCAGTGCCGGACTCCTTTCCCAATCGCCAGACAAGACCACCTGAACCTGTAATGGTGGTCGGGGAAGAGGCGTTTGAGGTGGAAGCTATATTGGACTGCTGGAAAAGGAGGGGTCAAACACAGTATCTAATTAAGTGGAGAGGCTTTGGACCAGAGGAAAACTCTTGGGAGCCTGAACAAAATCTGCATGCTAAGGTCCTGATAAGAGAGTTCCTCCAAAACCACCCATCTAAGAGGAGACAATTGGGCATCTGGAGGCTGCCCCTTGGGGGGGAGGCAATGTTAGAAGAAGACTGTGCTGAGGACTTGTTTGCACTTTCTTGTGCTTTCCTCCTGCTCCCGGAGGAGGCGGCGTCAGGCAGCTCTATTTAAACAGTGTGCACCCTGTAGCAGGTGCTGTCTGATCTACAGTGTTATCCGTACCAACCTGCAACCCGATAACCAGTTCTGGACCCATCTCCGACCCGGCTTGCCTACGACCCTCCTCCTATCTGCCTGCACCCGACCCCGGCTTGTCTACGACCATGTTCCTGCCTGACCCTCTGATACCCTGCTGCCCACCTGTTGACGACCCTGCTTTGACCAGACTACTCTCCTGCCTGCTCCCTCCTGTACCGCACCGCCAGCTTGTTGCCGAACCTGCCTTCACCTGACTCCGCCCCAATGCCTGTTGCAATCCGGACCTCAGCGGCTTCCAGCTCAGCAGCTTCCCAGCTCCACTGGGTCACTCCTATCTAACTGTGCCTTCCACCCGCAGGTCATCTCCACCTCCAGCGATCCTGTAGACCACCTGCTGGCAAACATCAGTGGACTGTCACAGGCACTCATGCCACACCGTGCTTGTGTGGCCGCTGTCTCAACCCCAGCGGTCCCTCGAACTGGGGTCTTAGGAGAGGCTGTCCCCTGCCATCAGGCTCCCTACCTGGTACGTAACACCCAGACCCAGAATGGAGAGTGATCCGAAAGGAGGCGAGGTTCATACGCTGTGTCTATAACATGTGGCAGCAATACATCATTTCCTATAACCATGTTGATTCTTGATAAGCCCCTATGTGAGGCCGAGTAGCAAGAAAAGCATCTGGAATCTTTATTACGCTCCCTCCAGACATCTCCCAGACCCATTTCGGACAGCAAGGTGGCAAACGGGGTTTTGCAAGACATGTATATCCCTCAAAGTAGTGGGTTGCTGGTCCAAAGATGGGTCAAGGACATTATTAAAATCCCCAATAGCTAAAATGGGTACACCAGCATGTAGTGCCATGAATTGACCAAGCTTCTTCAATGGGTCTGAGGAGAAGGGCGGAGGAATATACATAGCAGCAATAATTACACAGAAATCTTGCAAGGGTGCACAGCAGGAACACATATCTGCCCTCTCTGTCAACCTGCTGTGTCAAACACTTGAATGATATACCCCTAGCAATTAGGACACTTGCACCTCTTGAGAAAGAGGAATGCATAGGATGTATTTTTACAGGAAATTTGCAAGAGCGAAGCAGGCGGGCAGAGTCTGGGCGCAGATGCGTCTCCTGGAGACAGACAACATGTGGATTCATCTTTGAGATATATTTAAATATTGCAGCCCTTTTAGTGCCATCACCCAGATTCCAAGAGAGAATGAGCGAGCCCTTATCAGAGCGAGTAGCCATAATGTCTATTGACAGAACATGAATGAGCTCTGTGTGAACTCTCCTCTTGTTGCAGGATACAGTTAGAGCAGCACAGTATCAAGTGAGACATTACCATAACTGAGCAAGTACTGATGAACATTCTGCCTCCTATTAGACACAAAGAAACAATGTAAGGGCGCACTCTAATGTTCATGGAGCAGTTAGTAATTGTGAAAAGTAGTCTAGACCCATTAGGAGAAAAGAAGGGGGAAGAAAAAGGGCATGGGAATTGCAAAATTAAAAGAAAGAAAGAAACCACAATGAAAACAGTAGCCACAGTTCCAGGCCAACAGGGCCCATTAAATTATATGACAATCCTCAACGTGAGGGACAAAAAAATACACGCAGGACCATTGCCGCGGGGGGGGAGATATGGATACTTCTCTAGCCATTTCTCTATTTGGCTGTGTATTTTTCTTATCCCATTTATTGTTGATTCAGTATACAGTGCCTTGCGAAAGTATTCGGCCCCCTTGAACTTTGCGACCTCTTGCCACATTTCAGGCTTCAAACATAAAGATATAAAACTGTCATTTTTTGTGAAGAATCAACAAGTGGGACACAGTCATGAAGTGGAGCGAAATTTATTGGATATTTCAAACTTTTTTAACAAATAAAAAACTGAAAAATTGGGCGTGCAAAATTATTCAGCCCCTTTACTTTCAGTGCAGCAAACTCTCTCCAGAAGTTCAGTGAGGATCTCTGAATGATCCAATGTTGACCTCAATGACTAATGATGATAAATAGAATCCACCTGTGTGTCTCCGTATAAATGCACCTGCACTGTGATAGTCTCTGAGGTCAGTTTAAAGCGCAGAGAGCATCATGAAGAACAAGGAACGCACCAGGCAGGGCCGAGATACTGTTGTGGAGAAGTTTAAAGCCGGATTTGGATACAAAAAGATTTCCCAAGCTTTAAACATCCCAAGGAGCACTGTGCAAGCGATAATATTGGAACATACTCGACTTTCAAATCTCCCTGCCGGTCCAGAACCATCTAAACGTCACCAGACTATGAGGAAGGTAAAGTTATAATAGCGAACGTGTCACGAGGAACCCTACAAATTTCGAACCCTTTAGAAAAACATAGGTTTAGGCCGAAATTTGAAGAGGTGTTGTCATAGAGCCGGGACGGACCACGCAAGGAACAAGAAGTACTACGAGAGACGCGAAATTTGACTGGAGTCTCTGATAGTGTCACGTCCACGTAAATATGCCTCTGTGTGTCCACCTAAGATAAATAGTAGTAATCAGTAACTCCAGTTGTAACCTAGTAAGTCTCTAGGAGTGACTTGAAGACCTCTCTCAAACGACGTGACTTTCATTTCCCCGACTTATT
>BLSH010017592.1:469384-501348 GCA_018402905.1 Glandirana rugosa | reverse complement strand
ACTGTCGAATGCTTTTTTAGTGTTGAGTGACACAATTACCCTAGTAGGTGTACAATCGTGGGGGTATTGTAGATTATGAAACAGTCTGCGTATATTCATTCTAGTGGATCTGCCTGGTATAAATCCGGCCTGATCACATCCTATTAATTTTTCAATTATTAGGTTAAGGCGGTTAGCGAGTACTTTAGCGAGAATCTTAACATCCACATTTATTAGGGAAATGGGGCGGTATGAGTCACAAAGTAGTGGATCTTTTCTAGGTTTTAATAATAGAACGATTAATGCTTCCCGCATAGATGGTGGGAGGATACCCTGTTTCAGAGCCTCATTATAGGTATTAAGGAGGAGAGGACTGAGTAGTGAGGCAAACTTCTTATACCACTCAGCCGGGAAGCCATCTAAGCCTGGGGATTTATGATTCGGGAGTTGTGAGATTGCCAGCTGTACTTCCTCTCTTGTGATAGGGGTTTCGAGGTCCCTCATCTCCTGATCTGTTAAGCGTGGCAGTGAGATTTGTGCAAGGTAGTCAGTTAGATGTGTGTCTGAGTATCGCGCCCTCGTAGTATATAAATCTTTGTAGAAGGACAGGAACCCAACCACAATATCTTGCAGGGCGTCGCTAATCCCTCCTTGTGGAGTAAGAATTCGGGGGATAGAGATAGGGTTACGGTCTGGCCTAACTAGGTACGCCAAGAGCCGTCCGGCCAAATATTTTTTGTGTTATATGTAACATACGTTTTTGAGTTAAATCTAGTAATTTGAGCTCATATTCTCTACGTTTAAGCTTCCATGAGTCATGTCTCTGAGGGTCTGGGTGTTTGACATATTCTACCTCAGCCGCCACCATTGCCTCCTCCAATTCCCTAGTACATTGCACAGCATTCTTACGTAAGACACCCGTTGTGGACATAAAAGCACCCCGTAATACAGCCTTGGAGGCCTCCCACACAGTGGAGAGGTCCGTGGACCCCCTGTTGATCCTCCAGTAGTCCACGATGTCCCTCCCGCACGATCTCTGTACGATCTCATCCTCCAACCATTGAGGTCCCATGCGCCACAGGATGGGTCCTTGTGTAGGCAGGAGGAGAAGATCCACCATCAGAGGTGCATGATCAGACACTCCTCTAGGCAAGTATGACACAGACGAGACCAATGGGAGGGCATCAGGAGAGCCAAACGCTAAGTCAATACGTGACATGGTATGAAATGAGTCAGAATGACATGAATACTGATATTCGGTGGGGTATTTCCACCGCCAGACCTCAGTGAGGCCATAGACTTCAGCCCACTCTACAAAGGAAGGGCAAGACCTACCTCCTCCCCCCAAGCGGTCCATTACAGGGTCAAGAACAGCATTAAAATCTCCTATGTATAATATCGGCCCGGGGGATCTAGCGACAAGAAGGAGAGACAATCTAGAGAGAAGATCTGGGGCGAATGGGGGAGGTACATAAACATTGACCAAAGTAAAGGTCCTTCTGGCAATTTGCATAGTGAGTATAATAAATCGACCGTCAGGGTCCATTGTCACGGAAACAATTTCAGCTGATAGAGACTTTGCCAGCAAAATGGAGACACCTCTAGAGTATGTGGTGTGGGTGGCATGGTATGAGGAGGCCACCCAAGCTTTCTTTAGCGAGCGCACCCGGTCCTGGACTAGGTGTGTCTCCTGGAGGCAAATAATGTGTGGCCTGTAACGTCTAAGGAATGAGAAAATTAAGGACCGCTTGTGAGGAGAATTTGCCCCCCTTACATTCCAAGAAATAATTTTTAAGTGGATTAGCCATTTATAACATGTAAAACGTTTCCTATACCATAAAGGATAATACAGGAATCAACATCATAGAGAGCAATCCCGATTACATGGTTTAGGTATACCCATATGTAACAGAAGGAAGTCAAAAGTCTCGCCATTATAAAGTAATAAAAAAAAAGATAGTTTAACAACCAAAAACTCACCCGACCATAACAGGCCTGTGTAATCCCCCCCGCCCCCTCCCATCCCACCCTGCTCGACCATCCCCAACCTAGCGAGCTTGGATCCCGAACTGAGTAGAGGTTCAACAAAAAACCCCAAAAAAAGAAAGAAACAGTTAGAAGGCACTTCCCACAGCTTCGCCATGTAGTGGAATGGAGTCGGTGAGGTGCATATTTAGCTCCTCTGTAACATAACCGATGTCTCTGAAGGAGAAAAGTAATACATTGAATCGGCCAGCTGACCACCCATGTAGTTGTCCACATCACGAATACTTGTTGGGGGAAGATTTAGGACAATATAGGTGACTCTAAGTGTTGTGTTGTCCACTGTAATGTGAGCCGGTAAAGACAAGAGCCACGTCAGTGTCAGCCCACCTTGTTCACGGATTGCAGTCCCAGGCATAGGGTCAATGGCTGTTTAAGGTCCCCTGCCGGGGACACCGGTTAGAGGATAAAGGTACAAGCCCTATATAGATGCGGTAGCATATACAGTCAGGTTTCCAACAGAATGGTTATATGTCTCAAAAGATCCTCAGATTGGTCATTATTATTGACCCGTACGGCCCCGTCGGCGCTGTGGACCAACATGGTCGTCGAGCCAAGCCATAGCTTCTTTAGGTGAGTTGTAAAAAAGGGCCTTGCCGTCCCAAATGACTCTTAATTTGGCAGGGAAGAGCGTAGCGTACTGTAGGCCCTCCTGCCGGAGTCGGTTCTTCACTGCAGAGAAGGAGACACGTTGTCGTCGTACATCCGCTGAAAAGTCAGGATAGATGGAAATGATATTGGCATTATATTTAAGTGGACCCTTTTCTCTGGCTAAACGCAGAATGGTCACTTTGTCTTGGAAGTTGAGTATACGTGCAATCAGGGAACGTGGGGGGGTCCCGGGATTTGGTGCTCGTGGTGGAGTACGGTGTGCTCTTTCAATGAGGAAGGCGTGGGACAAACTTTCGACCCCCATCACCTCTCGCAGCCAGGAGTGCAGAAACCGCTCAGGACGAGAGCCCTCAGATCTCTCCGGGAATCCCAGATCGTCGATTTTTGCACGGAGAGCCGCCATTTCTGCCGTGTTTGCCTGAACAGCAGCAGACATTGGTTGCACTGTATCTTCTAAGGTACTGATGCGTTCTTCAGCAGCTCCATTTCTTTCCCTCAAAGTTTGTACATCTTGTTTCAGTAATGAGTTATCAATGCGGATGGTTTCAATTTGTAATGACAGAGAGGTCTTGCAGTCCTGAATCGCCAGCATGATCTCAGCCAGTGTAGGCTCTGCTATAGGTGACCCAGAAGCCATACTATCAGTAGGGCCGTGGGGGGAGTCCGACACCAGGTGGGGCTCATGTTGTGTGTTAAACATGGCTGGCCCAGATGTACACATGTCTTGGAGTGACAATGAAGAGGAGGCTGCATGTGGCGGGGACAGGGGTGTATGCACAGGGTGTCTTCTAAACCTGGCTAGTTGCTCCGCTGCCGGAGTAGGTATAGGTGGACCATATTTGACCATCATTACGTCACCGCAGGGGGACACGCTTCCCACTTCTCAGTCAAATAGATGTATAGGAAAGCGACACAGATGTGTAGAGGGGTTATTTGCCCGGGAGAGGCGACAACGATTAGGTATTGTAGGTAAGGCTCTCCAGTGCCAGGATACAGGGGTGCAGTCTATAGCAGGCTGTAACTGGTCCCCCACCCCTAGCGTTCCCAGACAGGTCTCCTGGGGAGGATAGAAGCAGTGGCCAAATGATTAAGGAGCAGTATGGGGAACAGTCAAGCCCTTTGTTGAAGAGAAAGGGTGTAGGGTGTACCAAGATGGCGGCCGCACATTGTAGGCCGCGGCCTCTCCCAGTCCCCTTACTCACAGAATCCACTTGTGCTTTATCCCTGGACAGGTAGTGGGGCAGCTGGGCGGACAGATGAGCACCCCGGGAGCCGCTGGAACATGGATGGCCCGGTCTTTGGAGGAATCGCGGCGTTCCGCGGACTAGGCCGCAAAGCTGGGGCCTCAATTAGCGGGTCCGGCCGGCCGGTTATGAAGAAACGTCTAAATTTACGTTTTGAAGGATCCAGCAAGTCGTGGATGGTAATAATGGAGCCTGCTGATGCCAGAAACAGGAGGATGGCAAAGGATGGCACAGGATTACTGTAAGGATGTACGGAGCTCAGTGCCTGTACGTCCTTCTTCCCTCACATCCCGGACACGCCCCCTCAAAGGTCTACTTTAGTGGTTTTGTTCTACTTGGTGCAAGATAGTTTTTTTTTTTTATTGTTTTTGCTGTCCTGAAAGTAAACAAGGGTTGGGTGCGAGTTGTTACTTAACCACTTCAATACAGGGTACTTTTACCACTTCCTGCCCAGGCCAGCTTTCAGCGCTGTCACACTTTGAATGACAATTGCGTGGTCATAAAACACTGTACCAAATACCAAATAAAATTGTTTTTATTCTGTTCACACAAATAGAGCTTTCTTTTGGTGTTGTTTAACCACCACTGTTTTTTTAAATAAATGAAAAAAGACTGAAAATTTAGAAAAAAAAAGTTTTTCTTTGTTTCTGTAATAACATTTTTCAAATAAATAATCTTTCTTCGTGATTTTAGGTCGAAATATATTCTGCTACATTTCTTTGGTGAAAATAACCCAAATCTGTGTATATTTAGTCTGTAGGAAAGTTATAGAGTCCACACACTATATCTGAAATGTGATCAATCCTGATATACTGACGGCCTATCTCATTTCTTGAGGCCCAGAAATGTCAGGACAGTACAGATATCCCCCAAATTACCCCTTTTTGGAATTTTTTGAAGTAGTATTTTTTTGTCATAGATTTTTGGAAAATGAAGAAATATACATATGTATTTTTTACATACTGTCACCATAGCAATACAGGTGATAATATAACTGGTGTGACTGGTGACAATACAGGATTTTTTTTTTTTTAACTGGGTTTTAAACTTAGAGAAGTAGGTCTGTTTAATAGAGGTAAAGTTGTACCTCCCACTACATATTCACCTGTAGAACAATTTGTGAGTAGGGTTAATAATGATATTGATTTGTGTTTGTAAGGTATTAACAAAAACAAAAAGAGGCCAGTGCAGTACACCACTGACAGTGACACTAGTGCAGTACAGGTCATCATATAACAGGTGTGGCGGTGATCAGGGACACTGACAGTACAGGAAAAAAAAAACATTAAAAAAAAAAAATATATATATATATATATATATTTTTTTTTTTTGACCACTGGGCACTTAAACCCCCTTAACAACCAGACCAATTTTCAGCTTTCAGTGCTCTCACATTTTGAATGACAATTACTCAGTCATGCACCACTGTACCCATATGAAATTTGCGTCCTTTTTTTCACACAAATTTTCTTTTGGCGGTATTTAATCACCACTGGGTTTTCTATTTTTAGCGCTATAATTAAAAAAAGACCGAACATTTTGTTAAAAAATGATTTTTTCTTTGTTTCTGTTATAAATTTTTGCAAATTAGTAATTTTTCTTCATAAATTTTGGCCAAAATTGATATTGCTGCATATCTTTGGTCAAAAACAAATTTGTGTATATTATTTTATTATTTTAGTCTTTGTGAAGGTTATGAGTCTACAAGCTATGGTGCCAATCACTGAATATTGATCACAATATGATGTACTGACGGCCTATCTCATTTCTTGAGACCTTAACAAGCTAGGAAAGTACAAATACCCCCCAAATGACCCCTTTTTGGAAAGTAGACTTTCCAAGGTATTTAGTAAGAGGCATGGTGAATTTTTTGAAGTTGTAATTTTTTCCAAAAATTCTTTGCAAATGAAGATTTTTTTTCTCCACAAAATTGTCATATGTTAACAGGATATTTCTCACACCCAGCATATGCATACCACAAATTACACCCCAAAACACATTCTACTACTCCTCTTGAGTATGGCGATACAACATGTGTGAGACTTTTTCACAGCCTGGCCACATACAGAGGCCCAACATGCAGGGAGCACCATCAAGCGTTCTAGGAGCATGAGTTACACATATAATTTCTTGACTACCTCTTGCACTTTTGAAGGTCCTGGAGCACCCGGACAATGCAAACACCCAAAAAATGACACCCCAACGTATATTCTAGGAGGCATAATGAGTCTTTTGAACATGTAATTTTTTCCACAAGTTTTTGGAAAATGTGGAAAGAAAATGAAAACACTTTTTTTTTTTTACACAAAGTTGTCCATTTATACAATATTTCTAACACACAGCATGTACCTAGCAAAAATTACACCCCAAAATATATTCTGCTACTCCTCCCGAGTATGGCGATACCACATGTTGTGACACTTTTAAACAGCCTGGCCACATACAGAGGCCCAATATGTAGGGAGCACCATCAGGTGTTCTAGGGGCATACATTTCAAATCTAATTTGACTATCTATTACACTATTGTGAGGCACTGTGGTGACATGGATAGGCACTGTAGTGACATGGATGGGCACTGTAGTGGCACGGACGGGCACTGTAGTGGCACGGATGGGCAGTGTAGTGGCATGGATGGGCACTGTAGTGGCATGGATGTGTCACGGATGATAACTGATGTGGTATGGATGAGCATGAATGAGGCACAAATGAGCCATGGATGGGGATGGATGAGCAGTGGATGGGGATAAATGAGCACGGATGGGGAAAAGATGAGCACGGATGGGGATGGATGGGATGACTGAGCATGAATGAGGATGGATGAGCACGGATTGGTATGGATGAGCATGGATGGGGATGACTGAGGGGTGGGTGAGCATGGCTTGGTGGGTGAGCATGGATGGATGGCTGGGTGGGTGAGCATGGATGGATGGCTGGGTGAGCAAGTATGGCTGGGTAAGCATGGATGGATGGGTGAGCATGGATGGATGGGGGAGTACGGATGGGTGAGCATGGATGAATGGATGGGTGAGCATGGATGGATGGCTGGGTGAGCATGGATAGGTGGATAAGCATGCATGGCTGGATGGGTGAGCATGGATGGGGTGAGGATGGCTGGGTGGGTGAGTATGGATGGGATGAGGATGGCTAGGTGGGTGAGTATGGATGGGGTGAGGATCGCTGGGTGATTGGTGAGGCTGGATAGATGGTGGGGGTTGCAATCTCTCACTTAGCAGCACTGTGGGCACTGCACATCGCCCACAGGTCTAAAGCACGTCCCCTCTCTCCCCCCTCTCCTCTCACAATGCACCAATCTGTGCGGAGAGGGGAGGGAAAAGCCGGCTTGTTTACATGTGATCGCTCCGTCATTTGATGGAACGATCACGTGGTAAAGGGCGTTCACATCACCCATTCTCCGCGATGCGCCAGGTCCCCTGGACCCGGCGGTCACAGATGTTACCGTGTGCATGCCCCAGGGAGCGCGCAGGAAGCGCATTCATGGGAGGATGTCGCTGTACGCCCTCCCAGAATTAAGCAGCCGCCCTGTAGCCTTCATTCAGCTATGGGCCGGTTAGTAAGTGAAGATATATATATATATATATATATATATATATATATATATATATATTGTGACAGGACTTTAGCCCCGGAAGGATTTCCCATGTTAGGACCAGAGCACTTTTTGCGATTTGACACTGCATCGCTTTAACTGACAATTACGCGGTCATGCAACGTTGTACCCAAACAATATTTGCGTCCTTTTTTCCCCACAAATATAGCTTTCTTTTGGTGGTATTTGATCACCTTTGCGTCATTTCTGATCACCGCTATAAACAAAAAAAGAGTGGTAATTTTGCAAATAAAACAATATTCATTACTTTTTGTTAAAATACAAATCCAAAAAAAAATATAAAAAAAATAATTTATGCATCGGTTTTGGCCGATTTATATTCTTCCTCATATTTTTGGTAAAAAAAAAAAATGCAATTGGCATTTATTGATAAAAGTTGCCGCATTTACAAACCATGAGAATTAATTTCTGGCATTTTTATTTATTTAATTATTTTTTACTAGTAATGGCAGCGACCTGCGATCTTTGGGACTTTGATATTGGGGCGGACATGTCAGACATTTTTAAACAAAAAATAGTTGCGCTAAATCATCAGAGTGAAATATCATGTGAATCAAAAAACTAAGTGAATATTAAATCAGAAAAACAAAATGAATGAAAAGAAAAAAATGTTTTGAATGGAAAAAAAAGTCCAGTATCCAGAAAATATTCAGTGGAAAAAATGTCCTTACATTAGATAATAGTACATCCAACACCAAACAATAAACAGAAGTGACTCTGATTAAAGTGATCCTAAAAAAAGAAGAAGAGACAGGGCGGAGCTACGTCTGACGTCACCACGCATACACGAGTCACAGGAACGGGAACGCTTTGTTTTAATTCTTGCTGCCGGCATGTTCTTAATGTTCTATTACTACTGAATATATGTGAGTACCCATTTTTATCTTTGCAATAAATTTGTCATATGGAGTTACACGATGAGATCTTTCTCCATTTTATGATGCTGTATGGATGGAGTGATATGGAGTGATATCATCTTGGTCGGAGGGATATTGCCTGACGTCTATTTCCCTGATCGCCTGAAGGAGAGGACTGGACTCATTAATACACCTCGCAGAGGGTTATTCTGTCAGCGCCTATGACTTGTTAGCGATAGCAAGTCCTATTGCTCTGGTAAGGGTACCTATGAGTGAACTTAGAGGTGTGCTTTTCTCCGGTGTTGGTCCACTTCTCTCTGGGTGAATCCAAACAGGACATCATCACTTAAATTATCCATCACATTGAATAGAGTGGGACTGTCTCTTCTTCTTTTTTTAGGATCACTTTAATCAGAGTCACTTCTGTTTATTGTTTGGTGTTGGATGTACTATTATCTAATGTATGGACATTTTTTCCACTGAATATTTTCTGGATACTGGACTTTTTTTCCATTCAAAAATTTTTTTTCTTTTCATTCATTTTGTTTTTCTGATTTAATATTCACTTTGTTTTTTGATTCACATGATATTTCACTCTGATGATTTAGCGCAACTATTTTTTGTTTATTTGCTTTGGTGTTATTATCTCACTGTTAGTTGCTGCTGTTGTATTGATTACTCTTAGCGCAATACTGTCCACCTATTGTTTTTTATGTCAGACATTTTTGACACTTTTTTGGGACCAATGACATTTATACAGCGATCAGAAATGTAAATATCCAATGATCACTGTATAAATGTCATTGGCAGTGAAGGGGTTAACCTGGTTGGAGGGGGGTTGCTCTAGGGGTTAGCTGTGTTCCCTGGGGGTGTTCTAACTGTGAGGGGGCTGGGCTGTCAGGGGCATAAGAGATCTAACTGATCCCAGTGACAGGTATCAGTAGATCTCTTAGATGCTGCCTGACAGCATGGGGAACCACCATGTTTAGATCGGTGATTCCCCGTTTTTCTTCTGTGGCAAGCAATCGTAGCTCGCCGGCAGACATCGGGTCCGCCTGAGCCACAGGCACACTCCTGCAGAGTGTGGCAGGCACGAGAGCGCGGCGGCGTGCTCCCGCCCGCTAGCTGCGTATGCATGAGCCGCCGTTTACAGACGGCGATTCACGGGACGCTGCCACTCTTCAGCAGTAAAAGTACGCAAGCCGGTCGGGAACCGGTTAAAGGACACAGAGTGTAGCTTTGGAGTGGAGAAAACTGCTCTTGCAGCTTTCTCCAGGACTTGGTATACCTGGATGGGGCTCTGTAGTTGGGAGATTTCATAGTGTCTTGGGTGGGACAGAATCTCCAACCCTGTGTCCGGGTTTTATAGATGACCAGCAGGGTGCATGCTCAGGTGAGCACAGTCCTTATAATGAAGGTTTGGGAATTACCTCATGGCTCCCAGTTGGAGACATCTCCACCCAACAGACAGGAGGTCTGTGCATGGGGAGTCAGGAGGACCACCGTTCCTCTCCAGGAGTCAGAGGGGCTGCAGGAGACAGCCAAAGTCTGTGTGTCTGTAAGAGACAGTAAACGGCCTACGGACTAAAGCTAGAGTGGAGCTGTGTGTGTAGGTGTGAAGCTGTCCATGTTGAAGAATCCCTGTGGTCCGTATGACCAGCATAAAGAGCAGAGGTACTGCTAAAGAGAGAGCCAGATGGGCTGGCATTTTCGGTTTGTGAATCTTTCTGGAGAAGAACCCCTGCAAGGGAAAAACCTTATGTTACAGACTTTTTATTTGCCTTTTAACCGGTTCCCGACTGGCTTGTGTACTTCTACTGCTGCATAGTGGCAGCGTAGCGTAAATCGCCATTTATAAACAGAGATGCGCGCAGGCGTGGCTAGCGTGCCCGCCGCACGCTCCCTGAGTGTGGCCGCAGGTCAGGCAGACTCTATGTCCGCCAGTGACCCGCGATCGCCTGATACAGAAGAAAAGTGGGGAACCACTGATATAAACCCGCTCTGTCAGGCGGCATGACAGTGATCTACTGATCCCTGTGATCAGGATCATTTAGATCTGTCATGTCCTTGATTGCCCCATGCAGGTTAACCCCTTCCCTGCCAGTGATATTTATACAGTAATCAGTGGCTATTTTTAGCTCTGATCGCTGTATAAATGTCATTGGTCCCAAAAAAGTGTCAAAAATGTCAGATCTGTCCGCTACAATATCGCAGTCCCTATAAAAATCGCAGATCGCCGACATTACCAGTAAGAAAAAAAAGTAAATAGTAAAAACGCCATAAATTAATTCTCATGGTTTTGTAAACGCGGCAACTTTTGCGCAAACCAATCAATATACGCCTATTGCAATTTTTTTTTTTTTTTTAACCAAAAATATGTAGAAGAATATATATCAGCCTAAACTGATGAATACATTTTGTGTTTTTATATTTTTTTGGACATCTATTAAATCAAAAAAGATTGTGTTTTTTTCAAAATCGTTGCTCTTCTTTTGTTTATAGCACAAGAAATAAAAACTGTAGAGGTGATCAAATACCACCAAAAGAAAGCCCTATTTGTGGGGAAAAAAAAGGACATTGTTTTATTCTGGGAGGGCGTCTATGGACGTCCTCCCATGAATGGAGCATCCATGACTGCCGGGTCCAGGGGACCCGGCGCATCACGGATCACGGTGAATGGCCGCTGTGAGCGGCCTTTCACCACGTGATTGCGCCATCAAATGACGGAGCGGTCACATGTAAACAAGCCGGCGGAATTGTCGGCTCTAATCTCTCCTCTCCGCACCGATCGGTGCAGTGTGAGAGGAGAGAGGGGGGAGAGAGGACATGTGCAGCGTTGTGGGCGATGTGTAATGCCAGAATGCACCCCACAGTCCCCACCATCCATTCATCCACCACCCACCCAGCCATCCTGGCCCCATCAATGGTTACTCACCCAGCCATCCTCACCCCATCCATGCTCACTCACCCAGCCATCCTCACCCCATCCATGCTCACTCACCCAGCCATCCTCACCCCATCCAAGCTCACCCACCCATTCTCACCCCATCCATGCTCAGCCACCCATCCATCCATGCTCAGCCACCCATCCTCACCCATCCATGCTCACCCATCCAGCCATGCTCACCCAGCCATGCTCACCCATAGATTGTAGACTCTATAACCTTCACAAAGACCAAATAATATACACTAATTTGTTTTTGTTTTTTTTTTACCAAAGATATATAGCCGTATACATTTTGGCCAAAATGTATGAAGAAAAATTACTAATTTGCTAAATTTTATAACAGAAACAAAGAAAAATTAATTTTTTTACAAAATTTTCGGTCTTTTTTAAATTATAGTGCAAAAAATGAAAAAAACCCAGCGTTGATTAAATACCACCAAAAGAAAGCTCTATTTGTGCTTGTTAAGGTCTCAAGAAATGAGATAGGCCATCAGTACATCAGGTGTGATCAATATTCAGTGATTGACACCAAAGCTTGTAGACTCTATAACCTTCACAAAGACCAAATAATATACACTAATTTGTTTTTTTTTTTTTACCAAAGATATGCAGCAGTATAAATGTTGGCCAAAATTTATGAAGAAAAATTACTAATTTGCAAAATTTTATAACAGAAACGAAGAAAAATTCATTTTTTAACAAAATGTTCGGTCTTTTTTTAATTATAGTGCAAAAAATAGAAAACGCAGCGGTGATTAAATACCACCAAAAGAAAGCTCTATTTGTGTGAAAAAAAAGACACAAATTTCATATGGGTACAGTGTTGCATGACTGAGTAATTGTCATTCAAAATGTGAGAGCACTGAAAGCTGAAAAATGGTCTGGTTAGGAAGGGGGTTTAAGTGCCCAGTGGTCAAGTGGTTAAAGTGACGCAGTGCGGAATTGCAAAAAGTGCTCTGGTCAGGAAGGGGGTAAATCCTTCCGGGGCTGAAGTGGTTAATAAAAACAGGCTACCAGGCCCTTAAAATATAGTTCCTGACTACCGTGAATCACTGAAAAACGCATCTACCATGAGAGCCAACAATCCCCCATGTTAAAATATATATATATATAAACCCTACACCAGCTTTGGGTTTAAAACTTAGAGAAGTAGGTCTGTTTAATCACTTCAGCCCCAGAAGGATTTACCCCCTTCCTGACCAGAGCATTTCTGTGATTCGGGAATCTGTCGCTTTAACTGACAATTGTGCGGTCGTGGGACGTTGTACCCAAACAAAATTCATGAGCTTTTTTTCACACAAATAGAGCTTTCTTTCGGTGCTATTTGATTGCCTCGGCTTTTTTTTATTTTTTCGCTATAAGCAAAAAGAGAGCGACAATTTTGAAAAAATAAAAACTATATTTTTTACTTTTTGCTATAATAGATGTCCAAAAAAAATATATATATAAAAAAACAAATTTATTCATCAGTTTAGGCTGATATATATTCTTAATATTTGTGGTAAAAAAAATCACCATAGGCGTATATTGATTGGTTTGTGCAAAAGTTGCCGCATTTACAAACTTTGAGAATTCATTTATTTTTTATTTCTCAAATTTTTTAAGAATTAATTTATGGTGTTTTTACTATTTTTTTTTGCTAATAATGGCGGCGATCTACGATTTTTATCGGGACTGCGATATTGCGGCAGACAGATCTGACATTTTTGACACTTTTTTTGGGACCATTGACATTTATGCAGCGATCAGATCTAAAAATAGCCACTGATTACTGTGTAAATATCCTTGGCAGGGAAGGGGTTAACCTGCAGGGGGCAATCAAGGGGTTAACTGTGTTCCCTAGGTGTGTTTGAACTGTGTGGGGGCTGGGCTGGCAGGGGCATGACAGATCGAATTGATCCCGATCCCGATCACAGGGATCAGTAGATAACTGTAATGCCGCCTGACAGAGCGGGGAACTGCCGTGTTTACATTGGCAGTAACCCGCTTTTATTCTGTATCAGGCGATTGCAGGTCGCCAGTTGACATCGAGTTTGCCTGACCCGCGGCCACACTCAGGGAGCATGCACGAAACGGCGATTCATGCAGTCGTGCCACTCTGCAGCAGTAAAAGTATGTGAGCTGGTCGGGAACCGGTTAATAGAGGTAAAGTTGTACCTCCTGTGATGAATTAAGGTCACTGCCCTCCTCACTAACTGGTGACAGAGGACCCCCCGATCTCACACCGCGCTTGTCACTAATGTAACAATGCCACTCTCAGCTGCTTCCAACACAAAGATTTCCCAGCTTGCGGGACCACCGTCTAAGTGCCAGCCATCTGAGAGTGATTGTTAGCGGGCTAATTCAAGCAGTTAACCCTTTCACTGCCACCACCTCTTCTTTTTGGGACCGAGCAAGAGGAACTCCAGATTTTAGCAATACCACTTGTGATTTTAGAATAATCACCTGTAACACACTTCACCACAGTCAGGAATATTGAGATGATTGATTCTAAACAGTAGCACCAACTGTCTTTGTCTCTTTCTCTCATTCTCTTTCTCTCTTCTCTTCCTTTCTCCGTTCACCAACTCTTTCTCCGCTTCTCTCTTTCTCTCTTTCTCTCTTTCTATGTTTCTCTCTTTCTTTCTCCGTTCACCAAATCTTTCTCTGTTTCTTTTTCTCTCTTTCTCTTTGTCTTTCTTTCTCCCTACACCAACTCTCTTTCTCTCTTTCTCTCTTTCTCTCTTTCTCTCTTTCTCTCTTTCTCTCTTTCTCTCTTTCTCTCTTTCTCTTTTTCTCTCTTTCTCTCTTCCTTTCTCCGTTCACCATCTCTTTCTATGTTTCTCTCTTTCTTTCTTTCTTTCTTTCTTTCTTTCTTTCTTTCTCCGTTCACCAACTCTTTCTCTGTTTCTGTTTCTCTCTTTCTCTCTTTCTTTTTGTCTTTCTTTCTCCCTACACCAACTCTCTTTGTCTCTTTCTCTCATTCTCTCGCATTAAGAGCTTTAGGGACAAGATTATATAGACATAATATACAGCGGCAAGGAGATCATCCTGTGCTATCTCTTAATGGATCTGATTTATTTGTTTATGATTAGGCCTGGCAAACACAGCCAGACCTCTTGGGACCTTGCCAGTTGACCCAGGAATTCCTAACCTGACGGCAGGGGGGACAAGGAGTGAGGTGTTTGTCCTAAGCTAGAACCGTCATGGCTGACCCTGCACAAAATGTTTGCCAGTTTTGGTGTGTCCCGCACGTGATATCATTACACCTTCCACTACATATCCACCTGTAAAACAGTTTGTGAGTAGGGTTAATAATGATATTGATTTGTGTTTGCAAGGTATTAACAAATACAAAAAGAGACCTGTGGTTTATAATATGACTAAACAGAAGTTAAATGCTGTGAAGGATTTTTCTCAACATACAGGGTTAACCATTTAGCCGGCTAATAAGGGCAACAGACTATGCTAATGAGATATACATACAGCTAGCTGACACAGAGGTATACAGGAAATTACTATAATACCCTAGGACGGAGGTTACTAGGAAGATTGAAAGAGCAGTGCATGCTGCATTTAAAGAAAATCTAATTGATAAGGTAACTGTTACTTTCCACTTGAGCCTCATCCTATTTCTCCGGTTCTGTATACATTACATAAAATTCATAAGAACCCCTCCACACCACCAGGGAGACCCATTGTGGCATGGAGGAGTTCTTTATGTGCCCCTTTGGCTATTTATCTTAACAAAGTAATTTCCCCCATTAATAGCAAAAGAAAAATCTTATTTAAGAGATACCAATGAGTTTTTGAGTAAATTGAGCAATGTGATATTACCCCAGCAATCCGTTCTAGTTACCTTGGATGTAGCAAGCTTATATACATCAATAGAACATGAGATTGGCATATATGTCACAGTGAAACTCTTATGGTCCTGTGCTCTATGCAGTGAGGCACAGATACAATTTTTTGCTACCATACTGCGGATTGTTCTTGGAAATAATTATTTTGTGTTTGATAAGTTTTTCTTGCAGCTGAGAGGTGCAGTGATGGGCACACGCGTCTCCCCACCTTATGCTAATGTGTATATAGATATGGTTGAAAATTCTTTGATTTTGAACACCCAATGTTGTCACATGGGGTTGTTTGGTTTTGATTTATTGGTGATTTTTTTGCCATATGGGACATGGAGTCTTTAAAAGCATTTGATTCATACATACCTCTACAACATTTATTTTCCTCTCTCTGATCACCACCTTATTCATTTCACTCTCTCCTTGTCTTCCTCCTCCTTGCCTTCCAGCTACCAAACAATTACCCGTAGAAACCTTCGCCATCTTAACCCTTCTCTTCTTTTTTCTGCTACAGATTGTCTCTACGACAAAATCTCATCCTTGTCCTGCCCCAACTTGGCCACTTCTACCTACAACAGTTCACTGTCATCCACCCTAGATACCTTGGCCCCCCTCACTACTCACAGAATCAGGCCCCGACGTCTACAACCCTGGCAGACAGACAATACCAGAAGCCTCAAAAAACATCCTGAGCATCTGTGGCGTAAGACTAAGTCACAGCAAGATTTCAGCCAATATAAAACTGCCCTCCAGAAATACCATTCCTGCCTACACACTGCCAAACAGACTTACTTTATCACTCTTATTAACAACCTCTCACAGAGCCCCTGTCAACTCTTTTCTACCTTTAACGCTCTACTTTGTCCTCCATTACCTCCATTCACTAACTTACTCACTGCCCAGGAGATTGCGAATCACTTTAAAAATAAGATTGATACAATTTGTCTTGAGATCTCCACTCCATATTTCTCACTCCCCTCACACTCTTTGTCCTCCTGCACAATCAATACTCTCATTTAACCCAGCTACTATAGAGGAAGTCACTAAACTTCTCTCTAACGCCCACCTAACCTCCTGCCCCCTGGACCCCGTTCCTTCTCAAATACTACAGTGACCCTCTGACTCTATCCTACACTCTTTAACTCATATCTTCAACCTCTCCCTCTCTACTGGCATCTTCCCCAACCCTCTAAAACATGCACTAGTCACTCCCATACCAAAAAAGGCCACACTGGACCCCACCTATCTTAACAACCTAAGACCCATCTCCTTACTCCCTTCTGCCTACAAAATCCTTGAATGTTTAATCTACAACCGACTGAGTGACCACCTCACTGAAAATAACCTTCTTGATCCCCTTCAGTCTGGAGTTCATCCATAGCACGCCACAGAAACTGCTCACCTAAAACTCACAAAAGACTTATTAACAGCTAAAACCAATGGTCATTATTCCATAGTCTTACTCTTGGACCTGTCCACTGCCTTTGATACAGTTGATTACCCCCTCCTCCTCAAAAAAATACATTTGCCTGGTCTCTATGGCTGTGCTCTCCGTTGGTTCGAATCTTACCCATCTCACCGCACCTTCAGTGTCACTTACAACTCCACTTCCTCCTCTCCAACTGCTCTTACCGTTGGTGTCCCCCAAGGTTCTGTCCTTGGATCTACACGTCCTCTCTAAATCAGCTGATAACCTCCCATGGCTTCCGCTATCATTTATATGCCAATGACACCCAAATCTACCTCTCTACCCCTCAGCTCACCCCATCAGTCTCCTCACAGATCACTGCTTTACTAACAGGCATAGCCTGGATGTCACACCACTAACTCAAACTGAATATATCTAAAACTGAGCTCATGATATTTCCTCCCCCATGTGCCCCTTCCTCTGACTTCTCTGTTAAGATCAATGGCACAACTATTAGTGTGTCCCCACATGCCAGGGTGCTAGGGGTAAGCCTAGACTCTGAACTGTCCTTTCAGGACCCCATCCAACCCCTTTTTAACCAATGACACCACCAAGCTTCTAATTTACTCTCTGGTTATCTCTCACCTCGACCTTTACATATATTATCCTCCCTTCAGTCCTTAATGAATGCTGCTGCAATACATATCCACCTTACCAACCACTCAGTGTCCTCCACCCCTCTCTGCCAATCTCTTCACTGGCTTCCACTCACCCAACAAATAAAATTCAAAGTACTAACATTAATTTACAAAATCATCCACAACTCTGCCCCCAGCTACATCTCTAACCTAGTCTAAAAATACCAACCAAGCCATCCTCTTCGGTCCTCCCAAGACCACCTGCTCTCTAGCTCCCTTGTCTCCTCCTCCCATGCTCACCTCCAGGATTTCTTCAGAGCTTCTCCCATCCTTTGGAACTCCCTACCCCAATCTGTCCGACTGTCTCCTAGTCTATCCATCTTTAGACGATCCCTGAAAACCTTTCTCTTTAAAGAAGCCTATCCTGCTTCTTTCTAATACACTGTCTTACTTTCTACATCAGCTCATCCCCCACAGCTATTAACGTTTGTATCAATTGACCCTCTCTCTTAGATTGTAGGCTCTAAGGAGCAGGGCCTTCTGATTCCTCTTGTACCAAAGTGTGATGTAACTGTACTGTCTTCATTAATTTTGTAAAGCACTGTGCAAACTGTTGGCACTATATAAATCCTGTATAATAATACTTAAATAATTTGATACCAGGACTACAGTTCAATATGCATTACAGTGATGAATCATTCCCCTTCTTGGATGTTAACCACTTGCCCATTTGGCACTTAAACCCCCTTCCTAACCAAGCCAGTTTTCAGCTTTCAGTGCTCTCACATTTTGAATGACAATTACTCAGTCATGCAATACTGTACCTATATGAAATGTTTGTCCTTTTTTCACACAAATAGAGCTTTCTTTTGGTGGTATTTAATCTCCACTGGGTTTTTTTTGTGCGTTAAATGAAAAAAAGACCGAACATTTAGTAAAGAATGCATTTTCTTCCTTTCTGTTGTAAAATTTTGCAAATTAGTCATTTTTCTTTATAAATTTTGGCCAAAAGCTATACTGATACATATCTTTGGTAAAAATAACCCAAATAAGTGTCTTTGTGAAGGTTATAGAGTCTACAAGCTTGTTATAGAGTCTACTAAGTTGTTCCTTGTGGGTCTGAAGGAAAGGTACTTATGTTGTTTTCATCTGAGGCTTCATCTGTCTTTTCTCAGATATTGCATAGTGCGCCCTTATATCTTAGATGAATTAAACATTTGATCATCTGTTTAAATCAGGTTTTGTTCAGATTATGTTGATAGGGTGGTCGGGGGGATCTACCATCGACCACCTATATACCTGAGGAGGATCCGTCCGTCCCGGATCTTATAACCCAACGTCTGTTGTCTTGGCGCTTTTGCTGAAAACAACAAACAGATGAAAACAACATAAGTACCTTTCCTTCAGACCCACAAGGAACAACTTAGTTGACCTAACAATATATGACACATTGTCTGATAAAAATTGGATGCAGGGTGTTGAAACGGATCAAAAAACAATATAGTTAATCGTTTCACTACAAAACAAAAGCTACTCCGTTGAACATTCTCCCTGAGGAAGGGTCTATCAAGGACCCGAAATGTTAACGTTGGACACTGGGATACCAATCACCATCTCCCCGGTTGGACAACGGAAAGCTCTTTTTGATATAAAAGCTATGTATATATATTTGTGACATATCATATAACGTATTTGCTTGATCATATGATCCCAATATATGTTACTCAAGGTGTGCAGAATTGGGCATCCCTTTTTTAGAATAAATTTATATTTTTTTGACACATCTGACTTCAGTGTGTGATATTGCTGCCTATAAAGTCCCACCAAGGGGGTCAATCTCTTATCTAATAACTAAATCACCTGGACCAGATGGTTTACACCAGAGAGACTTAAACCACTTCCTGTCCGGCCTATTGACAAATGAAGGCCGGATGGGGGGGTTTATTATTTTGACTGGACGTCTATTGACGTCCTCAGTATAATCCGCGATCGCGAGCCCACGGGGTGGTGCAGGGGGTCAGTCTGACCCACCACATTACCGACCGAGGTAAAAGGCTTCCATCGGAAGCCTTTTACAATGTGATCAGCCGTGACCAATCACGGCTGATCACTATGTAAATAGGAATAGCCTTTATCAGCTTTTCCTCTACTCAGGTCTGCAGACCTGAGCAGTGGAGAGCCGATGGTCTGCTCTCCTGATGGTTGGTGGAGGGGCTGCGCTGAAAGTTTATCAGTGCAACCCCCCTCAGGATCACCCCACTGGACCCCCAGGGACCCGACCAGGACCACCAGGAAGCCTCCCGGGACAGCATAAGGATACCGCCCAGGACCGCCAGGGAGACAACTTAGAGGCTGCCCAGGACCACCTGGGAGCCCCCACTAGATCACCAGGTAAGGGCAATACAGTGCACTGTAGGGATGGCACTGTGCCCATATGTCATGCCTGCCAGTACCATCCCTAACAGTGCTATAGGTATGCTATGCACCAGTGCCACCTATCAGTGACCAACTGTGCCCACCTGTGCCATCTATCAGTGCCCACCTGTGTCACCTATCAGTGCCCAGTGTCACCTATCAGTGCTGTCTGAGTGTCAATCAGTGCCGCGTATCAGTGCCGTCAGTGCTGCCTATTAGTGCCCATCAGTGCTGCATATATGTGCCCCATCATCAGTGCAAACTTATCAGTGCCAATGTGTACTGCCTCATCAGTGCCCGTCAGTCTGTCCTCATCAGTGCCCATCAGTGTAGCCATATCAGTGCCCGTCAGTGAAGGAGAATATGTTCTTATACAAAGTTTTGTGACAGAAACAAAGAAAAAATTTCGGTCTTTTTTCATTTGTAGCACAAAAAATAAAAACCGCAGGGGTGTTCAAATACCACAAAAAGAAAGCTCTATCTGTGGAAACAAAATGATAAAAATTTTGTTTGGGTACAGCGTTGCACGACCGCGTAATTGTCATTCAAAGCACAACAGCACTGAAAGCTGGTCTGGGTGGGAAGTGTTCTAAGTGCCTAGTATTGAAGTGGTTAAAGAACTCTTCCTAATCTTCAAGGACAGTCTACTGACAAGATTGGTACCAGCTGATTGGCGAAAAACTCACATGGTACCAATATTCAAAAAAGGGCAGAGATCTATTCCTTGGAACTATAGGCCTGTCAAACGTTGGTAGTTTGTAAACTATTTAAGGGGATGATAAGGGACTATATCCAAGAATTTGCTGAGGAAAACAGTATCATTAGCAGTATTCAGCAGGGGTTTAAGAAAGGTCACTCTTGCCAAACCAACCTATTAACATTCTACGAGGAAGTGAGCTGGCATCTGGACAATGGTAGGCTGGTGGATGTGGTGTATCTGGATTTTGCAAAAGCATTTGATACAGTCCCCCACAAATGCTGGGATAAATAGCTTGATTTCAGTATTTGTTGATGACACAAAAATATGCAGTAACTTTACAAGAGGACCTGAATAAATTAATGGAGTGGGCTACTGCATGGCAAATTAAGTTTAACACTGGAAAATGTAAGGTAATGCACTTGGGGGGATAAAAATATAAACACAAGTTAAAACACAAGAAAAAACAGTCACTTCCAGCGCTAAAAGTCCTCCATAAAAGGCAACCAGGACATCAGTGTTTCAAGATGCTGCCCTCCTTGGATGGGGTAATCCAATAAAAACTAGAATAAACAAGACAAAAGGAAAGCACGCACATCTAGTGCATTACCAGAGACATTTAACAAACATTAAAACCTTTTAACATTTATTAAATGTCTCTGGTGATGCACTTGGTATGCGCATAAACGCAAGTTACTCATTAGGTGGAGAGCCCCTAGGGGCTTCCAGGATGGAGAAGGATCTAGGGGTCCTTGTAGAAGACGGACTAAGCAATAGCATGCAGTGTCAAGCTGCAGCAAACAAAGCCAGCAGAATATTGCATGCATTAAAAAGGGAAGTTATTCCAAAGATAAAGTGATTATTCTGCCACTTTCTAAAACTCTGGTTCGGCCGCATCTGGAGTATTCCGTCCAGTTCTGGTCACCAATCCTCAGAAGGGATGAGCTGGAGAGAATCCAGAGAAGGGCAACTAAATTAATATGAGGTCTGGAGGACCTCGGGTATGAGGAACGACTACAAGCGCTAAATGTATTCTCCCTGGAGAAGAGATGTTTGAGAGGAGATTTGATAGCGATATACAAATATCTCAACGGTGATCCCAGCGTAAGTATAAAACTTCTCAGTCCCAGGCAGTGCAAGAGGACATGGGGCCACACAATGAGACTGGAAGAGAAGCAGTTTAACCTTAGGCTGCGTAGGGGGCTTTTCAGTGTCAGGGCGGTTAGGATGTGGAACTCTTCCTCAATCGGTGGTGTCGGCAGGAAGTATGGATAGTTTTAAGACTCTTGGACGTGCATCTAAACCACTTGCTTCCCGGGCCAATTCTGACGCTAAGCTCCTACATGTAAAAATCATCATTTTTTTTGCTAGAAAATTACGCCGAACCCCCAAATGTTATATATTTTTTTTTAGCAAAGACCCTAGGGAATGAGATGGTGGTTGTTACAACTTTTTATCTCGCACGGTATTTGCGCAGTAATTTTTCGAACACGCTTTTTTTAAAAACAAGTTTTATATATTAAAAAATAAGAAAATAGTAAAGTTAGCCCAATTTTTTTGCATAATGTGAAAGAGGATGTTAGGCCGAGTAAATAGATGCCTAACATGTCACGCTTCGAAATTGCGCACACTCATGGAATGGCGCCAAACTTCGGTATTTAAAAATCCCCATAGTTGACGCTTGAAAATTTTTTTACAGGTTACATGTTCAGACTTAGAGGAGGTCTAGCGCTAGAATTATTGCTCTCGCTCTAACGTTTGTGGCGATACTTCACATGTGTGGTTTGAACGCCGTTTACAGTTTGCGGGTGTGACTTACGTATGCGTTCGCTTCTGTGCATGAGCTTGCGGTGATGGGGGCCCTTTAAATGTTTTTTTATTATTATTATTGTTTATTTTAACTTTATTTTTACACTGTCTCTTTAAAAATATATTTTTTTATCACTTTTATTCCCATTACAAGGAATGTTTAAATCTGCCGGGCCAAACGTGACGTCATACATCGTGCCCGGACCTCCAAGGCGCCTAGAGATGACTGGTGACCATTTGGTCACCAGTCATCTCCATGATCAATTTCTGCCGGGGACGATTCATTCTTCTGGCCGCCGATGGCATGGGTGGCCCGGGAGAAGCATCGGAGGCTGGTGGAAGGGGGACATCCTTTCCCGCTACCTGTAAGAACGATCAAGCGGCTGAACTGCCACTATGATTGTTCTTACGGTGCACAGAATCGCCGGCCCTAAAAAACGGTATCTGAATGGCACCATTCAGATATCCCCGCTCAAGGCTGCGACGTCATATGACGTGACTGGGCAGGAAGTGGTTAATTAAAATAATATACAGGGATATGGGAAATGATTTTTCTAAACACACACACACCTACACAGGTTGAACTGGATGGACTGTTGTCTTTATTTAACCTTACCAACTATGTAACTATAATGAGTTTTTTGAACATGTAATTTTTTCCAGACATTTTGTCCAATAATAAGATAATTCCAGCACACAGCATGTACATAGCAAAAATTACACCTCAAAATACATTGTGCTACTCCTCCTGAGTATGGCGATACCACATGTGTGATACTTTTACACAGCCTTGTCACACACAGAAGCCCAACATTGAAGTAGCACCTTCAGGTGTTCTAGGAGCATAAATTATACAACTCATTTGTCAAAAACCTATTACACTTTTGAAGGCCCTGGAGCACCAGGACAATGGAAACACCCACAAAACAACCCTATTTTGGAAAGCAAACACCACAACATATAATCTATGAGGCATACTGAGTCTTTTGAACATGTCATTTTTTTCCAGAAGTTTTTGGAAAATGTGGAAAGAAAATGAAAACGCATTTTGTTATACAAAGTTGTCCATTTATAAGATATTTCTAACACATAGCATGTACATGCCAATAATGACACCCCAAAATACATAGTTACATAGTCAGGTTGAAAAAAGACAATTACATCTAGTTCAACAAAAAAAAAAAAATAGAAAAATGATATGTAACCATACAATCCATCGCCCACAATTAACCCAGAGGAAGGCAAAAAACCTCAGCAAAGCATGATCCAATTTGCTATAGCGGGGGGAAAAATCCTTCCTGATCCCCCAAGAGGCAATCTGATTCACCCTGGATCAACTTTACCTAAAAATGTTAGTACCCAGTTATATTATTTTCATTAAGGAAAGAATCCAGGCCTTTTTTAAAGCAATCTACCATGCTGGCCAAAACCACCTCTGGGGGGGGGGGAGTCTATTCCACATTTTCACAGCTCTAACTGAGAAAACCTTTCCATATTTGGAGATTAAATCTTTTTTTCCTCTAGAGTTAAAGAGTGCCCCCCTGTCCTTTTTGATGACCTTAAAGTAAATAACTCCACACCAAGTTCACTATATGGACCACTTATGTATTTGTACATGTTGATCATATCCCCCTTAATCTCCTCTTCTCAAGAGAGAATAAATTCAGTTCCTCTAATTTTTCCTCATAGCCTAGCTCCTCCATGCCTCTTAGTTTGGTTGCCCTTCTCTGCACTTTCTCCAGTTTCCCAATATCCTTTTTGAGAACTTGTGCCCAAAACTGAACTGCGTATTCCAGATGAGGTCTTACTAATGATTTGTACAGGGGCAAAATGATGTCTCTATCTCTGGAGTCCATACCTCTCTTAATACAAGAAAGGATTTTGCTTGCTTTGGAATCCACAGCTTGGCATTGCATGCCATTATTAAGCTTATGATCTGCCAAACCCCCAGATCCTTCTCCACTATGGATTCCCCCAGTTTTACTCCCCCTAGTATGTACGACACATGCATATTCTTAGCCCCCAAATGCATAACTTTACATTTATCAATATTAAACCTCATTTGCCACATAGTCGCCCAATTAGACAGTGCATTAAGGTCTGCTTTGTAAATTGGAGACATCCTGTAAGGACGTTATTCCACTGCATAGCTTGGTGTCATGGTGCAAACACTGAAATGGTACTTTTAATCCCAGACTCTATATCATTTATAAATGTATTGAAAAGTAAGAGTCCCAACACTGAACCTTGGGGTACACCACTGATAACCTTATACCATTCAGAGTAAGAATCGTCAACCACTACTCTCTGAATTCGGTCTTTTAGTCAGTTTTCTATACATTTACAAACTGATCTTTCCAAGCCTGTAGACTTTACCTTACACATTAGCCATGTGTGGGGAACTGTGTCAAACGCTTTTGCAAAATCCAAGTATACAACGTTCACAGCCACCCCTCTGTCCAGGGTTTTACTTACCTCCTCATAAAAAGAAATCAGGTTTGTTGGACAACTTCTGTCTTTTTTTGTTATTAAAGAATTTTTATTGGTTATTTAACCACTTCAATACTATGCACTTAGAACACTTTCCTACCAGACCAATTTTCAGCTTTCAGTGCTGTTGCGTATTGAATGAGAATTGCGCGGTCATGCGACGCTGTACCCAAACAAAGTTTTTATCATTTTGTTCCCACAAATAGAGCTTTCTTTTGGTGTTATTTGATCACCTCTGCGTTTTTTATTTTTTGCGCTATAAACAAAAAAAGACCAAAAATTTTGAAAAAAATTCTCTATTTCTGTCACAAAACTTTGTAAATAAGTAAATTTTCTCCATCACTGATGGGCACTGATGAGGCTACACTGATGGGCACTGATCTGGCAGTACTGATTGGCACTGATGAGGTGGCACTGATGATAAGGCACTTATATGCAGCAATGATGAGCACTGTTAGGTGGCACTGATAAGCAGCACTGACGAGCACTGATATGGAACACTGACGGGCACTGATATGCAGCACTGACGGACACTGATAAGCGGCACTGATGGACACTGATAAGCGGCACTGATGGGCACTCATAGATGGCACTGATTGGCACTCATAGGCGGCGCTGGGCACTGATAGGTGGCACTGATGGGCACTGATAGGTGGGCACTAGCAGGTGGCACTGGTGGGCACTGATATGTGGCACTGGTAGGGGCACTGGTGCACACTGATAGGGGCACTGGTGGGCATATGTACAGAAAGGGGCCCATTCCCTGGTGGTCTAGGGTGGCATCTGAAGGTGGCACTAAGTGCCATTCATATTGGGCACTATGCCCCTTACCTGGTGGTGTAGGGTGGTCTCCCTGGTGGTCCAGATCGGCTCCCTGCTGGTCCTGGGTGGGGACATCGTTGGTGGTCCTTGGGCAGGCTCCCTGGTGGTCTAGTGTGGCGATCTGAGAGGGGGCTATGCTGATAAATCATCAGCACAAACCCTCCCTGTCAGGAGATCAGCCGATTGGCTCTCCACTCCTCAGGTCTGCATACCTGAGTACAGGAAAGCCGATAAACGGCTTTCCTGTGTTACACCGTGACCAGCCGTGATTGGTCATGGCTGATCACATGGTAAAGTGCTTCAGATGGAAGCACTTTACTGAGATCGGTATTGCGGGGGGTCAGACTGACCTCCCACACCACCGATCGCCGCAATGCGCGCCCCCCCCCGGGCGTGCGGCGGCTTGTTATCCTGAGGACGTCATATGACGTCCAGTCAGGATAACTCAACCACTTCCCGGCCGTCATTCTGCATACGGCGTCGGGAAGTGGTTACAGATAACATAGTAATTACACGTTCACATGTTAAGTAGGTTGTTTACATATGCGTATTAAATACGAAATATGGATGGTAGTAAAGCGTACACAATAAAGTCCATCAGTGGCACATAACAACAAATTCAGTTTTTTAAGAATTGGTGTTTATATATTAAGGTTAATCATAGATTACATATGTATTTTCTACCTATGCAAGACATAAGTGTTTTGTAGGTTGGGAGCACCTGTAAGGTAGAGAATACATTGTGTAATGTGATTCAGACATGTGAGAGCTGGCTTTAAAGCATTCAGAACAGGCCTTCCATTGTTTGTCTATGAAAGTGAGTCTGTTTTCTGAGGCTGCATACATGCATTCATATATTCCATGAGTATGTACCGTTTCTACTACTTCCTGAAGTTGTGGAATGGTGGTAGATTTTCAATGTCTGGTAATTGTTTACCTTGCTGCTGTGAGTATGTTTATGGTGATGTGTTTGACATGTGAAGGGATTAGGTCTATGCCCAGATTTAGTATGGCTAGTTCCAGGGATAGAATTATTGGGGATTTGGTGACGATGTGGATGAGGTAGGAGATGTCTGACCAGAATTTTTGAAGCTTACTGCATTGATACATAATATGAAGTAATGTACCAATAGCATTGCAATCTCTCCAACAAAGAGGGGGCAAAGAAGGTGTATATTTGTGTATTTGGCGTGGAGTAATATACCATCTCAGATTGAGTTTTAGGTTTAGCTCCCATAAATTGGAAGCTTTGAAGGTTTGGTTCGTGGCTTTGATTGCTTGGGGCCACTGAAGGGTTGAGAAGGACTTCCCAATGTCTGTTTCCCAGTGTAGCATTGGTTTAAGCTTAGATGGGACATTTTTCACTCCAAAAAGTCCATAAAACATTGAGATTCCCTTTGTGGTGGGTTGGACGGTCATGAGGTAAGCGACTATATCTTTGTGTAGTTTTATTTTCAAATGTGGATTTCTTATAAGGCAGTATGCTATTTGGGTGTATTTGAAGTAATCAGATTTGGTAATGGAGAATTCTTGAACCTGGGCGGTAAAGGGTTTTATAGATCCATTGCTATACAGGTTGTCTATAAATTTGATACCTTGATTGACCCATGTGCTAAGTGATAGTATCTTGTGTTTGATCACAGATATGGGCATTTTCATGTCGCTAGGCCTCTCACATTTGTGGGCATATTTTCTGAGGTGGATGAAGGCTAGGGCGGTTGCTGTGATTGTGGGTGAGTGATGGGAGTATTTCTTGCCAATTTGTGGGTTGCTTAGGAGCCATGTTTGGGGGTTGTTACCTGGGATTTGTGTTTCCTCTATGTCTCTCCAAGGACTAATTAATTCTTTTATAAACCATGGTCTGATCTGAGCTAGGATGGTTGCGTAATAGTAATCTTTCCTATTTGGCAGGCCAGCACCCCCACAATTTCTATGTTTATATAGATTAATTCTGGAGCTTCATGGTTTGGTTGATTTCCAAACATATTTGCTTATTGTGGTTTGTAAGGAAGCAAAGAAGGAGGCTGGGACTGGAATGGAGAGTGATCTAAATATATATAGTATTTAGGGGAGTTTAAGCATCTTAAATGCGGCCAGTCTACCTAGCTATGACAGGTGAAATTTGGATAGTTAATCCAGCTGTTTAGGTAGTTCAGATAATATGGCAGAGCAGTTGGCCTTAACTAGTGACTCAACATTTTTAGTTAGGTTGATGCCTAAGTAGGAAATAGCATGGTCTGCCCAAGTAAAGGGGTATTTCGATTTTAACTGAGATTGGAGGTCTTCCGGGAATTTTTAAAGGTAGGATGGGCGATTTAGCAGCATTAACCTTATAATAAGATATACCACTGAACCAATCTAGTAAATTATTTGCCTAAGCCAGGGATGTTGCCGGGTTGGAGAGTATGAGAATGATGTCGTCTGCAAATAGGTTTATTTTATGCTCCTGTTTATTAATTTGTAGTCCGGTGATATTATGTGTTGATCAAATTTTTTCAGCTAGGGGTTCTATTGCTAAGTTAAAAATGAGGGGGCATCCGTGTCTGGTCCCGTTGGTTATGTTAAAAGGGGTGGATAACATGGATGAGCAGTATACTTGGGCTGACGAAATTTGAATATAGGGCTAATATTGCCGACATTATGTAACCTTGAAAGCCAAATTGTTTGAGGGTTTGTTCTAGGTATCCCCAGTGTACTCCGTCAAATGCCTTTTCTGCATCCAAAGAAAGGAGCAGAGAAGGCTTTCCTGAGCTTTGTGCACGGTGGATCAGATTGACCTTTTTGCATGTGGCGTCGGACGTTTGGCGCCCTTTAACAAATCCGATTGGTCAGTGTGGATTAGAGTGGGTAGGAGGTTGATTAGTCTGAATGCAATTACTTTGGCATAAAGCTTAGTGTCATTATTAACCACTTCCCGACCAGCGCCGTAAATAGGCGGCGGTCAGGTTTGAGCGGCTCTACCGGGACATAGCCTGCACCTGCAGGCTATATCCCGGTATCATTTTTTAGAGCAGGCGGTCGGCTATCCGACTCGGGAGCTGCTCGGTCGTTACCCCAGGGGGCGGGAGGGGACATCCCCCCCTCCCGCCGCTCTTATCCGGCCTCCCGTCCCACCGGGAGACCGGAGCGACGATCCGGCGTGCCCGCCGGCTGGAAGGAGACCGGACAGAAGCCGTACTCGGCTCTGATCGGGTCTCTTTGGGTAAATTCCGGAAGCGACGTCACTTCCGGTTTACTCGGCGGCTAACGGCGCCAATTTTAAAAAAATGACAGTATTCAGAATCGCCGTTTTTGGCAATCTGAATACTGTGAAGTGCAAAGGAGGAATAGGGGGTCTTTTAGACCCCCCCCCCCCGGCCCTCCAAAAAGAGTACCTGTCAGCATATGTTACTATCACAAGTGATGTTTACATTCCTTATGATAGCAATAAAAGTGATCAGATTTTTTTTTTTTTTTTTTAAAGGAACAGTGCTTAAAATAAATGAATAAAATTTAAAAAAAAATGTAAAGTACCACCGTCCCCGCGAGCTCGCGCAGAAAAGAAAACGCATATGTAAGTCGCGCCCACATATGAAAACGGTGTTCAAACCACACATGTGAGGTATCGTCGCGATCGCCAGAGTGTGAGCAATAATTCTAGCAAAAGACCTCCTCTGCACCTCTAACCTGGTAACCGTTAAAAATTTTTAAAGCGTCGCCTATGGAACTTTTTAAATACCGGACTTTGTCGCCATTCCGCGAGTGCGCACAATTTTCAACAGTGTCATGTATGGTATCTATTTACTCGGCATAACATCCTCTTTCACAATATACAAAAAAATTGGGCTAACTTTATTGTTATCTTATTTTTTAACTCAAAAAAGTAAAATTTTTCCAAAAAAATTGCGCTTGAAAGACCGCTGCGCAAATACCGTGTGACAAAAAGTATTGCAACAATCGCCATTTTATTCTCTAGGGTGTTTGAAAAAAAATATATATAATGTTTGGGGATTCTAAGTAATTTTCTAGCAAAAAAAAATGTTTTTAGCTTGTGACCACCAAATGTAAAAAAGTGGCCCGGTTGGTAAGTGGTTAAGTAAGGAGATGGGACAGAAATTTTGGGGGGTGATTGGCTCCTTTCCTGGCCTCGGCAAGGTAATAATTGTTGCTTTTAACATTTCTGCAGGTTGAGAGGCCGAGGATGCAGCTTCATTGAATATAGTCGTTAAGTGTTTCTTGAGGATGTTTTTGAACTTTTTGTAATATTCTCCTAAAAATCCATCTGGTCCTGGGGCTTTGTTTTTTGGTAGCTTGTTTATAGCTTTGTCTATTTCTGCTTCTAAGAAGGAGGCATTGAGGGATGATAGCTGATCTTTTGTTAATTTGGGTAGTTTAATTGAGTCTAAGAATGCCTGTATGTCTTCCATGTGGGTTTGAGGTGTTACTGTCCTCTTTTGAGGTTATATAGTGATTTGTAGTAATCGTTAAACGCATTCACTATAGCTTGGGGATAATATAATTTTTGTTTGGTGGCTCCATGTAGCAGAAAGGGGATGTGAGTTTTGAGTCTGGGGCTTTTAATAAGGTGAGCCAAAGATTTGCCTGGTCTGTTGTTGCATGCGTAGGCTTGCATTATAAAATTCTGTTGGGACTTGTCAAAGCTTTCTAGCAATAGTGCCTGAGTTCCATTCTTAATTGGAAGATGTTTGATTTCGATGATTCTGATGGATTCTGTTTGTTATATCATCAAGCAGTTTAGTGATTTGCTGCCTCCTCTGCCTCTTTTCTCTGGATCCTCTTTGGATAAAGAGGCCTCTAATGAAGGCCTTGTGTGAAGCCCATATGGTGTGAAAGTTTTTGACAGAGCCTACGTTTCTTTAAAGTAGATGTTCTGTTTTTCCGAAAGAGAGGTTGTGAAGTCCTCATGTTGTAGAAGTTGGGTGTTCATTGGGTGTTCAGAACGTAGGTTCTGGTGGTTCTCAATGTTCATGCATATTGGTTAGTTTTCCGCCCAGGTAGCATTTAGGATTTGTGAGGAAGACACTCTCTGGAGGGTCCGTTGGTCTGTTAAGAATAAGTGGGGAGAGATATGTGAAGTCTTTTTCTTCTGCGTGTTGGCATCTCCATACATCGTGTAGTCCTAATTTGTTTGCTAGTGGGTTTAAGGCTGGAATTCTTCTAGTGGATGTAGTTGTGGAGTCTAATGCTGGGTCTGGGGTGATATTGAAATCTCCACACCAAATCACTGCACCTTTTTGTTGACTTTCCGGATGATTCGGAGTTGGTGAGTGTTGGGTGCGTAAATAGCGACTATGGTGTACCATTCCTTGTTGATTGTACCGGTTACAATTAAATAGTGTCCATTCTGATCATTGAGGCATGTTTCAACTTGGAAAGATGATGAGTCCTTGAAAGCTAATAGTACCCCCTTCCTTTTTTGTGGTGCATTGGCTATAAGTATGGTAGAAAATTTGCGGGAAGTGCATTTGCGGGGTTTGTCCTTGCAGAAATGTGTTTCCTGCACACTGAGGATTTCGCAATCGGTCTGTGACGCTAGTTTCCACAGGGAGGCATGCTTGGAAGGGTGGTTCAGACCGTTTGCGTTTATAGCTAGTATTTTTACCATTTTTGAGTGTCGGGTTGGTTATTGGCGATGAGAAGCATCAGAGTTAATGTGGTTGGTAACAACCTGGTTTATACTCAGTGGTGGTTTGTTGGTATTTTGCCAATGTGGAGTGCTCAATTTAGTATAGTTAAGAGTACAGTGAACGTGTATGTTAACAACCTTGATGATTGAGGTGGCGAAGGCTCCACAAACTGGGAGCGTAAAACAAATCAAGAAAAATCAAAAACAAGAGAAACTAAAAGAAAACAAAACTATTCTTATCTCTTCCTGTAAACTTGCACGACTGGTGCGCAGCGGAAGTCGGGTTGGAGGTGAAAATACGTTCTTAGAGCTGAATTACCGAGTGAACTGTCTAGGAACTTGAGATGCCCACCATTTTTAGGTGGGTTGGCGGTGTTTGACTGGTCTTTGTTGCAGGGGTTGAGGATGCGTGGAGTCTTCGGTGCTCTGATCCAGCGCAGAGTTGTCTGGTGATTCTGGGATGATACCCCATTCTTATAACAGCTGCATCCCTGCTTGGATGGAGGAAATCACATGTTTAGTACCATTGTGCACAATAGAAATTTTTGAGGGAGCTATCCTCTGATATTGAATGTGATTGTTCCGAAGAGTTTTGTTGATGTTGTTGAGCTGCCTTCTGCGGCTGAGCGTGTGTTGTGAAAGATCTGTGTAAATTTGGAGCTAACTATAAGGGTCTGGTAGGGATCCAAGAGCTTTTGCCTTTTGCATTAGTTGTTCCTTAATGTGGTAGAAGTGAATTCGTAGTATCACATCTCTAAGAACTGTGTCCGTAAGAAAGGCTGGTTTAGGGAGCCTGTGTATGTGATTGATTACTAGCTCTATATTCTTGGTGTCAGGTAGATGGGACTTAACCACTTAAGGACCGGAAGGATTTCCAGCTTTAGGACCGGAGCCCTTTTTTCAATTTGGCACTGC
>BLSH010017592.1:434830-462709 GCA_018402905.1 Glandirana rugosa | reverse complement strand
CAGAGCCCAGAGGGTTGGGTGCTGCGTCTGTCAGTGAACTCGGAGAAAAGGATTTTACGGTACGTTTTAATAAAATCCCTTTTTCTCCTTACGTTCACTGACAGACGCAGCTCTTCATTGACTTTGTGGGGACGTCCCCAAGCTGTGTCAAAAAAGAGGGGTGGGTAAACGCTAACAACCGTACCCAACTGAACCTCTGAGAAGGCGCCAGTCGCGCCTACACTGCCGCCTGCAAGACTTTGCGGCCAAAAGCAGCATCCAAAGATGCAAACACATCAACTTTATAAAACTCAGTGAACGTGTGAACCGAGGCCCAATCGGCCGCTTTGCACACCTGTGACACCGATGCCTGGTGTCTGAAGACCCAGGAAGTAGTAACCGCCCGGGTAGAGGGAGCCATGACCAGAAAAGGGGGAACCTTGTCCCGAACAGAAGACGCATGAGTCACAGATTTTCTAATCCAAAGAGAAATTGTAGCCGAAGAGGCCGCCAAGCCTTTGCGCGGGCCCTCTGGCAGAACAAACAAGGCATCAGCTTTTTGAAAGGGAGCTGTAGCAGCCAAGTACACCCGTAAGGCCCTCACTACGTCCAAGGCATGCAACTCAAACTCCTTTGGGTGCGATGGACGAGGGCACAACGAAGATAGGACAATATCTTCATTGATATGAAAAGAAAAGACTAACTTCGGAAGAAAAGAAGGAAGGGGTCGCAAGACCGCCTTATCCTTATGCATTACCAAATAAGGAGACTTACACGATAGTGCAGCCAATTCCGACACTCGTCTGGCAGATATGATGGCGACTAAGAAGGCCACCTTCTGCGACAGAAGTTGTAAGGGGATCTCCCTGATTTTTTTATAAGGTGGTTTTTGAAGAACAGAAAGCACCAGATTCAGATCCCACGGAGCCATCGGGGATCTCACCCGAGGCGCCACATGTCGCACACCTTGTACAAAGGTACGAACCAAGGAGTGCGAAACCAAAGATCTCTGAAAGAGTATGGCTAAAGCCGAGATCTGGCCTTTGACAGTACTCAAGGCCAAATGTTTATTCATGCCCTGCTGTAAAAAGGTTAGGACCCTGGACATGACAAACGAGCGAGGGTTATAGCCCTCGCACCAAGCAATGTAAGTCTTCCAGGTGCGGTGAGGAATCTTGCGAGAAGTGCACATGCGAGCTTTTAACAGAGTAGGGATCACGGAGTCGGCCACTCCCCTATCCCCCAGCACCTGGGACTCAATAGCCAAGCCGTCGAAGCCAGCAAGGGTAAAGCGGTGCAATATGGGTCCTTGAGACAGAAGATCGTCTCTCAGCGGGAGCCGCCAGGGAGCGTCTGCCACCATTTGCACCACGTCGGCGTACCAGGTGCGCCGGGGCCAATCTGGGGCCACCAGAATACTTGGTATTCCCTCCAGCATTATTCTGCGCACCAATCTCGGGAGCGGAAGTATCGGGGGGAAGGAGTACAGGAGACGATAATGGCTCCAGGGGACCACCAGAGCGTCCGTGGCCACTGCCAACGGATCCTTCGTTCTGGACACAAAAGCTTCTCACTTTGTGATTGAACCGGGACGCCATGAGATCCACAGCCAGCGTCCCCCATCTGCGGCAAATCGGATTGAACACCTCCGGGTGGAGGGACCACTCCCCCTGGTCCAGCTTCTGGCGACTGAGAAAGTCCGCCTGCCAGTTCTCCACACCTGGAATGTAAATCGCTGAGATCGCCGGAACGTGAAGTTCCGCCCAACGCAGCATCCGAGCTGCCTCTGCAGCCGCCGCTGGGCTACTTGCGCCGCCCTGATGATTCACATACGCCACCGCTGTGGCATTGTCCGAAAGAATTCGGATCAGGCGGCCTTGCAATCACCTTGTCCAATGAAAAAGACACAGTCTGATTGCCCTCAGCTCCAGCACGTTGATGGACAGGCGAGCCTCCTGGGCCGACCAACGGCCCTGGGCTGATAGCTCCCCCAGGACTCCACCCCAGCCGTCTGTGGTGATTATCAGCCCCTGAAGAGGCAGGAACGACGTCCCCTGAGTTAGGGCCGAGTCCCAAAGCCACCAGATCAGACACGCCCCAGGTCTGGGGGCCCAGCCGGATCGGAAGATCCAACGACCGGTGGGAATTGTCCCACTGAGCCAGGATTGCGCGTTGGAGAAAAATGCGTGTGACTCTGAGCAAAAGTTATCGCCTCGAACGACGAGACCATGAGCCCCAGCACCCTCATACAGAACCATAGGGAAGACCGACGGTGCGACTGAAGGGTGCGCACAGCCCACTGTAAACACTGCAGCATTTTCAGAGGGAAGAACACCTTCCCCTGTTCTGTGTCCAGGATGAGACCCAGATACTCCAGACGGTGGGAAGGAGGCACTGACGACTTCTTCAGGTTTAGTAACCAGCCGAAGTCCAGCAGGGATGCCATCGTGATGCACACATTCTCCTCCAGATCCGAGGCAGAGTCCGCTCGCATGAGCAGATCGTCCAGGTATGCCACTATGGCAATGCCTCTCTGACGCAGCCACGCCAACACCGGGCTAGCAAACCTTGTGAAGACCCGGGGTGCAGAGGTCAGGCCGAAGGGGAGAGCTACAAATTGAAAATGGCGATCCCCAACCGCGAACCGCAGGAAAAGCTGATGTCGCGGATGGATGGGTACATGGAGGAACTCATCCCTGGTGTCCAACGACGCCGAAAAAGTTCCCCAGGTGAAGGGCGGCCACCACCGACTTAACAGACTTCAGGTCCAGGATGGGCCGAAATCCCTCCCCCTTTTTGGGTACCACAAAAAGATTTGAGTAAAAACCTTGAAACCTCTCCCCTGGGGGAACTGGTACAATCACCCCTTGGTCTGAGAGGGCCTGTACCACCCCGGAAAAGTACTTTCCTGCACTCCTGCGGGAGACTTAAATTTGATGGGGAGAACCTGTCTGAAGGTAGAGAGATGAACTCTATCCTGTACCCGGTGGACACCACCACCCAGACCCAGCGGTCGGAAAAGTGAGCCAGCCACCTGTCTGCGAACCCCAGAAGACATTCCCCCACCCGACACTCGAGTGGGGGTCACCCATCATGCTGAGGAAGACTTTTCCTCCGTCTTTTCTGTTTGCGCTGCCACTGCCGTCTACCGGTCCCTGCAGCGACCTTACTGGAACGGGTCCCTTTTTCTGCCGCGCCCGGGGCGCGAAAGGCTACTTCTGACCCGAAGTAGAGGGCTCCTGTCTACGGCGAAACTCTCGGCTGCGGGGCTCCGGAAGGAAAGGGCCCTTACCCCCCGCGAAAACCTTGATGATTTCATCAAGACGCACCAAATAGACGCCCACCCTGAAAAGGGAGGTCAGCCAAAACTCATTTGGAAGCATGGTCCCTGTACCAGGAACGCTGCCAAGGAATTCGTCGACGTCTGACGGCCGAGATCGATATTCTGGACAACAAGGTCAGAATATCCATTCACAGAGGTATTAACAACCCTTGGAGTAAACTCAGCCTTCTGCGGCGCCTCCATCAGGCGACCGCCTAATAGGTCCTTCACAAGTTCTTCCATGCATACAGCTAGATGCTGTGCCGTCATGGCCGAAGCCAGAGCCTGTCGCACAGCAGAGCCCGCGTTCAAGAATAGGGACTTCAAAAGTGCCTTTGTCTTTTTTTTTTTTTTTTTCAGCGGAATCCGAGAGGGAAGGGGTACCTTCCATAGGAATAGTAGTCGCCTTGGTAAGGCGTGCAATTGGTGGATCCACCACGGGTGATCCCCATTTGTTTGGAAGCTCTCCTCAATGGGATAGCGAACCGCAAAGCGTGTTGTCAGTGAGGAGGAACGCTGCAGGCGCTGCCGCTCACAATAGGAGATGGTCAAAAGAAAAATTCATTCTTGGGGGCCCCGGGGGCCCAAAAGATCCGCACACATACGCAGCAGGTCGAATTTCTTGATCCAGCTGCAACTCCGTGTGAATGCCAGCGACAATTGCCTTTTTTTTTTTTTTTTTTTATTTGGCAGCTGCTGGCCCCTGGTCCCCCTCAGTTAGAATACTGTCACCACCTGAGGCCACATCCGGCTCAGAATTCTCCCCTGATGGTAAAGAGGGGGACGCTTCTTGGGGACCCGCATAGCGGCGTCCTCACGGGGAAAAAACTCACCGCCCGCAGCAGGTTAAGAAAAGCCCCTTGATCTGTGCCACCTCAGCAGGTGCAGCAGGGAGATCAGCCATAGTTGTCCCAGAAAAAAACACAGGGATGGAAGGGGCGCCCCCATACAGCCACACACCCACAGTATCAGAGGACAGCACCCCGCCACCACCAGCACCCGGAGGAAGCTATACTTGCTGTTCCGCCGCCTTGTGCAGATCGTCAGAAGAGCTGCCCGTATCACCGCTGTTCCTGAGAGAAGGGAGAAGCTGCAGCCACGTGTAGATTCGCAGAGCATGCAGTCAAAATGGCCGCCGTGAAACACTAGAGGCCGAACACACCTTTAGGAAACGTGCAGTACCGAAAATGGCCGCTCGAGCGCTAGAGGGAAAGCCCCATAGTCTGAAAATGTCCGCGGCTACGGCAAAATGGCGGCGGTCTGCCGCAAAATGGCGGCCGATCGCCGCATGGCGATCCGGACAAGAAGGCCGGAACGATCGTGGCGGTGCTGGGGGGGAGGGTGTGGCAGGGGGCAAGATGGAGAGCAGTTCCCACCAGTGGCTACCCCGGGACAATTGTGAAAACACAGGGTTGGGTGCCGGTCGTCGGGCCCCCTTCATGCCCTTAAAAAGGGGGGAAGGCAGGGTGCTCACTTACCAGTCCGACGCCACGGTAGCCACTCAAAAGCAGACTTTCCGCCCCTGATGTGCGGTATGCTGCAGGCCCAAAGTCGCCCTGCCGAATCGCATCAGTAAAGGGGACCAACAGGGAAGTTCTATCCCGGGCCGCCCGCACGGAACGGGCAAGATGCGGCGGGTCCCCCATAGCGGGACTGGCTTTGCATCATGTTGGCCAGGTCGGGGAAAGTACAGAGCTCCAGGACTCTCTATGCCCCGACCGGCTTCTTGATAGTAGATCATCTTGATTGCAGTAAAAAAATAAAGGCAAAAAGTAAAAAAAAAAAATGGTCATAATAGGACTGCAGTTCCCCTATAGCAGGGAAGCCAGGTCAACTCCTTGCAAACTAGGCATTGAAACTGAAGAGCTATACTGTGAGGGGGTTTGATGTAGGAAGAGAGGACGGCCCCCAGGGGAGGGGCCAGCTGATTCTTTTCTCTGCCTAGTTAACTCCTAGTGGGACGAACATAAAACCCCACAAAGTCAATGAAGAGCTGCGTCTGTCAGTGAACGTAAGGAGAAACATTTTTTTCCAACAAGAACTCATCTATGTTGTCTTTTATTAAACTCTCAAGAAGTATCTTCCCAGGTATAGAAGTTAAACTAACAGGTCTATAGTTATTTGGTAAAGACTTTGATCCCTTTTTAAATATGGGCACCACATTGGCCCTACGCCAATCCAGAGGTAATATTCCAGTCATTAAGGAGTCCCTAAAAATTAGATACAATGGCTTTGAAATTAAGATGCTCAATTCCTTTAGGATCAATGGATGAATGCCATCTGGTCCAGGTGCTTTATCTACCTTTATTCTGTCTAAATACTTCTGGATCATTTCACTTTTGAGCCATGGTGGATCATTTGTGGCTGTGTCACTACCACCCCCATCGTTGACATGAGCTCCCCCATGCTCCTTTGTATACACAGAGCTGAAGAATGTATTTAATAAGTTTGCCTTCTCTTTGTCCCCAGTCACGCACTCTAGATTATTTTGTAAAGGGCCTACATGCTCAGACCTGACCTTTTTACTATTAATATATACATATATATAATATATATATCCTACTATCTTTTGCAATCTATTGTTCGTTTTGAATTTTTGCGTCCTTAATTTCCTTTTTACATATTCTGTAATATTCTTTGTAACAGTTATATACATTCTGCTACTCCTGAGTATGGTGTTACCACTTGTGTGAGACATTTACACAGCCTGGCCACATACAGAGGTCCAACATCCAAGGAGCACCATCAGGTTACATAGTCACATAGTTGGTGATGTTGAAAAAGGATACCAGTCCATCCAGTTCAACATATGATGTGTGTGTGTGTATGTGTCTTTGTCAATAGTACATTGTATACCCCTGTATGTCGTGGTCATTAAGGTGACCATCTTTTTTTAAACTATCGACGCTCTTTGCTGATACCACTACTTGTGATCTAAAGATATAAATTACACATCTAATTTTCTGACAACCAATCACATTTTTGAAGGCCCTTCATATTTCTAACATATAGCATGTACGTACTAAGAATTACACCCCAAAATATACTGTGCTGAGCAAAGGGTAAACAAAAGATTACCTGTGGTTTTAGTAGTGCTGTTGTCCACAGGAGATCATTGGTCCAGGCAGCAGGCAGGGACGTGGTCAGCGACAGTGAATGGAATTGTCCATGCAGCAGGCAGGAATGTTGTCCATAGTTAGTACAGGCAGGGATAATGTCCATATACAGTCTAGGGTCAGTGCATGTAGAGATATCGCCAGCAGTGTCAAAATATTGGTCCTGGTATTAGGCAGGAACATGGTCCATAGTACAGGTAGCAGGCCAGGAAAGAATGGGGGCAGGGGTAGAGTCTTCTCCCACCCAAATCTCTTTGAAATCTCCGGTCTACAGACCCTAATCCGGGAATGAGAAATCCAAAAAATTAGTTTTATTCATCCAGAAAAACAATTCTGAAGCCCCTCACATATGTGGGACCCCTGTGTTATGAATCACACTATTCCAGTAGCAGGGTAACAGATCAGTCCAAGAGGCAGGCAAAAAATGTGGTCAATAAACAGTCCAGAGTCAGTTCCAGAGCAGGCTGAGGTATGTTTAGCGTTAGGCAGAAGCATGGTCGTATAACAGGCCAGGGTCAATTCCTGAGAAGGCAGTAGTATGTACAGTTTAGTGCAGGGCTCAAAATTTTAAGTCCTGAGCTACTAGCCAGGCCTTATGAGTTACTTTCTACCATTTGTCCCACCTAACCGCTACTCTGCCCCGCCCCTAAACGCCCTTGAAAATGATCTCATAAAATGTCAAAATATTTTTTGCAGAATTAAGCTACAAAAATAAATAATAACAATAACTTTAACATTATTAACATAAATCATATGTCATTGATTTAATTGTGATAAAATAAGTATAACACAACTAAGCCGCAATATCCCGGAAATGTTCCGGATGCAGCAGCGAGACGCCGTGTCTGCCTCTGCCTCCTCTCAGGTATCCTCACACAGATCTCGCTCGCCTAGCAGAAGTCTGCTGCACTCACGAGGAAGTCAGTACTCAGGAGCTCCCTCTCTGAATCTAAATGATTTCCACAATATCGGAAAAATACCCTGTCAGCTGCTATCTCCGATCTGTGCACAGATATCCGTGGTATCGCTTGCAGGGTAGGAGAGGGGGAAAAAATAACTACACGCCATGATGCTGCCCTATGCCATGTTCAACAAGTCAGAGTCCCATGCTGTGCATTTAAGAGAACTTCAGGGCCACCTTGAGGATCTAGTCAATAGGGGGCGCCGCCACAACCTAAGGGTAAGGGGTCTACCCGAATCCATAGAAACCAGCAGCCTCTCACCAACCGTGACTGCGATCTTCAACAATCTTTTAGAGAGACAACAGGATATGCCCATAGAAATAATATGCCTCGTTAACTACCCCTTGAAAGGGGAAATCCTCAGGAAAGTGTGTAACCGCAATCACCTAGTATATCAAGGCACAGAGCTTAAAAATTTTCAGGACCTCACCAACATAACTCTACAGCGCACAAGGGAACTTCGACCTCTGCTAGAAATCCTCCGAGCTAGAGCTATTACCTGTATAAAGCAAAACACAGCGCTCTCCAAAATTAGTGAAATGTACTTCAAATAATGCTGCTGCTTTAGTGAAAAATATATCTAAAAATAGAAAAAAAAAGGTTGCAAATGTTTTCAGCAGCGCAATTGTAAATAAATGATCACACATATCATGACATAAAGTGCTTGCGCTAACAGTCCATCTGAGACAAAAATCAATTGTCCATAAAGTGCTGTGAAGCAAAACTCGAAATCAGTAACTCCTCCACCAGTGCCACCATGTGAGAGCATTAAACACACTGAGGCTCACCAGATGTCCCAAGGTCAATCAGCATGTCTTAAAACAGACGACAATCTCCCCAACAGAGTGCTCCACAAAATCACCAGCTTCCATTGTCTAATCTTTCTGTCAAAGTAGCTTGTATGGGAAGTTGGAGAAATGCCCTCTCATAGTGTAGTATTTAATTTAAAAGAACAGTTTTAATGTTAAAAATGCGCTTACATGTCAAAACTTCAAAACGATCATTCATGTAACAGCCCATGTGACCAAGTCGGAAGTGACGAAATGCGTCAGTGACGTGGCCACGCGACGACTCACACCGAGCGGATTGGATCCAAAGTGACGCTGCGGATGAGAACGAACAAGTGGCGATCACGAATGGGTAACAAGACCGCTCGTTTATGTTACACGAATGATCGTTTTGAAGTTTTGACATGTAAGCGCATTTTTAACATTAAAACTGTTCTTTTAAATTAAATGCTACACTATGAGAGGTAATTTCTCCTTCTTCCCATACGAGCTACTTTGACAGAAAGATTAGATGGTGGAAGCTGGTAATTTTGTGGAGCACTCTGTTGGGGAGATTGTCTGTTTTAAGACATGCAGATTGACCTCAGGACATCTGGTGAGCCTCAGTGCGTTTAATGCTCTCACGTGGTGGCACTGGTGGAGGAGTTCCTGATTTTGAGTTTTGCTTCACAGCACTTTATGGACAATTGCTTTTTGTCTCAGAAGGACTGTTCCCACATGCACTTTGTTATGATATGTGTGATCATTTATTTATAATTGCACTGCTAAAAACATTTGCAACCTTTTACGTTTTCTATTTTTAGAAGAGCTATTACCTACTGCTGGAAGTTCCCTTTATGCCGGTTGGCTTCTTCACACTGGCATACAGCGAATCTGAGCGTCCCGGAGAACCTGGAGCATTTCTGTGACACTCTGAACATACCCCTCGTCGATCTACCAGATTGCTATAACGACTTCCGCTTACCTGTGATGCGATGTGCCAACTCCATGGACGACATACGCGAAGCTGCCCATCGGGGCCTTAGCTGCCGTCGCTCATTGCTGCTCAATTCTCCTCGCTCTACAGCCCAAGGTGCTCCGAGGAATGGCAGCCCAACAGCCTCGCCGGCTCACCGAAGAGCCCGCCATTCCTCCTGAAACGATTCATGCTCTACCTGGCCCAAGGTCAGTACACTCCCCTGGTTGACTGGTTGATTGCTTGTACACTTCTTATGCTACATACGGGATCCGTGCCCACATGCCCACAGAAGCACATTATGGAATACTCTGTAATCCCTCACTGACCCTGAGACGCCCCAAAACCCTTCCACACCCCCCTGAGACATGGAACTGTCCATTACCTCCCCAACCTCTACTGGCCCAGGACATCCTTCGGGATACCCCTAACACTAATCGCCCGCCTTGAAACACTACCACCATCCAATGCTGGGTTCACAGCTCCTATCCATGGCTTTCCACACACCACTGCAGGGAGTGGTGTCCACTTGTGCCAACTACCATACCAACCCAGGCTGCTCGTATAAATATAAGGCAAAACTGAGTTATCTCCATGAGTTTGCTCATCCATACCACCTATATCTTATGAAGTTGAGATTTCCAGGACTTCCACTTCACCAAACTCATACTTCTCATCATACAGCCTCTAATAGACTTGCTGCCCCTCGCTTTGCCATAATCTTGCCTAATACCAAAGACTGGTACAGTAATCTCCTATTCCCATCGGCACTCGACCCCAAGCTGCTCCCCAATCCCCTACATATCCACCTTACCTCCCAGGAACAGATATCACCGGAGGTTAGATACTTTAACCGCTCCCTCACCCCCCCTCTTTTTTTTTTTCTCATCTCCCACTAGGCTACCAAAAGTGGACTGAACTTTAGAGATATTTCGCACCTCTTCCACTTATTGCAAGAGATGCAATCCTGTACAACAACCAACCAGAGGTAAATACAGTTATATAGTTAAAGTGTACTATTGGGTCGAGATCTTGATAAACTCTGTTAACTCGGTTTTGTTCCACTTTCTACACTGTTTGCTTGGTTGAATTGCACTGTGTCTTACAAGAGTTACTAGAGCTATTAATGATATTTGAGTCCTTTGGTAAGTGAGGGGGACTCCGGGAGAGATTGTCGCACTACATTCTACATTACATTATATCCCACCCTGGGAACCCCAACCTAAGAGAAAGGGTAAGTGCACAGTAAGCTGGGGATATTCCATTCTTTTTAAACCCTCTCTCTCAGAGCCCTAACGTCCACTGGAGGTCGTTTATTCGCTCAGTTTTGGGTACAGACCATATTCACTGTGTCCCAGCTGACTAAGTCACTGTTAAAACCAGACTTATTACTAGGTCATTTTGTTACTCTGATAGCAGTTGTAGTCACGTTGCTGAATACTGTTCTATATGAAGGCTTACCCTGAATATACTAGTTTATATTATGTCATGGGTACAAACACCCTCCTCAGCTGTACAAACACATCTTGGCTTAGAAACCTCTCCCACTATCCACAGAGACCTACCCTGCTTAGATTAGATTACATTATTGAAAAACCATACCCCTCCCTTAGGACACCAATCCACTACCATATCTACTCTAATGACCTCTCATCATCCTCCACAACAAATGCATCCTGCCACCTGCCATGGTGCTTCTTTTCCTTTCACCACTGCCTTGGGCCCTGTCCCCTCCTCTTCTCCGCCCAGTTTTTATATCAAAGCAAGAAGGACTATGATCCCCAAGTCATCTCCTCTACTTCCCCAAACACTCCCTCCCTCATGGCACCTCCGACCTTCAAGAGGTGGGAGTCAACCATCTCTTTACACCTGCCTCCAGCCACTCCCGCAATCAGCGACCTCTGGTAGTGATCGCTGACCCCTTCCGGACCTCTCTACTTATATTGGTGAGTAAGTCGGACTAAACTCACTCCCGGAATCAGTTATCCTTCACCCTCCCTCTCTCTTTATCCCCACTCCCTCTACCCCCCCAACCTTTCCCCCAGCCCCCTTACCCGCCTACCTTTCCTCTACCTTCACATCAAACTCCCCCCCGTACACCTTTCCCCTCCAACTCTACCTCCTCGCCATCTCTCACCCCCCCTCCCCGCGCGTGCAGCAATCTCTTTCAATTTACCTGCACTGTCAGCACTCCCCTGTCTACCACTAGCCTACTTTGTGCGGACACAACTTTTCCCTTACAATAGCTCCACCTAAGACCTCGACCACTCTTAAGGTAGTATGCCTTAATGTTAAAGGCCTAAATATACCCGAAAAGTGATCCCAACTGCTGAGCAATATGTGTAGCATGAAAGCAGATTTAATATTTTTACAGGAAACCCACTTTAAATTACATGCCATACCCAAACTTGAAAATGTGTACAATCCCCAAGCCTTTCATGCCACATCCCCCACCTCCAAAACTAAAGGAACCTCAATACTTGTCTCAAAAAAACTCCCCCTTCAAATTATGGACAGCCTCGCAGATAATCAGGGACGATAAATCCTCCTCAAGGGCAGGCTACGAGAAAAACCCATCACCCTAGCCAACATTTATAGCCTAAATACTTCCCAAGTTCCATTCTACAGATCAATGGTACGCACTTATAGCTTCATTCCAGCCTGGTATGCTAATTCTGGGAGGAGATTTTAACGTACCACTTAACCCCCTTACAGACACCTCCTCTGGTGCCTCTCATCTCCCATTTCGAGCCCTACGCCAAATTAAACTGTCTCCAAGAACTCCTTTTACATGACACTTGGAGAACTCTCCACCCCCACGAGAAGGACTTTACCTTTTACTCCCCCACACACAATAAATATTCATGTCTAGACTACCTCTTAGCCAACATGACCTCCCGTGCCTAACCAAAGTGACAATTGAACCTATGTTTCTCTCCGACCACCACCCAATCACCCTCACACTAACCTTCCCAGAACTGACCCACACCACCAAAATTTGGCGTCTAGACTCAAACCTACTAACCGACATAGACATGACACTCAAAATACAAAAATGCATCATGGAATACTTCTTGGATAATGACACCTCAGACACCTCGTATCTCACACAGTGGGAGGCCCACAAGTGTGTAGTACGAGGACTGCTCATAGCCATGGCAACCACTGCAAAACGTGAGAAACAAGCCTACATTAAAGACTTCATCTCCAAAATAAGTGCCTTGGAAATAACTCATAAATGTTCCCTGGCTCAGCAGACCCTGCCAGAACTTACTGAAGCCCGTAAGCTCCTCATGGAGGAACTTGGGCACAAACTCAAAAATAAATGTATCCTATCCCAAAAGCTCTTTTGCGAGCACAGTAACAAATGTGGACATTTTCTAGCACAAGCTTTGCACTTTAAAAGAGCCAAATCAACGATCTACCAACTTAAGACCTCCTCTGGCACACCCCTAAAAAGCAACCCAGACATCGCACAAGAATTTTAACTTTACTACTCATCCCTCTACAACCTTGCGGAAACAGAAACATAGATAACACCTCCCCATCACAGGCCTGATCTCATACACCAATTCCTATGGAAACATTGCCCTAAACAGATCCCAGCGGAAACAGCAAAATATCTCGACCGCTCTGGACCCAAGCACTTAAGCAACTTAAACCAGGCAAAAGTCCAGGCCCGGATAGATTCTCAGCAGTCTTACAGAACCTTCAATGACACGTTAGCGTCCCCATACATCAGGGCATTCAACTTCCTCTCTGCCTCAACGCCCCTTACCCCAGGCTTACTAGAGGCCCATATAACAGTCATACCCAAGGAAGGGAAAGGCCCCACCCAGACAGCCCACTATAGACCAATCTCTCTACTTAATGTAGACATCAAGATCTTCACAAAAATCATTGCTATTCGCCTACTCCCCCTCCTCCCCCTCCTCCCAGCACTAGTTACCTGAGACCAAGTGGGGTTCGTCCCTGGTAGGGAAGCCAGGGACAACACCATAAAGGCCATCAATCTTCACCACCTACTCACTTCTACCGCTCAAAAAGGCTTCTTCCTCTCACTATGTCACGTACCTGACGGTGGAGTCTGTCTTGTGCAGGGAACAACCGCTCTTGCGCACCCGATTCAAGGACCCCTGGTAGTGGAGACAGAGGCCCAAGAGTGCGGGATGGCACGAGGGCTGGAGGGTCACCGATGACGTAGCGATGCTCCAGGAGACGTGCAGATAGAAGGATGGTCGTTCAGGCTGGGTCGGCAACAGGCTGGCAGGAAGGTACAAAGGATCAGGCGAAAGAGTAGTCAAAGTCCAAGCAAGGTTCGTTAACGGGCGGGCAGCAGAGGTACAAAGGGAGCAGACAATCGGATGGTCGTGGGTAGCCGGGGTCGGTGCAGGTAGAAGACAGCAGGTCAGGACAAGCCGGGTCAACAGGAGGTAGAGCAATACGGGAACAGGTATCCAGAGCCGAGGCGTACAGGTCGGGAACGCTGTAGAGCGAGCAGCACTTGGTCCCAGCAGTCTCCAGGCTTAAATAGGCCCATTTGGCGCCGTTTCCGGGGAGCGCGCGCGCACGGGAGCGCGCGAACGCGCACGGGAGCGCGCGCAAATGTGCGCACCTCCGCGGAAACAACAGATTTCAGCCGGAAATAGTTCTTTTTCCTAACACACTAGATGCGGAGAAGGCATTTGACAGGATGGCCTGGGACTACATGGAAGCAGTTTTAAATACCATGGGTCTAGTTACGTATCTACTAAGATTTATAATGTCCCTGTATGCAAATCCTACAGCCAGAGTTCGAGTCAATGGCCTCCTGTCAAACGCCTTCCCCATCCGTAATGGAACACGCAAGGGTTGCCCCCTATCACCCTTACTTTTTGTCCTTGCCCTAGAACCCCTTCTTCAGAGTATTCGCCAGAACCCCGATATCCGAGCTGTCCACACGACAACTCGGGAATACAAATTAGCGGCATTTGCTGACGTCCTTCTCTTCCTCACAAGGCCCCACATATCACTCCCCATCCCACTAGCGAAATTTTACCAATTCCGGATCCTATCTGACCTAAAAATTTATTTCCCTAAATCATATGCACTTAACGTCTCCTTTCTGCCACAGATAGTATCTCAATGTAAGGAAAATTTTCCTTACATAACCTACCTTGGTATCCAACTCCCGAGAAGCCTGCAAGACTTATAGATCAAAAACTACCTTCCCATCCTCCACAAATTAACAAATGATCTTAAACATTGGGACAAACCGCTATTCTCGTGGTTCAAAAGGGCAGCCATCCTTAAAATGAATGCCCTTCCACGCCTTCTATACATCCTACAAACAGCCCCGATCCAACTTCCTGCAGCCTTTTTTCACTCTTTTAAGAGTGCTTGCATCAAATTTATCTGGGGCAATCGTAGACCTAGGATTAGCTATGTTCAGCTATCCCTCCCCAAACACAAGGGCGAAATAGGAGTACCAGACTTTAAAAATTACTATCACGCGTGTCCCCTCTCTAGGATCCTAGATTGGAATATTCACTACAAACATAAAGATTGGGTAGAACTTGAAGCCTCATTCTCTTAACTGCCCTTAAACTCTCTACCATGGCTCCTTCCAAAACACATCCTGTTGGAATCCCGCATACACCCTTTAATTGGACCTACCATTCGCTGCTTTGGAAGCATATATAAATCCACCAACATCTCATCTACCCCTGGCCCCTTAACCCCAATCCCACTCAACCCAGACTTCTCTCCTGGTATGGACACACACTTCCTAAAGAACAAATGGCCCCATGACAACATTCAAGTACGACACTTCATTTCACAGGGTAAGCTCTTATCCTATGAGGACCTATCTCCTAATGCAGACGAACCCCCCATCCCACCCTTTGCTTTGTGCACTGGTGCACAGTCATGTTGGAACAGGTAGGGTCCATCCCCAAACTGTTCCCACAAAGTTGGGAGCATGAAATTGCCCAAAATGTCTTGGTATGCTGATGCCTTAAGAGTTCCCTTCACTGGAACTAAGGGGCCAAGCCCAAACCCTGAAAAACAACCCCACATCATAATCCCCCTCCACCAAATGATTTGGACCAGTGCACAAAGCAAGGTCCATAAATACATGGATGAGGGAGGTTGGGGTGGAGGAACTTGACTGGCCTGCACAACCTCAACCAAATAGAACAAATTTTATCTGAATTAGAGCAGAGACCTTCTCATCCAACATCAGTGCCTGACCTCACAAATACACTTCTGGAAAGAATGGCCAAACATTCCCATAGATACACTCCTATATCTTATGGACAGCCTTCCCAGAAGAGTTGAAGCTGTTATAGCTGCAAAGGGTGGGCCAAATCAAATTTGAACCCTATGGCGTAAGACTGGGCTGCCATTAAAGTATATGTGTGTGTAAAGGCAGGTGTCCCAATACTTTTGGCTATCTGGCAAGATTTGCAATGGTGGTGCTAAATACTACATTTAGACATAATTGATGTAAGCCTCTGAGTCACAAGTTATGTTTACCAATATAGGGAGAACAAAATATGTCTCTACATGAAGTGGCGTGTTTGGGATTCGAACCCGGGAACTAAGTTAGGCAGCTGTGTTACCTTGTGAACCACAGAGCTGATACAGATAGGACCTACACATATATACTGCATTTCTTTGGACATATATGTGATGGAATTACATTAGTCAGGAGTTGTTCTTTTTAATTTATTCTGTGGTATTTGGTGGTTCTTGGTGCTGTCAGTGTAGAATAGTGATGTTACCCTCTGATTTTTGGAAATTACATTTTTATTTCTGATGTTGGTACACATAACACATTTTTTTTTAGCTCAAATATAAATATGTGACTCTTTTTACATTTTCAGAAGCAATGGCATTGTTTGTGGTTTGTAAAGACACCTGTGTGAGTTAGGGTAAATATTTTTGTGAGATGGACTTCAGCAAGTGAAAGTTAGAGAAAAAAAAATATTTTACCAAAACATAAAAACCGTACACATTCTTGCATTCTTAAAAAACAAAACAGATCATGAAGTTGCAACATTGTTACCAGGACAATTTCTTTGAGAGAAAGATACATTTCATCTTAACATGCAAAAGTAACAATTGTACAATCAGAATGAATGGCCGAACCTTGCATTGGACTAAATAACTCATCTTCACTCCCAAAAAAAAGCTGTGTAAAACAGCTCTCATTTTGGTATGGTACTATACCTCCATGGAATTGCTCCATGAGAGGAGTTTTGCGTCTTCAGATGCTCAGAGACGGGGAATTTATCTCTTCTCATACTTTTAAAGATATTTCAGTGTAGAATCACCTTTTCACACTATACAATAATACCGCATATTTTAGTACAATTTAGGGGATCATTCTCATGCTCTAAACATTATTTCTATTTGCACTACTACAGGTCCTGACTAGAGTAAGGATGTGGGCATTATCTGTGACCTGGGAGCTATTGTGAATTTGCGTTTGGGAGTTATTTGCCACCGGCGCTCTTGTGAATTGCTGTAATTTTGCTGCTAATTAGCGGCCCACGCTATAGTAAATGACCCGCAATTATGTTTTGTGCATTTCAGTGATGATACATTCTGTTTTCCCCAGGGTGACCCTATCTATGATCGACTTTACAAAATCTAGCCCCTCATAAACTACCTCTTCGATAAATTTGCAGATCTGTATAGGCCCCATCAAAACATCTGCATAGACGAGTCCCTCATACATTTTACTTACAGGCTTGCAATAAAGCAAGATCTCCCATCAAGAGTGCCAGATATGGGGTCAAATTGTATAAGCTTTGTGAGATGGCTACAGGCTATACCTTTCGATTTAGAGTTTATGAAGGAAAAGACAGTGAAGTTGAGCCCCCCAGATGCCCACACTACATGGGGAGCAGTGGCAGGATAGTATGGGACTTGGTGTCACCGTTGTTCTGTAAGGGGTACCATTTTAGGTTGACAACTTTTATGCTAGCGTGCCACCTTTTAAATACTTATTCAGCCTTGGAATTGGCTGCTGGGGTACCGTGCAACCTAACCGCTGGGGCTTCCCTTAATGACTTGTTAACGCCGAATGATAAATTACTTGCACTGAAGTAGAAGGACAAAGGGGATGTTTTCATCATGTCTGCCATTCAGGCAGACACGACCGTCCAAATTAACATGGCATCTGGTGTCATTGAAAAGCCTCTTGGTGTCCACGGCTATAATCTAGATATGGAATGTGTAAATTTCAACAACCAAATTATGTAACCCTATTTTTTCCCTGCAGATTTAGACACTGGTACCAAAAAGTGTCTATATATTTATTTCAATTGCCTTTTGTAGTTTACAAAGCAACAGGAAGAAAGGGGATCCTTTTTAAAATTTCAGAAAGTGATCATCACAGCCCTTTTGTATCCAGAAGGTGCTGTGGCCCAAACCCCAAATCCCCATGTGGTTAGCTGGCTGCTTGAGAGGCATTTTCTAGATGTCCTCTCTGGTTCCCCTAACCCAAAAGACACCCCGAAAAAAAGACGTGTCGGTAGTGAACGCGGAATGAGATGTGACTTGTGGTATTGTTGTCCCTCCTGTCCTGGCCAACCTGGTCTCTGTCCCTATCACACAGTATCAAAGTATTAGTATAGGGTACAGTACGGCACAGTCTAGGGCACACAGTTCTGCACAAGAAGGGTCTCAAAAGATGTTGGATAGTCATGAAACTGTCTATCACATTTTGAGAGACCCTAAAATCAAAGACTGAAAACGTTATGGTTCTAAACAGTTTTTACAAAAAAGTAAACAAAAAAAAAAAATTGTTTTATTGAATTAATGTTATTTTGGTACTGTTTGTTATTAACTGTTATCTGCTTTGCAGGAACATCAATAAGCTGCAGCACTGACATGTTTATTCTAACAGCAGCAGGGTGCTACTCTCAGAATACATATGTTTGTGCCTTCAGCACTGCAGGAGATTTCTCATCCGCAGTTTAAAAAAAAACATGTATGCCCAAGCATGAGGGGCCTTGGGTGGTCAGTGGGCAGATTGCTCCTATGCTTAGACATTTACATTTTTCACTTTTTTTCTAGCAGAGATTTTTTCATCCACATTGATCGAGTCTGCTAGGTTCTTTTTTTCGTTCAGCTCATGCGCTGAATGAAAAAAAAGGATATTACAAGTATGCTCAACATTTTGGGCATAAAATGTCAGGACATTTCAAACACCCCCAAATGGCCCTTTTTTGGAAAGTAAGCACCCCAAGGTATTTGCTGAGAGGCATGTTGAATCAATGGAAGATTCAATTTTTTTGCCGCAAGTTTATGGAAAATGACAACATTTTTTTTTCACTTTAACTACTTGCCTGCTGGGCACTTTTACCCCCTTCCTGCCCAGGCCAATTTTTAACTTTCAGCGCTGTTTGCACTTTGAATGACAATTGCGCGGCCATGCAACACTGTACCCAAACAAAATTTGTATACTTTTTTTCACACAAATAGAGCTTTCTTTTGGTGGTATTCAATCACCACTGTGTGTTTTATTTTTTGCTAAATACAAGAATGAAGATCGAAAATTTTGAAAAAAAAAACATTTTCATGATTATAATATTTTGCAAACAGGTAATTTTTCTCCTTCACTGATGTGCGCTGATGAGGCTTCACTGATGGGCACTGATAGGCTGCACTGATGAGGCGTCACTGATGAGGCTGCACTGATGGGTGACAGTGACGAGGAGGCACTGGTAGACGGTACTAATAGGTGACACTGATGAGGAGCCACTGATGGGCACAGATTGGCAACACTGGTGGGCACTGTTGGGACTGCTCTGATAATCAGGACATTGCTAATTGGTGCCCTGTTTATCATTGTACGTGTCTCTTTTACTAAAGCTGGTTATCGGCTCTCTTCTTCTCTCTTCACGCTGTCAGCGTCAGGAAAGGAGTGCCAATGACTGGTGATCGGACACAGCTGCTCATGTGGTAAAGAGCCGCTGATTGGTGTCCCATAATTAGCCAGCCGCGCTGTAGCAATCATTCGGCTACATAGAAGTCGGCAAGTGGTTAATGAGATATTTTTCACACATGACATGGGTATATGTGGAATTACACCCCAAAACACATTCTGCTACATTTTCCAAGTGAGACTAGCAAAGTGCAGGAGCCCAAAACTAATGACTTCCTGACTACCTATCACAGTGTCTATTTGCCCTCATTTTCCAAGAACTCATGGCAAAAAAATAAAATCTTCCATAGACTCAACATGCCTCTCAGCAATAATTTGGGGCATCTACTTTCGAGATAGTGGTCATTTGGGGGGTGTCTGAACTGTCCTTGCATTTTGGCCCTCAAAAACTGTGATAGGTGGTCAGGAAGTAAAATGAAGAAATTACACCCTTTGAAAACCTGAAAGTGGTCATTGGTTTTAGGCCCCAGTATGCGGCTTGGCTCACAGAAAGACTCAGAAATGTAGAATCCCCATACTCATGAGAAGTAGCAGAATGTTTTATTGGGGTGTGATTCCACATATACCCATTGCATGTGTGAGAAATATCTCATTAACCACTTCAATACTGGGCACTTTCACCCCCTTCCTGCCCAGGCCATTTTTCAGTTGTTAGCGCTCTCACACATGGAATGACAATTGCGCGGCCATGCAACTCTGTATCCAAATTATTATTTTTTTTCTTCACACAAATAGAGCTTTCTTTTGGTGGTATTTAATCACTGCTGGGATTTTTATTTTTACTAAAAGAAAAAAAAAAAAAAACGAAAATTTTGAAAAATAAAGGTTTTCTTATTTTCTGTCAGTAAATTTTTTGTAAATAAGGAATTTTTCTCCTTCACTGATGTGCGCTAATGAGGCGGCACTTATGGACACTGATGAGGTGGCACTGATGAGGGCACTGATAGGTGGCACTGGTGGGCACCGATAGGTGGCATGGGTGGGCACTGATAGGCAGTACTGATGAGCACTCATAGGCGGCACTGGTGGGCACTGATAGGTGACACAGATAGGCAGCACTGATTGGAGGAACTGATGGGCAGCACTGATGAGCAGGCACTGATGGTGGCACATATGGGCACTGATTACCTGCCCAGGTCTTCTCTGCAAGGAGCTGCCGCTGATCTGCACTCCTCGCCACACACTCGGTCAGTGTGAGGTGAGGAGAGCCGATTCACGGCACTTCCTGTATTTACAGCCAGTCACATGGTTAAGGAGACGCAGCTCTCTACAGATATTGGGGTCTCGCTCTGTCCTAGCAACATGGCGTGGCCACGATTGCCGTGCTGCGTGCCCCCCTCCCCGGGTGCGCAATAGGGGCTGTTCTGGGACGCCATCATATGACGTCCTCCCAGAACGAGAGCCACACCATCCCTCTGTCATTTGACAGTGGGTGGGCGGCAAGAAGTTAAAAAGACAACTTTGTGTAAAAAAAATAAAATTGTAATTTTCCAATAACTTGTGGCAAAAAAAAAAAATCTTCAATGGACTGAACATGCCTCTCAGCAAATACCTTGGTGTGTCTACTTTCCAAACAGGGTTCATTTGGGGGAGTTTGTACTGTCCTGGCATTTTAGCACCTCAAGAAATGTGATGGGTAGTAAAAGCTGTGTACGTTCCATAGTTAGACGCTCTAACTTTAACACAAAATAATTAATATACACTTATTGGGATTTATCTTTTTTTTTTTTTTTTTTTTTTTACCAAAGACATGTAGCAGAATACAATTTGGGCTATATTTATAAAGAAATTAGATTTTATTGGATATGTTTTATAACAGAAAATATTAAGGTTTTTTTCAAAATTTTTGATCTTTTTTTGTTTTTATCGCAAAAAAAAAAAAAATGCCACCAAATGAAAGCTTTTATTTGTGTGAAAAAAATGCTAAAAAAATAATTTTGTGTACAGTGTTGCATGGCCGAACAATCGTTAGTTAAAGTAGCACATGCTCTGGTCATGAAGGAGGTAAAACCTTTTGGAGCTCAAGTGGTTGCTATTAAAAGGGTGTAAAGGCTCATGCAAGCTAGACTTCATATAACCTAATATAAACAAGAGAATCCGTTGAAGTTTTAAGAGATCATTGAGCTTCATCAGGATCTAGATATTCAAATCTGATCCCCACTATAATGCATAAAAATTTAAATGTAACTTCTACAGTATAACCCCTATATAATAACCCAACATAAACCCCTATCATTTTGGGTCATGATTATTTACTGATATCAACATGATCATAGCACATATGTATAAAGAACAATCTTTATTATCTGTTCTATGTATACAAAAAATCATTGTTATGTGTTTTGATGGTTAAATGACAGTACTAAGTGATTATATGCTAACGCTAGGATTATTTTTTATTTATTTATTTATTTTTATATATAGCAGGTTCTCCTGCTGAAAAGTCTCTTATTTTGGATGTATTAGAGCAATCCTTGGAATGTGATGCTACAATGTCCTTGGTCTTGTTTTGCACAACCAGTCTCCTAAAATTGTACAGCAAGGCATCTCAGGCTATGGGTCACTTTAATCTGACAAGGTGTTTCAGGTCAACACAAATTCATGTCTCTTGTAAATGTTATGTGCGGCTTGTCCAAATTCTTAATGAGGTAATGTTTTAGGAAGGTCTTACTTAACAACTATCTTAAAAAGCCATTGTTACTGTAAATATTCCATTTTTAGCAGTCAACTACTAGACCTTCATGGTAATAGTAATTGTATTTCCTTAGTGTTACTGTATTCTAATTAATATTTGCTAACTCTTCTCTTGTTCTGATCGAACTTTTAAAACTGTGCATCTTGAGTAGAGGTTGTGTACTTTATGATTGGTGGAGATGCTTGGGATCCAGAAACTCAGCTGCTTTCCTGCTTTGTCAGCCACTGGACTTGAAGGATTGAGACCGATGCATAGTGACTGCTGGTAGGACTTTACTTACTAGTCTCTTCTTTCCTCCTGATCTGCAAGGGCTTGTAGTTGGAAGGTTTGTTGACCGAGACACCAAGGTCCTTCTAATATGGTGAAATTTCCTTTTAATAATCTTGTTGTTTAGCCTGGTTGTATAAAATGAGGTTGGGTCAATCCTCACTACTGCGGTTGTCAGTATCACAATCTACTGCTATGTTTTGAAAAGCAGTTCAGGGCATCTGCAGCATGCACTACAGACAGATATTGGGCTAACATTTGCCCTGTGATTTACTCCATCTTAGCTGAATATTTCAGATACACTACCTGTAAGTTAGCTTGAAAGGAAGGCCAGCCATACATGGTTCGAATCCCGCCGAGATTCAAAACGCTTATGAGGGCAGGCTGAATGTACCAGGTTGTTTGATGGATCAACTTGGGTACAACCAGCCTGGCGGATTCGCTTGCGATTATCGCAAGTGGCTGCTATAGCCACTAGCGATAACCGATGGCTTCCTCCGCCTGCTCCCGCCCTGCAAAGACAATTATTGATTCCCCTATCAGTATTGTGTATGGCCAGCCTAAGTAGCACTAGGATTTGTGACAGATCTATACTTTGCACATTTTTGGCCAGCAGCTGGACTGCGTGATGCCTGCTGTTAGTCTGTGTGCACATTGGCAGGTAGCGGATATATCTTTTGGATGTACCTTATACAGAAGAATTTCAGGACTGCCACCAAAAAGGCTGACATATCCACACCCCCACCTATACATGTGATGTGATATATGTGATTTGGTTCAATGGAGTACAGTGGTTATATTACACTAAAAGAGAGGGGGGCTATATGTACAAAAACCGGAGACAGACAGTGATTCAGTAGAAGAGAGAACATAGCCTAGTGACATTGCCAGTCAGGGCTTATTTCAGCAAACTGACTTTCCATCTAATGCTAGGTTCACACCTTTGCGTGTTTGCGAGCAGCGTATGTGCGAGAATGGCAGCCCAATCATTTGAATGGGCTGCCGTGCCTGTGTTCCCCACAGAAAAAGGTGCAAAATGTGGCCCGCAGGAAAAACCCACAAATGCGCTGTGTTTTTACATGCATGGGGGTGCCATTCAGAATGGCACATTTTACCACAGGCACACACGTGTGAACTTAGCATAAAGATCCTATCATTATGGCTCTAGTAAAGGTCTCTACTATAGAAAGAGAGGGTTCCAAAGCAACAAATAGCCAGGGTTCCATGGACATCCACAATGTGAGAGCCATTATAAGATAAACCCCTGGTGTTCAGCAACACTTAAAATTTGAGAAAATGGGAGGCCAAAAAATAGTGCACATCACAGTTTTACAAATTATATGGTCTAATGTTGTGTATATTACCTTAAAAATAATACTGTAATTGTTATGTGGTCAAAAATGTATAATTAGTTATTTTATTTATTTATTTTTTTTTTAAATTCTTTATTTGAGTCAGCATACAGAGAATGGTTACAACACCTTGCAATCATTTGCAGTTCAAGAGCTCATACAAAAGGAAAAAAAAAAGCTAAAGAATTCTATACAGATGGTAACATCAATTAGAGAGTTATAAATAGACCAGGAGGCCAAAGCCTCCCTCTCCTTCATTCTGACATGTAATCATCTACATTAGCTAGGTAAATTAGATACTGTTTTCAGTCTCACGTCTGCAGAAGAGTCTCTGGCATGCTGAATTTCTCTGTATTTTATTTCTATATAACATAAATAAAACAAAATAAACAGAACCAACAAGAGAGGAAAGGGGAAGAATAGTAAAGAAGAAAAAGAAAAGAGAAAGAAGGGAGGGGGGTGGAAATAGGGAAAATGAGAAAAAGGAGAGAAAAGAGGGAGAGAGGTTATAAGAGAGTAAAAATGGAAAGAGAGAGGAGCAGGAATTGATGGAAAGTAGTTGGGGGAGCATCTCTCCCCCCCCCCCCCGCTGACCCTAGGGCGAACCATCCAGCAAGGACTTGCCCTCTTCTGAGTAGATAAACATATTCCAGGCTTGCCATGTTTTTTTATATTGGTCATTTTTGTTCAGAGATGAAAGAACAAGGTCTTCCATCTTATTCGTCTCCTCAATCTTCTTAATCCACATTTGTATTGTGGGTGCCTCCCCTCGTTTCCAATTCGTTGTTATGCAGTATTTAGCTGCATTGAGCAAGTGGCGTAAAACTGATTTTTTTGTATATTTTGTTGGGGGTCTCGGAGCAATGTATTAGGAAGAAAGCCGGGTCCGCGGGAACCGGGCGGTCTGTAAATTTTTGTGTGATTTCTCTGACTTCCCTCCAGTAAGTGTCCATTCTCGGGCAGCTCCAAAAAATATGGAGCAGCGTCCCCCCCTCCTCCCCACATCTCCAGCATCTATCGGACGTTTCTGGGAAGAGGCGGTGTAACAGGGAAGGTGTGTGATACCAACTAGTGAGGATTTTATAATTGCATTCTTGGATGCATGTGCAGATAGAGGATTTTAGGGTGAATCTTATGATGTGTTCCGTTTGTTCAGGTGTAAATGTGCGCCCCAGCACGGTTTCCCACTTTGTTATTTCAGGGAGCCTAAAACCAGTGGGAGGCGTGATTAGCAAGCCGTATATTGCCGACAGGGTATGTGGCATCGGGCCCGTTTCCATACAATGAGTCTCAAAGGGTGTCAGGGGTCTAGAATATTTAGTTGGGGGCCCCATTTTGGAGAGAAAATGATGGACCTGGGTAGCACTCCAAAAGTCGAGAGCAAAGCTTCCATTTTGTTGTGTTAGGGTCTCGATCGAAGGCCACCTACCTGATTCTAAAAAGTGGGATACCTGAAATCGGCCCCTCTTAATCAAAGACCAAAATGGGCCCCTGTCTAGTCCCGGTGCAAACCCTGGGTTGCCCAGAACAGGGTGTAGGGGGGATCCGACGGTAGATATCGTTGAATTCTTGCACATACCATGGCATGTCTTGAGTGTGGGTCCAATAATGGGGTGGTTTTTAAGCGATTGAGGGAGGTTCCCAAGGCACCATCCCGCCCTGTTGAGTGGAATATCTCTAAATTGTTGTTGTTCTAGTTGTACCCATAACTTCTGTTCTGAATGTCTACACCAGTCTATGATCCGCGTTAGGAGTGCAGCCTGATGGTATTTACGAACGTCCGGTAGTGCAATACCTCCATAAAGTTTTGGTAGGGTTAGTAGACGTGTTCGAAGTCTAGGACGCTTGTTTTCCCAAATAAATTTGATGAAGAGACTGGTTACTTGTTTAAAGTATCCCAGTGGAATGTGAGTGGGTAGAGCTTGGAATAAGTATAAAAATTTGGGAAGAATGCTCATTTTGACGATATTACATCTACCAAACCAGGAGTGTATACCTTGATGCCATTTGTTTAACAAGTTACGCACATTAAGTAATAAGGGCGGGAAATTTAATCTGTATACCTCCGGCGGGATTAGCGTTCCGAGATATTTTAACGCGGTCGATGTCCACTTAAAGTTAAAGTTCAATTTTAGACTGTGCAATAGGGAAGCATTTATTCCTACTCCCATCGCCTCTGACTTGGAATAGTTTATCTTTAGGTTTGAGAGATTCCCATACTGGTTCAGTTCTGACATAAGATTCGGTAGGGAGATTGTAGGGTTCGTTATGGAAAATAACATATCGTCCGCATAGGCAGACACCTTAAATTTGGTATCGCCTAGGCGGAGACCTTGGATATCAGCATTTTTGCGGATTTTGCTCAGGAATGGCTCCAATGTGAGCGCATATAATAGGGGTGAGAGTGGGCATCCCTGACGTGTCCCATTGAGAATGGGGAACGGATCCGAGAAGGTCCCATTGACCTTCACCGAGGCCGCCGGTGTAGTATAGACTGCGGAGATCCAGTTCCTCATTTTGTCCCCGATTCCAAAGTGTTGGAGGGTCCTGAGCATAAAGTCCCAGTTAACCCTATCAAACGCTTTTTCGGCGTCGGCACTAAGGAATACGCAGGGAGTTTTATTTTGATTGGCCATATGCACTAGGTTAAGAACCTTAGTGGTATTGTCCCGTGCTTCCCTCGTCGGGACAAATCCCACTTGATCCAAATGGACAAGATCGGGGAGGTGTTGTTGGAATCGGGTGGCAAGTATCTTAGTAAAGACTTTCAGGTCTACGTTAAGTAGAGAAATAGGCCTATAACTCCCACACTGTAGCGGGTCTTTCCCCTCCTTAGGTATGACTGATATATGTGCTAGGAGGGTAGCTGGAACAAAGGAAGATGTATCCCCCAGGTTGTTGAAAGTTTTGGCCATATGGGGGCTCAGCGTGTCTGAGAAGGTCTTGTAATATAGGGCAGTGAGGCCGTCAGGGCCCGGGGCTTTCCCTGCTTTGATGGTCTTTATTGCCTTCTGTATTTCCTCCATTGAGATCGGAGCTTCCAGCTCCCGTTTCTGAGGCGAGGTCAACCTCGGAAGATGTGCCAAGGCTAGATAATCCTCTACCTGTATGTGGGCCGAGGCAGTTTTTGGTAAGTTATACAGTTGGGAGTAGTATTCCCTGAAAGTTTGGGCTATCTGTTTGGGTATCGAAACCCTTTGTCCATTTTGGCCTGTTACCTGCGGTATATAGGTTGCTAGTTTCTGGTCTCTCAGAGCCCTTGCTAGTATTTTGCCACATTTGTCCCCAGACTCATATTGGATTTTCCTGCAAGTCCGTAGTGCCGCTTTTGCCCGAAATTGGAGTAAGTCTCTCACCTGGCGTCTTAGGAAGGACAGCTCTTTCCCCACATCTCCGTCTACTGTCTGTTTATGTCATGTTTCCAGCTCCTTTATGTCGGTCAACAGTTTGTCCAGTTTAGCTGCCCTGGCTCGTTTTATGCGTGTACCGTGCTTGATCAATATTCCCCGTATGACTGCTTTATGTGCTTTCCAGATCAGTCCAGGGTTGCACTCTGGGGTGTCATTGGTTTGGAAGTAGAATGTAAGTTCCCTCGTTACATCTGTTAGTATCTCAGGGTCCTGGAGTAAGCTTTCGTTAAGATGCCATCACCACTCCCCGGCAGTGGAAGGGTCCGCTAGTTTATATGAAATCATAATGGGGGCATGGTCTGACCATGTGATGTTACTTATGGAGACCCGTTCTATGTCCGCCAAGAGGTTATGGGGGACCAGAAAAAGGTCTATACGAGAGTACGACTGGTGGGGGGCAGAGAAAAAAGGTGTAATCACGTTCGTCCGGATGGATTGTGCGCCAGGCGTCGACTAGTTGGTGCTTATGTAGGGTTTGTAAAACGCGTTTTAAAGTTCCGGGGGGGACTGCTGAGGATCCTGAAGATGTGTCTATCTTTGGGTCCAGGGGGAGGTTGAAGTTGCCCCCTAGTATCAGCTTCCCTTCCGTAAAGTTTCCCAACTCAGACAAAGAGCTATGAAGAAAGCGGTCCTGATGTGTGTTCGGTGCATATATCGTGGCTAGCGTCACTTTAGTGTTACCAAACCGTCCCTTCACAAAAAGATATCTGCCTCCCTCATCTGCCCTTATGTCCTGAAGTACCCACGGTACCCGACTAGATATCAGTATGGAAACTCCCTTAGACTTTGCTGCTTTATTGGATGCATGGTATGCAAAGGGAAACGACCTATTTTGTAAATATGGTAGTTTGTCAGCCCTGAAGTGGGTCTCCTGTATAAAGGCCATGTCACTATGGGAGCGTTTCAATTCTAGGAGGAGGATACGGCGTTTTTCTGGAACGTTAAGTCCCTTAGCGTTTAGGGACAGGATGGTCACAGAGTCCATCCCCAGGGCCAGCTGGAGGAGAGAGAGAACAAGAAGAAAGGAAATAGAAAAAGAGCAGAGGGGAGAAAGGGGAAAGAGAAAAAAAAAAAGAAAAAGGGGGGGAGGGGATAG
>BLSH010017592.1:377871-434820 GCA_018402905.1 Glandirana rugosa | reverse complement strand
GTTATGGGGGACCAGAAAAAGGTCTATACGAGAGTACGACTGGTGGGGGGCAGAGAAAAAAGGTGTAATCACGTTCGTCCGGATGGATTGTGCGCCAGGCGTCGACTAGTTGGTGCTTATGTAGGGTTTGTAAAACGCGTTTTAAAGTTCCGGGGGGGACTGCTGAGGATCCTGAAGATGTGTCTATCTTTGGGTCCAGGGGGAGGTTGAAGTTGCCCCCTAGTATCAGCTTCCCTTCCGTAAAGTTTCCCAACTCAGACAAAGAGCTATGAAGAAAGCGGTCCTGATGTGTGTTCGGTGCATATATCGTGGCTAGCGTCACTTTAGTGTTACCAAACCGTCCCTTCACAAAAAGATATCTGCCTCCCTCATCTGCCCTTATGTCCTGAAGTACCCACGGTACCCGACTAGATATCAGTATGGAAACTCCCTTAGACTTTGCTGCTGTATTGGATGCATGGTATGCAAAGGGAAACAACCTATTTTGTAAATACGGTAGTTTGTCAGCTCTGAAGTGGGTCTCCTGTATGAAGGCCACATCACTATGGGAGCGTTTCAATTCTTGGAGGAGGACACGGCGTTTTTCTGGAACGTTAAGTCCCTTAGCGTTTAGGGACAGGATGGTCACAGAGTCCATCCCCAGGGCCAGCTGGAGGAGAGAGAGAACAAGAAAAAAGGAAATAGAAAAAGAGCAAATAAGAGAAAGGGGGAAGATAAAAAGGGGGGGGGGACAGGAAGAACAGGAGAGCAGGAAAAAGCTCAAGTGGGAGGTCTAGATCAGACTGGGGGGAAAACCAGAAAAGAGATCAAGGAAGAGGGGGAGGGGTTCCCCTGGTCTCTAAGACCAGAGAGAAGAGACAATCGTCTTTATGGGCATTCACTGTAAGGATAACTCCCACAGCGAATGCAGGCCTAAGGGGGGGAGGTGTCAGGAAACAGCGGGCATGGAGCCCCCTCAGCCCCCCGGCAAATAAACATTGAAAGTATAGATGTAACATACGTGGCATATTGAAAACATCCTGTATAACAAAACGAAGGGATGGTTAATGCATTTAAATGGCATTTGAGGCAGCGGGTGAGGTCGCCCCCCCCCAAGGAGGGGGACGAGCCTAGCGCGCTCCCCAGAGTAACATAATTTAACATTTGTCCTCCGGTCTATACATGGTGCATCCCCCGTCTAACCCACCGGAGCGGAGGTCAGAGCCACCACCCACAGGCCGAGGACCCAGGCCGAGCTACCCCCCTCCGAGAGGGAGGCACCCCATCCGCTCCCCCGGGGGATCCCGCGGGCCGGAGCCCCCGCGCCACCTCCCAAGAAACAAGAACATCAATCGCCTATGTCTTATAACATTAACAGGGGACTGTAGATATAGGTATATAAAAAGGTGCAGAATGACAATCAAGTCAGCAGATCCCGCAGTAACTAAACACAACAAGCTCCAACTTGTGCGGGCGGTCTGCAAGTAAAGCTGCTGCTGTCCCATTATACACCCCGTGTCGGGTATGATACCTGCATGGTTCCATAAATGTGGAGATCGAACTGACCCAAGGCACACAGGGCCCAATATAAACAAAAAAACGAAATAGAGGAACAGACAAGGGATGGGGGGGAGACTCCAGGTTACCCCTCCGTATCCCCCAGATCCCTATCTCAGCCCGCTCAGCTGCAGTCCAGGGGCCTATCAGGGTCTAGGGATGTGGGCGATAGAGGGACATAAGCAACCCCCAGGTAACAGTGGTTCAGGTCTCAAGCAGGAATGTTCCCATATGTGTCCATGAGGGACCTGGGCCAACAGTTGGAACATAGTATCGACAGTACTCACGGTTCCCATGACCGATTGTGTAGAGGGGGAAGGCAGACCAGTAATCCCCGCCATTGCAGGTCAGCTCCGTTTAAAAGGCTCCGGGAATAGTGCCTGCGACAGGTGGGTCACGGTGGCATGGGTACGGATCCCTTCGGAGAGTGTGTGCAGGGCAACAAAAAGGCACGTCCAGTCTTTGGAGGGTTATCAGCCCTCCTCACGATTCTGGATCTGTGGAGCGTTGCAGGCTGCGCGATCCGCGGCGGGGCCTCGGTCTCCTGGGTGGGAGTCCCCCCGAACCTCCGGGGACCCCAAAGCGTCTGGAAGGGAGTGCCTCTAGCCAATCCGGGATTTCTATGGCGTCTGTCTCCAAAAAGGAGAACAGGGCCGGCAGATCAGCAGGAATATGAAGGACAAAGGCTGATGAGCCCCTCCGAACCGTGAGGGAAAGGGGGAACCCCCATCTGTAGGTGCAGCCGAGCTGGTGGATCTTTTCCAGTAGCGGTGTAAGTATAGCACGGCGTTGGAGAGTTGCCCTGGAGATGTCGGGGTATATCTTGATACTCGCCCCGTCAAAATCTAACGTTCCCCTCTCCCAGGCTCCTCTCAAGATCTGCTCTTTATGAGTATAACGGTGTACCTTGCATATTACGTCCCTTGGTCTGTCAGGGTCTGTGGGTCGCGGCCCCAGGGCTCTATGAACGCGGTCCAGTTCTAGGCTGGCTGGCGGTGTTGGCGCTAGTAGTCCTCGAAATATGGCTAGGACCGTGTCCCGGAGGTCCTCGGGGCCCGTCACCTCCGGTAGGCCCCGGAGCCGCAGGTTGTTCCTACGGCTCCGGTCCTCCAAGTCCTCCAAATGTAGGCGTAGGGCTACTGTCTGGGCCGCCTGGGATGTTCCCGCTACCTCCAGTTGTGACACCCAAGCCTCTAAGGCATCTAGGGCCATCTCTCCAGCGGTCGTCCGGTCCGCGAGTTGTTGCACCTCCGCTTGTACTTCTTGGAGGTCCTTGCGGTGGGTTTCTTCCAGGCGGAGGAAAAGAGCTTCAATGTCCGCCTTCGTTGGCAAGGCTTTTATAAGAGTCCGGAGGTCCGAGTCCCCAGTACCGGATCCCCCCTGTGACTCCATGCTATGTAAGCGGGACATGTCCGGCACGTCCGCGGAGCAGTCTGAAATAGAGGAGGCTGGAAAAGAAGGGCCCGCCGCCATGATGTGGGCCTCGCCACGTGCAGCTGAGCCGCAGCTCCGGTGGCCAGAGGACTGCAGCCTCGTGAAGTAATGCTGGATTTCAGGTCTCAGAGGGGTGCCCCGGTAGTTCTTTGTTCTACGGTGCTTAACCGTGTTCATCCCGGGTGTTAATAGCCACTTATAGAGTGATATTTGCCGGGCGGTCTGCAGGAGCTCAAGCAGTAAGCGTCTCTACTCCGCCATGTCCAGGCCACGCCCCAATTAGTTATTTTATTTATTACAGGTACATTTATATCACCAACAGTTTACACAGCGCTTCATTGTACATGTATTGTACATGTATTGTACATTCACATCAGTCCCTGCCCTCAAAGGCAAATTAAAGGCAAATTAAAGCACAATTAAAGTGTATACAAAAAAAGTCTTTAATATTTCATGCAGCAATATTATATATTCCTACTGATAGGTACCCCTTTAAAAACAATAGTTAAAAAGCGACATCCACCAATGGAATATAAATAAAAATGCCAAAAATCATAAAAAAAGGACTCCTTGAAGAAAAATAATCCCAGAGAGAGGATTTCTACTGTGTATTGACATAAATCACTAGATAAAGGAAGGCCTGTGGGTGTGGTATATCTGGATTCTGCAAAGGCATTTGATACAGTTCCCCACAAAAGCTTACTTTACAAACTGTAGGTCTGTAGGCATGGATCATAGGGTATGTACCTGGATAGAGAACTGGCTTCAGGGGTGGGTCCAAAGGGTGGTGATAAATAGTGAGTACTCAGAATGGTCAGGTGTGGTAAGTGGGGTCCCCCAAGGATCTGTCCTGGGATCAATTTTGTTTAATTTATTCATAAATGATATAGCGGTTTAACTGTAAACTGCGTAGAGGGTTCTTTACTGTCAGAGCGGTAAGGCTGTGGAATTCTCTTCCACAAGCAGTGGTATTAGCAGGGAGCATTGTTAGTATAAAAAAAATACTAGATGGGCATCTTAACAATCACAACATACAGGGATATGTGATTTACTATTGACATAAACACATACACACATACCACAGGTTGAACTGGATGGACTTGTGTCTTTATTTAACCTTACCAACTATGTAACATTCAAAAAATGTAAGTCAAAGTCCGTGCCCAATATATGCACAAATATTTTCCTGTAAAGAGAAATTTATGTAGCACCACAAAGCCACTTTTTAGGTAACTTAAAGAAATCCAGGTAAACAAAGTTCCGAATTTGAAAAATATATTTGATGAGACAAATGCCCATAGATCAATCTTGCTAGTTATTCACATTGTTCATGTGGCAATATATACAGGTATCTACTGTGTGTGTGTGTGTGTGTATACAGCATATATATATATATATATATATTTTAACATTTCTGACAATGTGACCAAAGGTCTGACCGCAAACGGTGTTAAAAAATAAACTTTTTTTTTGATAGAGTGGAGAAGGATTAGAACCCGTCAGTTTTGTTTGCGGTCTGTGCCCCGTTAACCACTTGTGATAAAAAAAATCGCAATTGGCGTTTATTGATTGGTTTGCGCAAAAGTTGCCGCGTTTACGGATGATGAGAATTCATTTCTGGGGTTTTTATTTATTTATTTATTTTACTAGTAATGGCGGCGATCTGCGATTTTTAGCGGTACTGCGATATAGCAGCGGCCATGTCGGACCATTTTGACACTTTTTTGGGACCATTGGCATTTATACAGCGATCAGTGCTATAAAAATGCACTGATTACTGTGTAAATGCCATTGGCAGTGAAGGGGTTAACCTGCAGGGGGCGTTCTAAGGGTTAACTGTGTTCCCTGGGCGTGTTCTAACTGTGTGTGGGCTGCCCTGACTGGGGAAGGGAAGTGATCACAGCTTCCATGTAGAGGAAGGCTGTGATCACAGCCCTTCCCCCCTCACAGAACCGAGGAATGTGTTTACTTACATGGACCTCCATTCTTTCACTCCGGTGGGGGCATTGCAGGTAGCCGGCGCCCTGGCCCTCCCCGGACACAGTGAGCGCGCGGGCGCGCCTCCGGCGGCGCGTGCACACATTGCGCGATCTGGCAGCCGCCGTCAGATGACGGCGGTTTGCGCAGGAGAGCCACCTTGTCGCCATCAACCTGCGGTTGACGGTCGGCAAGTGGTTAAGGAGATTCACCCTCTCTAGTTGTCCTGTTTATCATTATCATTGAAAGTAAAAAATAAATAAAATCCCAAACATGCCTTCCCACACCATGTTCTGGTGTTAATCGGTCCTAAGAGTGTTTGGCTATGGACATGAGGTGGTTGTCATATAGTAGACATTGTCCTAAGTCTTTCCATAAAGCCACAGCAGCCACAATTTAGAACAGTTAGGCCCATGAGAACATTGTACTGATTTGTTACTTTTGGATTATGAAATGTATATTGTATATATTATTATTAATTGTAGCGTTTCATTCTATATGAATGTATTTATGTTTTGCTTGTTATTTACAGCAGCTGTATGAAATGGCAAAATGAAGACCTTTTATTTTATTTTTCTCAGATAACAGTGATTTGATTGCATGCACAGTAATTATGAAGGATGGAGGCCAAGTGCAAAGATTTTTGGCAGTTGATATCTATCAGATGAGCCTTGTGGAACCAGACAGTAAACGACTTGGATGGGGCGTTGTGAAGTTTGCTGGTTTGTTACAGGTTGGTGGTTCAGTTTGTTTTTTAATCAAAATATTCCAAATATGATTACTTGAAGTGGAACTAAAGTCCTATATTCTCCCCTCTAGTGATGCAGTCTGCAAGTATAGTGCATTTTTGCCCAGTCATCTTCCTAAATTCCATTATCCTGCCAAGTTTGCACCTGCATATGCTCTCCCCAGGCTCTATTAAATTGCTGACACATTGTAAATCAGAATGCCTTTTTTTCTTCCAATTCTTCATCCCCTGCCCCCACTGACAACATGTCAATCTGAAAAATACATACTTTGGAGGAGGACCTTCTCTTTTTCCACATGTCACATACATGCGGAGAAACAGCACTACATTTGCCATAATGCAGTGGGAAAAGCAGAAATTGATGGTTTGGGTGTGCAGTTAGACCTTGCGGCTGAGATGAGGGTGGGGATGGGGCTGATGATGCATGGGTAATGGGCAGTTCAGACAGAGTCTGAGACTCCCAGGTCAGCCCACTGCAGCAATCTGTGACCACTTGCTGTAACAGAGCTACAACAGGAAAGTTAACAGGCCAGTGGCCAAGAGGATAGAGGGCACAGAGGCTACTGGTCTAACAAAACAGATGCGCAGATGAATTAGACTTGCAATGCCGGAGAATAAATTGGATATCTAATGTTTAACTCTACCTATTAATGAATAAATACTATACTATTTTAATATAATGTCAATATTATAGAATATTGAATACTATACCTATTAATGCACACACCATATTTGTTAAAGATAAGAAAGGACTATTATAGATATTTAACCCAAATTTCTGGATGGGGTTCAGATTAAGGTTACAGTGGCTGACCTATTCAATGCTACTGGGTCCTCTGGCCACCTACCTACTGACATGCTACGTTCGATTATTTTCACCATCCCTAAGCCTGAAAAAGATTCCTCCTCAAATGCAAACTACAGGATGATATCACGCCTGAACATAGTAAGCTGTTCGCTAAAGTTTTGCCAACAGTCTACTGCCATATATCCTGTCCTTAGTGCACTCTGACCAATTTGGGTTCGTCCCTGGTAGACGAGCACTGGATGCTACCAGACTGGTACTTAACCTCATCCATCACACCATCCAAACACAAACACCTTCTTTGGTACTATCCTTGGATGTAGAGAAGGCATTTGACTGGGTCCACCCTATCTACTCCATTCGAATAACCAATGACAGGCATCAGGGTTGCCCTCTCTCCCCACTCTTTGCTTTATGGATGGAGCCCCTGGCTGCCAAGATCAGGTCAGATCCGCGTATCTCAGGTATTACATGTAATGGGTTGGATCACAAAGTCAGTCTTTTCACTGATGATGTGATACTTATGGTCACCAATCCTTCTCAGTCCCTGCAGGCGATTCAGGAACTTTTCCAGCAATTTAGCTCTGTGTCCTATTATAAGCTTAATGCTTTGAAATCTCTACTGCTGTCCTTGTATCTTCCCACGCGGATGACAACTCAACTTAAGGCTAACCTACCATTTACATGGGCAAGTAACCCCATTCCGTACCTGGTGATTCACCTAGTCCCCACTATAAACCAATTGATTGACTTGAACTACCATGCCTTTTCTCGATAACTCCCCCATCTTCTGCATTTTCTACGCTTATCATGCCTAGGACAAGCTAGGACGGATTGCCCCCCTTAAAATAATTGTGCTTCCTAAGCTCCTTTAATTATTTCACACATTAATTGTTCCTATCTCCCAAACTTTTTTTGCTCTAATTCAGAGACATATCAAAATTTGTGTGGGACTTGAGAGTTGAGACCACCTAGATGTGCCAAATATATACTAACCAGACCCTTATAATCATGGAGGGGTTGGACTGTCTCACATTAGTAACTATTATTACTCCTCAATCCTGGCCCAACTATACTTCTAGTGGCACCCAACACCTGAGAAAATTTGGTCACTCATGGAAACCTCATCCTCCCAACACAATGATCTGACAGACTTCTCCATACCGTAGCAGGCTGTCCCCCACCTACACTAGATGCCTACCCTTCAATCACAGCTTCCCCTGGAAAAAGCTTTTGACCACACTCTCTTAGACACTCTACTCAAGCTCTACCAATCCCCCTTTGGGCGTTATCCAAACATCTCCTCCCATCAAGAGTTTCTCGTTGGAGCTCTTATTTTATCACAACCGTACTTTGACCTCACCACTAACCACTCTCTAAAAACTTTCGAAAACCTCCAAAGCGAATTCAACCTTCCAAACTTAGAGGCCTACATTTATGCGAGGATCATCCAAACCCATTTTTCAGTTCTATACCCGTTCCCCATATACTAAGAAGGGCATATCACTGCTTTACACTATACTAAGTTACGACCACCCTTACTTACAAATCACAACTCTAACTAAATGGACTGACAAGTTGAACAACCACATCATCCCTGACATGTGGCAACAAGCTTTTAGAGTAACCTATGTGACCTCCTACTGCTCCAATCATTAGGAGTCATACCAAAAAACCCTCCCCAGGTGGTACCTAATGCCTTATCAACTCTCCGAAATATATCCAGGAAGCCCAGCTAGTTGGAGAAATTGTAGTAGCATAGGCTTCATTGCCCATATCCTATGGTTGTGCAAAGCCCTAAGTTAATTCTGGAAACAAGTATTTGTTCTTATCTCCTCCATTTCTGGGATACTCCCTAGCCCTGCTCAATGTAGGCAAAGAGAAATGTCCTCCAAGCTCCTGGTTTATTATAATACATTTATTACTTGCAGCTAAGCTAAATACAGTATTACCAGATTATGAAAAACTTCAGAAACCGCTTCCATCTCTGGTACAATTGCTGATCTTAAGCTCCTATGCAAAATGGAGAAAATGGTTGCTAGAAAAAACATGCAGCTTGCAAAGTTTGTAACTAAGTGGTTGTAACATCCCAAATGTAAGGTACAAGTATGAACTGTTTTGATACTCAACCCTCTGATTGTTAAATTAACTATGGTCATGCTGGTGTCCCTCTCTCCCTCTTCACCTTCTTTCATACACTCCCCCCCCCCCCCCCTTTATACCTTCCCCCTCCCCCCTCCTCCTTTCCTTTCCCCCTTCTCCCTCCCTTTTTCCCTTCCTACCCTGCCTCCCCTTTTTTCCACCTCCCCCCTCCGTCTAGAGTTAACACATGGAACTAGCTTATTGTGTATATCTGCTTTGCTCATGCCATGACCACTAAGTCCCAACTTAGATCTGTTTGATCCAATGTAAACCCAACTTTATACGGAACATCTGTTTTGTAATCGACATGTTGTCTTATTTATTGTATAAGTAAAACCTCAATAAAGAAGTATTGAATTAAAAACCCTGCTAGAATTTTCTTTCAAGTTCAATTTTAAACGTAGAGCAAGTTTTGTGTGCTTGCTATAGGTTTTTGTTAATAGAAATTAGTAGGATTTTTTTGTTTCCAGCAAATGTATATACAATTCCAAATAGAGCTTAAAGTAGAACTATAGGCAATTTTTTTTTTTCCATTTTGGATAGAGCAAGGGACTATGACTTTTCTGGGGACATCTCAAAATTAGGTATTTTATTTTACTTTCACTTTCAATGGTAACCTTAAACAGGGTGAATCTCCTTAACGGTGGCACAGACAGCAATTACAACTGCAGGAGTTCTAATCCCTCTCCACTCTATCCAAAACAAGAGCACAAAAGTTTTGCCTTTAGTTATACTTTAAGCATTTTTCATTCAGCATTGTGTACTCTGGTGCTTGTTTAAAGGATAAACTTTGCAGGTAAAAACGTGCATTTATTTTCCTTTCTTTTATGGAGCCTGTAAAACATTGCCCCAGCGATCAGCAGGTCGCTGGTCCTATACATGTCTCCTGCAGATTTTTCTGTGTATGTGTGTGGCCATACATCCTATACGGGCAAGTTGATACACTGACAGGAAGTATCAAAGAACTACCATGGCGCTCCACAGTTCACAGGTCACACAGCTGTAGCCTTAGAACATGGTTATATGCAGACTACATAAAAGTGATTGGATACTGGCATCGAACTAGCTCATATACAGAAACTCAACCCACTCCGTAAGACTCCATTTTTTTGCTAGTGTCTTTAGGCATGGGTCTCTTCTGCTTTGGAGTTTTTTTCTTTTAAACCATTCTTTTTTCAGACACTTATAAGATTTTAATTTTTGCCTTGAGCTATCTAGCAGTTTCTGAAAAGGGTAACCCTTATGTTTATCTTGAGCAGCATACCCAAACTCCATAGTGGGCCGGCCTGTAATATTTGCTTCAGGCACTTGGCACCGTGGCACATTGTTGCAATTAGTGTAGTTAGCTGCACATTGTTATACAGGTCCAGGGCCATGGTCCAAATCTATGATTCTCGGGCGTGCCTTGACTGGTGAAACCTGGACCATTTATGGGCAAAACAACATGGACAAGTTTCTGGTTACACAAAACCCGCAGTGCTCAGTACATAAGTGTATGCATAGGCGAAGATTAGGGGAGATTTTAACTTTGAGTTACCCATTATACATTTCTCTGACACCTTTGATGCTCATTTAGCAATGATGGATCACAAGTACAGGGGAGCTGGGACAAGTGGACTGAATAACAAACATTTTGCTGATGTCCTAATAGAAATGCCATTAGTGTACACAGTGGTGTAGTGGGTAGCACTTTCGCCTGGCAGCAAAAGGGTGACTGGTTTGAATCCCAACCACGACACTACCTGCCTGGAGTTTGCATGTTCTCCCTGTGCCTGCCTGGGTTTCCTCTGCGTACTCTGGTTTCCTCCCACACTCCAAAGACATGCTGCTAGTGCCCTAGTATGTGTATGAATGTGAGTTAGGGACCTTAGATTGTAAGCTCCTTGAGGGTAGGGACTGACGGGAATGTACAATGTATATGTAAAGCACTGCATAAATTGTCAGCGCTATATAAGTACCTGAAATAAATTAAATAAATTCCCGTCTTCTGATTCTAGCTCATTCTTAGGTGGTTTATTTGACTAAAGCAGATTTTTTTCTGCTAATATGTTTGAATCCATCAGAAAACTTACAGCACCCTTGAAATCTTTGGTTTCCAGACGCCAAATACACTACAGTGGCTCTCCCCCCTGATTCTGTGGAGGCTAGCAAAATCAAAAGACTATCTTAATCATACAGTACAGGACACAGGCATAGTATGAGAGGATGTAACATTAACCTGTACAATAGCAAATGTAAAAGATTTGGTTGACTACAAAAGGTCACTGATCATACAATGCATGCAAAAATGTGCTCCAGTACAAATGCTAGATATATACAGAAGAACTACAGGCAAAGGGATCTGGAAGGGGGGAATATATACCAGGGGTATGCCTAAAGGTACAAGGTAAGCGCCTGCCTGGCTTGGTCAAATAGGTGAGCCTATTAGGGTTCCAGCAAGGATTCATCAAATCCAGGAAGAAGGAAGTGGGTTACCCAGTGGTTGCCACATTTTGGTATAGACAGGTTCTCTGTCTTGCAAAGTGACTTCTATTTCAGAGACCATGTTTAATAGTCATGTACCTTCAGGTGATTGGACACTGACAAAGCTCTTAAGGACACACCTCTCTGGGGCGCCTCCCTAAAAACTATTCTTCAATGTGTGGGTATTCAGTATTTCAGTTTTTTTGCTAGTGTCCAAAGGCGATTGACCTCTTCTCCCTTGCCAAGCAATTGCTCTTTGCTTTATTACTTTATTATTTTTGCTTCTGAAACTTCAGTCAACTCCTCAATGTTTTCTATATTTTAGACACATTAGATACAGTGCATGCGGATTGGTGCAACCTCCATAAAACCTTGGGAACTGTACCCACACTCTTTGGTCTGGTGAAAACCTGTATGTTGGTCTGGCACTGGATCTTGCATGGACACGCACATTGGCACTTAGTGCAACGTGTTGTGGTGAGCCGTAAGATGCTTTACAGGTCCAGAGCAGTGGTCTGTCACCGGTGGAACCCTGTCCTTGAAGACCTCTTTACAAAGAGCAGCAGCATTTACTAGTAAAACAGGTTTCTGCTGTATTCTAACCGTTGCCTTATATTTTTGCCATCTCCTGATCTGCAGAGACAGAATCACAGAACATTATACTCTAATTCTAGAGATTAGTTCCTGTTTCCTAACAGACCAGTTACAAAAATTATATTCTATAGAATACCCAAGCCTTTGTGTTTGTGGATCTTGTTATACACAGTTTTTTCTAGCAAACAGTGCATTTGGCTGCTTCCTATACCTAGAGAAACCTCTGGAGTCCTGCAATTTCTTTACTCTCTAGAAACTCATGCAAGTTTCTTGATGCAGATAGAATTTTCTACCCATAAAATGTAGCATTTAGTATTAATCGTAGATATGGTACTCCCTGTATTAAAGGGGCAGGGTAGGTAGAATGTCAAGAGTGATTTGCTGGTGAACATAAGGGATGACATTAATAAGGGGACAATGGAAGTGCTGGAATCCTTGAAGCTGGAACTTCAAAGGCAGCAAACAAGTGGGAAATGAATAGCGGGGGTATTCTACAGGCCCCCTACCCTGAATGATGAAGAAGAGACCGATCTCCTTCACAGTTAGAAATGCTTTGGTGCATGAAGAGGACTATGTTTTAATTGGTATTGCTAAATTGTGGCTTCATACTGCACATGATTGGGCTATTCATATTCCTACTATACTCCCTTTCGGAGAAGAGACAGGGTAAAATGGAAGAGATCTCAAAGCGAGTGTGAAAGAGGAGCTAGTTTATGGAGAGTGTGATGAGGCTGAAGCATTATGGGTCAAATTGCATATGGGTGCGCATATTTCAAAGTTGATCATTGTCAATTGTTATAGGCCACCCAGTGTTAATGAGGAGGTGGAGACTCAGCTCCTTGCACAGATAGAAAGGGCTGGCACAATGATGATAATGGGAGTTTTAACTACCCTGAAACTGGCTGGAGTAATGGCACAGCTGGAACAGTTAAAGGATAAACATTTATAAACCTCTTACAAGACAATTTTATGGACACTGTTCATAGAGGCCCCAACTAGAAGTGATGCTCTGTTGGACCTGGTAATCGCAAACTAGGCAGAGCTTATCACTAATGTTCATAGTAAAGAACATCTGGGTAGCAGTAACCATAACACAATTTCAATTAATGTTAGCAGTAAACAACAAACACATTCTGGAAAGCTAAATACACCTAACTTTAACAGGGCAAAGAGATATATACCTTAAAGCGTTTGTTACTCTAACAAAAAAAAATGGATTCTGTTCCTTTTTACAGAGTCACATAGTTGGTGAGGTTGAAAAAGGTCACCAGTCCATCCATTTCAACCTATGATGTGTTTATGTCAATAATGTTTTTGTATGTGTTTATGTCCTTTAAATTATGAATAACTGCATAGTGCTTGTGCTGTATAATTTGGCCCTTTGTATCATATAAAATACCTGACTGACCCTGCCTGGTTCTGCCCTCACTCTGTAAACTGCCCACGGTTTTTCATGGCTGCAGAGCCCTGACACTGTGATCAGTTTACTTGCCTCCATCATACGCAGCTCTCTTCTGCCCATCTCTTCCCCTCCCTGCCTGTAAGCTATCAGTGCTCTCTCCTCCTGCTGAAATAACTGTATAATTTTCAGGCAATCCCCCTGTCTTCCATAATGCTATGTGCCCGGTGTATGTGTTTTATTTAAAAAATGCCATTCAATACTATATTTCAGAGCGGCACTCAAGTGACCGCCCGCCGCTCTGCTCCTTTCCTGTACTCCCGACTGATGTCAGCGGGGGATTCTCAGCCCTTCCCACCCGAGCTGTCAGATCAAGAGGAGGTACGGTGGGCGGTCACATGAGCACTAAGCGGAGCTAGGAAATAAGGTATAGAATGGATTTTTTAAATGAAGCACATATACAGGGCACATAGCATTATGGAAGACACACCAAGTGGAGTTACAACCACTTTAACTGGGCAAATCTTCCAAGGCTTCGGGCTGCTCTTCAAGACTTTGACTGGGAGGAAATATTAATGAACACAGAACATAAATAGGAATTCTTCAAAATGACTGTATGTGAGCACACTGCAAAATATATGCCCATGGGCAATAACTAAAAGATTAAAATAAAACCTATATGGCTCATGACCAAAGTTCTAAAAGCTATAAATAATAAGAAAAAATATAAAAATGAAGGAACACATCATTTAACCAGTTCCCTACCGAGTCATATTAAAATGACGTCGGCAGGAACTGCTTGTCGATCCGGCCCGACGTCATATGACGTCGGCCGCTTCTCGGGGCCCGCAGAGCGGCGATCTCGGAATGTTCGTGTGCTGGGGGGTCGTGTCTCCCCCCGATCATGGTAAAGAGCCAATAGATGTGTCCAATCACAGACGGCCACTTTGTTGACTCACATGGCCGCGGCTCTTGCGTGTTCCCGGGGAACCCGTCCCCGATCAGGGTAAATGAGCCAATGAAATGGCTCTTTACCACATGACCGGCTGTGTCCAATCACAGCCGGTCATAAATGTAAACAGTTCACAGGTAACGGGCTGTTACCTGGCTCTTCTCCTCACATACCAATCCAGTGTGAGGAGATCTGTGAGTAATACACCTTCAGCAATATTACTGTGCCCAGATTGTGCCCTCTCCCCCTGAAGAGTACCTGTCAGTCCATCAGAGTACCTGTCAGTCAATCAGAGTACCTGTCAGACCATCAGAGTACCCTATCATCACATCAAAGTACCCTATCATCACATCAGAGTACCCGCCATACCATCAGAGTACCGTGTCATCACATCAGAGTACCCGCCATACCATAGGAGTACCTGTCAGTCCATCAGAGTACCCACCATACCATAGGAGTACCCGCCAGTCCATCAGAGTACCCGTCAGTCCATCAGAGTACCTGCCAGTCCATCAGAGTACTTGACATACCATCAGAGTAACCGCCAGTCCATCAGAGTAACCGCCAGTCCATCAGAGTACCTGCCGGTCCATCAGAGTACCTGCCGGTCCATCAGAGTACCTGCCGGTCCATCAGAGTACCTGCCAGTCCATCAGAGTACCTGCCAGTCCATCAGAGTACCCTATCATCAAATCGGAGCACCTGCCATTCCATCAGAGTACCCATCAGTCCATCAGAGTACCTGCCAGTCCATCAGAGTACCTGCCAGTCCATCAGAGTACCTGCCAGTCCATCAGAGTACCTGCCAGTCCATCAGAGTACTTGACATACCATCAGAGTAACCGCCAGTCCATCAGAGTAACCGCCAGTCCATCAGAGTATCTGTCAGTCCATCAGAGTACCTGTCAGTCCATCAGAGTACTTGACATACCATCAGAGTACCTGCCAGTCCATCAGAGTAACCGCCAGTCCATCAGAGTATCTGTCAGTCCATCAGAGTACCTGCCAGTCCATCAGAGTACCCTATCATCAAATCAGAGCACCTGCCAGTCCATCAGAGTACTTTCCATACCATCAGAGTACCTGTCATACCAACAGAGTACCCGCCAGTCCATCAGAGTACTTGACAAGCAGTCCAGTGTAACCTGTCATACAGCCACCATGTCCAAAAGGTTATACACTGCAGAAGAAGCATACAAAATGCTACTCCTGACCGATGAGAGCAGCGGGGAGCTCTCATCGACCAGTGACAGTTCCGATTACGGTTCTGATTTGGAATACCAGCCCATCGAAGAAAGTGTGTCATCATCTGAATTTGAGGAGGAAGTAGTCCTTAGGAAAAGAAGATGGTTTGAAGACTAGGCAGCTACCAGCAGCGCCAGAGACCCTAATGGCCAATCGGAAAATGCCAACGGTGCTAGACCAGAAGAGAGGCCCAGTACAAGCACTGGAATCCCACATCAAAGAATTAGGGCCCAAACCCAGCTTCCAGATTCCTTGGCAAATCCACAGTGGCTGCCTTCTAGCACAGGGTCACCCACAATCCCCCCTTTTACAGCACAGCCAGGCGTGCAGGCCAACAGGGAAGGTTTTTCCAAAATTTATTTTTTTTACCTATTTTTTCCTAATGAGCTATTGCAAAGCATCATGGATCAGACAAACCTTTATGCCCAACAACACATTCGGAACAACCCCAACTCTTTCTATGCCCGTCCTTTTAAATGGAGACCCCTAACCATGCAGGAGCTTAAAATATTTTTTGGCCTTACCTTCAACATGGGGATTACAAAGAAAAATGAACTGCACGCATATTGGTCGACCCACCCCGTCCACCATATGCCAATTTTTTCATCTGTCATGGCCAGGTCCCGTTATGACATGATAATGCGGTTCCTGCATTTCAGCAATAACTCGCAGTGCCCCCCCCCCCCCCCAAATCATCCCGACTTTGTTAGATGGTTTAAAATTCGCCCCCTAATTGATTTCTTTTCTAAACGTTTTGCTGAACTCTATATCCCTGAACAAAATATTTCCGTGGACGAATCCCTGGTCCATTTCACAGGCCGCCTGGGTATGAAGCAGTACATCCCCAGTAAGAGGGCCAGGTATGGAGTAAAGCTCAACAATTTGTGTGAAAGTTCCACGGGATATGTGCATGCCTTTCGTATATATGAAGACAAAGACTCCCATCTCCAGCCCCCTGATTGTCCATCGTACCGTATAAAAAAGACGTGTACATCATGTCCACGATGCCACCTCAGTGGAACTTCTAAGAAGACAGGGTCCCGTTGAAAAACCACATTGTATCCACGAGTATAATAAATTCATGGGGGGTGGATTTAAATAACCAGATGTTGCAGCCCTATCTACCAACTAGAAAATCCCTCTTCTGGTACAAAAAAGCTGCGGTTTACATTTTTCACATGGCCATGTACAATGCTTACATCACCTACCGGAAATCAACAGAGTGACCCAACCCCTTCCTAAATTTCATTCAAGACATCATTACTGCCCTGATATATCCACAAGGATCCCCCCCAGAAATTCACACCGATTGTCTCAGCAGACTGCATGAGCGCCATTTTCCTGAACATATTCCCCCATCAACAACCGGAAGAAGACGCCAAAAAAGATGTCGGGTGTGCAACAAAAGAGGAGTTAGGAAAGACACCAGGATGATGGCGCTGCTTTTGGCGACTCAATTGTCCTCAAGATCTGTTCATGTATAGATACCTTCCAATTTTATAAAGAACAGAGCCCATATAACTTCATAAAGTGCATAATGTATATAAATAATTGTTGACAGTGTACAAGATGCGCAGTAATTTAAAATAATTAATGTACAGTGTGCAAAGTGGGCAGATATTTAAAAAACTGAGGTATAATTATAATATGTGCAATTGGATACTGGCAGTGCTAAACTACTAGGACTTGATAGAAATAATTATTAGAAAGTGCAGTAATAGTGATCAATTGTCTAAAACAAAAAAATATATATATGCAAAGAATAAGTAAAATATATAATCTCGAATCAGATATAAGATTAATATTGATTGTAAAAGTGAACAAAAATCAGCAAACTTTCAAGGAAACAGTAGCGGTTGCAATATTACCTAACCACCCCTAGGTGGTTTTATAATTGATTATCAAGTTAATAGCAAAAGTTCATAACCATTGTTCATGTATCAACAATTTATATCAGTAGTACGATCCCCCAAAGTGCTCGGTGCTTAAAGCTGTTTCACTCAGATCTTTATAATCCAGAGGCTTTCTGAATAACTCATGCGGTGCTTGGTGCAAATCACACGTGCTCCCCTCAAGGTCCCCTCCTTACCAGAGAACGCCACCCCTGCAGGGGTACAGCGCCTAGACGTATCTCCGGTGTTGGTATTGGTCCTGGTCCAGGAACGGTCCTGTTATCCGTGTCAGGGAAAGAAGAAAAAAAGGAGGTCCATAGCGTAATATGTAAAATAATATAACCTCACTTTATTTGCCACTTGTAGGTTATATATAAAAAATAAAGATTAAAAAACGGCATGTATCACGTTAACATAAGTCCATCAGTATCACAGTGCCTGGTTTTAGCGTGGTGGATGCAACACTCCTGAGATGAATTCCTGTGTACTTCCTGTACACCTCAGTTGCGTTCCACCAACTCGCTCTGTAAAACCGAATGTGACGTAAGGACGTAGGGCAAGTTACACACACATGCTATGTGTTGGAAATATCTTATATATGGACAACTTTGTGTAAAAAAAAATGCGTTTTCATTTTTTTTCCACATTTTCCAAAAACTTCTGGAAAAAAATGAACCGTTCAAAAGACTCATTATGCCTCATAGATTATATGTTGGGGTGTTAGCTTTCCGAAATGGGGTAATTTCCCCCTCCCCACTTTTTGTCTCCTACAGCCACACAGCACACCCATGCTGGAACAAAGCGGCACTTCCATATTTAGATTAGTAGTATGTTGTATAGCACTCTGGGCTACCCGCAGCATCTAGCTTAAATAAGCTTCATCTGTCATTTTGTTTCATATTGTATCATAGTTTTATATTGTTTCACATTATTTTATATTTCTTCACACTGTGAACTTACATCTAGCTCATCAGGGCAGCGAATCCTTAACTGGCACATCTGTTTATGGGGGTGGTTTCAGTTCAAGGGGTTGGTGCGCTGTGATTATTCTGGGTGTTCCCACCTTTGATCCTTTTTCGTTTGATTGCTTTATTGGGGCAATAAAATTAGGAAATATCTGCGCTACAGAAGATAATACAAAAAAGGTAATGAATGATACACAGCAGCCTGCTAATAGGGATGTAGATAGAGGTCCCTATCACAACAGAAATTAATAAAACAAAATAGCGGCACTTCAATATATAAATAACAATTGATTTCCCAGGAGATGTTGATCAATCTTCAGAGATGATTTAGACATATATCAACAGCATAGCCAGCCCTAAATAGTGCAATGACAGTTCATAGGAGTAGTCCAAAAAGCTTAGATGGCGGAAACTTCACTTCCAATAGTATAGGCACCCAGTGATAAAGATGTATATACACCAAAAGGCACTCAGTGTCCACCACCAGTTATGCGGGGCCGCTTACCAGAAAACGAGTGGCTTCCAAACTAATGGAAAAGCCGAAGGAGGCTTGCAGGGACGTAATACTCCCTTATAGAACCAGCTGTAGCGTAGGACACTCTTCTATGCATCAGGGGAAGTGACACCATGATGAGCGCTGGTGTCACTTCCCCTGATGCATAGAAGAGTGTCCTACGCTACAGCTGGTTCTATAAGGGAGTATTACGTCCCTGCAAGCCTCCTTCGGCTTTTCCATTAGTTTGGAAGCCACTCGTTTTCTGGTAAGCGGCCCCGCATAACTGGTGGTGGACACTGAGTGCCTTTTGGTGTATATACATCTTTATCACTGGGTGCCTATACTATTGGAAGTGAAGTTTCCGCCATCTAAGCTTTTTGGAATACTCCTATGAACTGTCATTGGACTATTTAGGGCTGGCTATGCTGTTGATATATGTCTAAATCATCTCTGAAGATTGATCAACATCTCCTGGGAAATCAATTGTTATTTATATATTGAAGCGCCGCTATTTTGTTTTATTAATTTTTATTGGGGCAATCACTGCAGCACCCCCTAACCCCCCCCCCCCACTTGCCTGGATTTATTTTAACAGTCATACCACTTAGCTGTAGTATTAGCTCCCTTTTTTTATTTTCATCATGGAAGAGGCTACACTGCCAGCCAGGCACAAATTCAGAGAGTCTAAACTCAGTGTATTAGACAAAAAGATAGCGGATATTATGTCCCAAGTTCAGACCCCCACAGATGCAGACACTCTACCTTCTCCTGCCCCTGACCTTATTGGATGTAACATTCCATCTAAACATCTCAAACTACTCTTCCACAAAATTGGAAATGCATTTGAATATGAATGCATGCAGCAGTGGGACATTGAGTTTCTTAAACGTTACATGAATCTCAAAATTACAACAAGGGGTCTAAGAGCAGCTAAAGCTTGTAGTTTCTTAGAAGAAGATCGTAGCCTTCAGTCGCTAGTGATCTCCACTAGATGCTCCATTGAATGGATAGAACTAATCAAACAGCAAAGACAACATATGCTCCACAAGTGTATCTTAAAAATTGAAGGGCTAACACAAGAGCTATACAAATATAAGACCCATAGGGATTTTGAAACATTTAATTCCAAGCTTGCCAAGTGAATTCAGAATTATGAAGATGGCCTTGTTTCCACCAAATCCCAGAAACTTGAGCGAGATATTATGGATTTTAAATATCTTAAATCTGGGGATTGTACTTAATTGGGCCCGGGCCTGGACTACTAAATGTATTACATCTTCCAACAAAGACCCCCAGACTTCAACAAATATGCCAAATAACCTTCCTTGTCCTTCTGGGGGTAAGAGTTTGCAGCAGCCAGAGTCCAAAAGCATCACTCAACACCCCCCCCCCCCCAGAAATACCCACCATTCTGGCAACAAGGGTAGTCACGTAGTCACTCAACTGCAACCTCTAAAGGTATTTGATTAAGAACATCTCATAAATCGTCCACCCACAATCAGTCCTCCCCCCACAAATATGGCAGAATGAACAATAAGATAAAACAACCATCCACCTCCACAGCTTCCCCCATCTCCAAAACAGGCATGAAGACTCCTATGGATCAGAACTCATCGGACCCACACATAGCTATGGAACTTAAGCCAGGGCCCTTGGAGCTACAACAATCTGATGTAAGTGGAGGGGAACATCACAGAACAGAAGGTGGTACCACTGAATTGGAAATGGAGAAAAGATATCCACTTCGTTGTATTGTCCATTCCCAGACAACACAACAAAGTGGACCAATGTTGGACTCAACCTCAGAAACGGGTTCCCTGAAGCCCATTAATGACCCAGCAACAAACCTCAAAATAGCATCTATGGGTTATGAACCCATGACCCCTTTTAGGAGACCCCCCCTGTGGATAGCTACAAAATTACCTCGAGACGCACTAGAAGAGGCTGCTGGGGGGGGGGGGGAGCAAGGGTGGGGTGGGGGGGTCCAAAAGAAAAAGAGAGAAGACAACCTTTCCACAATAAAAAATCTACAGTCTTTCCTCCAAACCGCTTTCTACTCATGAATACTCCATCTTACAAAAAGGTCTCAATTTTGCACCCACTTGCCCTCCCAAGCCATTCAATTGGTTTAAAGATCTCAACAGGTTTGTTCGACCACTGACTTAACTTTTATACATTGACAAGGAAAGGAAAGAAACATGCAACCATTTGGAAGATGGCATCAGTGTGGTGGCAGCAGATTCATCTGAACATAGCTGGTTGGGGGACGATGAAGATCAAAAAGGCCTGGAAGCCCTATATAGCCTCCTGGAATCGGGATTCCCCTGGAGACTTTGCTGGGGTGGATTGGGATAAGATCGGAATGGGGGATACCCAATCACACACACCTCATTTAAACCACAATCTACCTCCTATCCCTACTAAGCTAAGGGCTCTTACATAGAAGCTTTCTATCAGGATCATATGAGGGTTTGTCGATTGAGGTCTCAATACTCTAATCTAAGTTCACAAGAGACACAGGCACTGACCTCCCTTCAAACCCATCAAGCCAACAAGAAAGGCAGTATAGTTGTAAATAACAGGGAAAATTGAACATGAGGCAAGAAGCTGCTTTTGAAGGATTCCTCTCTAATACACTCTAGAAAGAAAAAGCTTTTTTCCTTTGTCCATATTTCAGCACTTTGTACTTCTAACACCTGCCTAAAGATTACAAATGTTTGACCTCACCCCCAGGATGACCCATAGTGGCCTCTATGAACAGCTTGACGGATGGCCTCTTGGACTACATTGACTATTTTTCTTGTCTCTACTGGCATATATCAACAATACAGGCCACATACTTAGTACACTTGCCCAATATAAATGGGAGCCTGATTACTGTTGGGTTTCTTTAGATGTAACATCTCTCTACACCTCTATTCCGCACAAGGATGCGCTTAAGGGCCCTCCAGTATGTTTCGGTTAAGGACTATAATTTCATCAGTAGACAAGCCTATTTGATTCTTGAGGCCACCCGCTTTGCCCTTCAGCATAACAATTTTCAATTCCTTGAAAGACTTTTTCTTCAAAAGGTTGTCACTGCCATGGGGGCAAGTTCTGCCCCTAGTTATGCGAATCTATTCATGGGGTATCGGGTAGGAATGGGCCAACAACCCCCGATCGATTCGCGCCAGAACTTTCGAACTTCACAAGCGCTCGGAGGCTAATGACGAATGCCATTGAAGTCTATGGGACCCCAACTGGAAAAATCAAAAGTGCACATTTTAAAGGCTTATATGCAAGTTATTGGGCATACAAATGGAATGGGGGTTCGGGTACTGCCCTGGGGGATATGTATCAATGAAGAAAAAGTTTGTAAAAAATGACATTTTTAAATGAGCAGTGATTAACTGATGCCTTAGTCTGCCTGTAAAGTGGTGCATCTGTACAGTGTATAGAACCTGCTGCAGCAAAAATGATATTTATGAAGCCAAAAAAAAATGACATTTTTCCGTGCAAGCTTTCTTTATTTCTTAAACAACGGCTTGGTGAACCAGTCTGCATGATAAGGCCACAATTTAGTTCACTTGGAACAAGATTAGTGTTTTTTGGATACATTCTAGTGTCTGTTTCACATACTTTGGATAGAAGTAACAGGTACAGAAAAATTAGGCTTTGAGGGTCCCTTTACACTGCAACCCTATAGAGGTACTCTTGATGACAGCAAAAATTGGCCTTGCTGTCAAAAATGGAAATGATGTGCCCCGGTCAAACAGGTGTGAAAAAAATTGGGCTTTGGGAGTTGATGGTTCCTTCACACAGTAACCCTATAGAGGGACTCTTGATGAAAGCAAGAATTGCTGTCAAAAATTTTAAATTGTATGCACCTGTCAAACCTATATTTATTCCAGATAAAATCAACAACCACAAAGCTAGGCAGCCTAGACAGTCTTTCAGAGATTCCACAACCCAAAAACACTTTCTTTTTTTTGTTGAAAATTCTTTATATTCATTTAAAAAAAAAGAATAGGACATACCCTGTACAACACAGAGCCTACTGGGCATATCCAGGCTCAACAGATCATGAGGACTTGACTAACTATCCATAAACTACTATCAGTCCATCCACCCTCCCCCCCACAACCCCCCTTTCTCTTCCTTGTGCAACGCGTCCATCCACACCACACATAGTAGGATAGAGGCATTCCCATATAACCATCAATATCAACATGATGGTGATACCCCAACCTCCTCCTAGATCAGTGGTTCTCAACTCCTGTCCTCAGGACCCACTAGCAGGCCATGTTTGCAAGATAACTGAAATAAATCACAGGTGATATCATTTGCTGCTCAGTGATTGCGGTATTCTAGTCTGCATCTCCCCAAGGTAATACTTAAAATCTGGCCTGTTAGTAGGTCCCGAGGACACGGGTTGATAACGAAGTTACCCAGCAGGAGAAAGCCACGGGACTGCTTTGGAGAGAGATGAGAAAACACTACAGATATATGTGCCTATCTTAAATTTCATGAATCGGGTTTATATCCACTTTAAAAGGAACCTCCCAAATGTCAACCCGGTCTTCTCCCTGAAAATTCTAAATGAGTTGCATCCAAACATCTCTACATTCATCTAGAGCCTTTGGCCTTACTGTAAATAGTTTTTTATCTATTGTCGACATAGCTTGATCAAAGAATCATCATGTAAAAGAAGTTCTAATGCTAACAACCGAAGATCCAGGTTGTCAGAGCCAAATTGGGACACAAAGGCATGCCTCAGCTGCAGATATCTAAACAGATACCAGTTTGGCAACTGATATCTGGTCTTGAGCCGATCAATGGCTTCCCCCTTTCTACTACATCCTATAAACTCTTAATTCCAACCCCTGCCCAAATGACAGGGTCTGGAATATCTCTGAAGTGTGGTAGTTTGGGCTCAAACCACAATGGAGTTGACCGATAGATAGTTTATCCCAGAATCAGAGATACGTTTACTAATGGTAGGTTTGGTGCTGCTCTAATATAGTGCTTTATATTTTATATTTTCTTGTGTTTCAGATAGTGTTAGGTCCAAAAAAATCCTTGTGCTATGTTTGACCACTTATTAGTTTATAACATATATTCTAAGGTGGCTAATGGTGCATGTTAATACAACTGGACAGTCCTTGCTATATACAAATCTTCTTTACTTAATTGTTATGAAAATAAAGTGACAGTTGCTCTTCCATGCAAAAACTCGTGCTTGTGTTTGTAGTGCTCTCCTATAGTAATCCACTCACCAGAAAGGAGTCCCTACGAGGGGGTGTCACGCATTAAGCCACTGTGTAGCTACCCAGATCCATGCTTTCATTACTTTCTTCTTGTTTCTGGTCAGCCCCTCCGTGCCATTCACATGTGGAAAGAAATTTGTATCCAATAGCGCAATACTGCTTTTCAGTTTGTTTATTTGTGATCAAAACAGTCAAAAACGTACTCAAACTTTGTAAGCATTAAACGATTGGAACCAGGAAGTCCGTGCATTCCACGGCTTCAGACCGGAAGTGATGCAATGATGCTTGAGGCTCTGCTCTACGTGTTTTGTCACTCTGATGTTATCTGGAGCAGCGTCATCTTGCTACACTTCCTTAGTATTTGTAGTATGTGGTATCTTGGCAACCGTACGCCGTGTTATTGGTGGCCATTTTTGGTTGGTCTCAATGTTATTAAAGCTTGCTGTGATGTTCGTTTATACAATACATTTTTTTAAATGTACAGTATCTCACAAAAGTGAGTACACCCTCACATTTTTGTAAATATTTTATTATATCTTTTCATGTGACAACACTGAAGAAATGATACTTTGCTACAATGTAAGGTGGTGAGTGTACTGCTTGTATAACAGTGTAAATTTGCTGTCCCCTCCAAATAACTCAACACACAGCCATCAATGTCTAAACCGCTGGCAACAAAAGTGAGTACACCCCTAAGTGAAAGTGTCCAAATTGGGCCTAATTCAGGGCTTGACAAATTTGCTTAGAATCTAGGTGCCAGCTGAAAAAGTTAGGAGCCAGTTTTTTAAATCAGCTACCCAGCACCCAGAACTGCATGTCTGGGGCATCGGGCAATAAGAATTGCTCATGCCTGAAGCCAAGCGAAGAAAGACAGAATATTTAAATATTTTTCTCCTTCACTGATGTGTGCTGATAGGCTACACTAATGGGCATGGAGATGACACTGACAGGCAGCACTGAGATGGCACTTACAGGCGTTACTGAGATTGCACTGAAATGCAGCACTGACAGGCAGCACTGATGAGTACTGATAGGCTACACTAATGGGCACTGATGAGGTGGCTCTGATGAGGCGCCACTGAGGTGGCATTGACAGGCAGCACTGAGATTGCACTGACAGGCAGCACTGAGATTGCACTGACAGGCAGCACTGAGATGGCACTGGACAGGCAGCAGTGAGATGGCACTGGACAGGCAGCAGTGAGATGCCACTGGATAGGCAGCACTGAGATGCCACTGACGGGCAGCACTGAGATGCCACTGACGGGCAGCACTGAGATGGCACTGACGGGCAGCACTGAGATGGCACTGACGGGCAGCACTGAGATGGCACTAACGGGCAGCACTGATGAGTGCTGATGGGCTACACTAGTGGGCACTGATGAGGCACCACTGAGGTGGCACTGACAGCCAGCACTGAGATGGTACTGACAGGCAGCACTGAGATGGCACTGACAAGTGGCACTGAGATGGCACTGACAGGCAGCACTGAGATGGCACTGACAGGCGGCACTGAGATGGCACTGACAGGCAGCACTGAGATGGCACTGACAGGCAGCACTGAGATGGCATTGACAGGAACACTAAGATGGCACTGACAGGCAGCACTGAGATGGCTTTGACAGGCAACACTGATAAGGTGGTGTTCACAGCGGTAAGGAAGGGGCGACTAATCAAGCCTGCAATCCAAAGCCCAGCTGTCAAACTGGGAGGATGATGGCAGTGGGCAGGCAGTGAGAGCGAGCTGTGCTCATCACAGCACCATCCACCAGAGGGTGCCGGTTCACAGAATGGAGTGTCTCGCTCCAGCAGGCTGCAAAGCCGGGGCCTCAATTTTGGTCAGCCCGGCCGCAGTCCGAGCACCCGAGGGGGGCCGCGTCCCAGCTGCTGAGGTGTAGCCCAGGCGTCAGGGTGCAATTTCCAGTCACAGTTGCGACCTGGCACCTGGGTTTTGTCGAGCCCTGGCCTAATTAGCCATTTTCCCTCCCCGGTTTCATGTGACCGATTAGTGTTACAAGGTCTCAGGTGTAAATGGGGAGCAGGTGTGTTAAATTTGGTGTTATCGCTCTCATACTGGTCACTGGAAGTTCAACATGGCACCTCATGGCAAAGAACTCTGAGGATCTGAAAAAAAGAATTGTTGCTCTACGTAAAAATGGCCTAGGCTATAAGAAGATTTCTAAGACCCTGAAACTGAGTTGCAGCATGGTGGCCAACACCATACAGCGGTAAGACAGAGGACAGGTTCCACTCAGAACAGGCCTCACCATGCTCAACCAAAGAAGTTGAGTGCAAGTGCTCAGCATCATATCCAGAGGTTGTCTTTGGGTAATAGACATATAAGTGCTGCCAGCATTGCTGCAGAGGTTGAAGGGTTGGGGGGTCAGCCTGTCAGTGCTCAGACCATACGCCACACACTGCATCAAATTGGTCTGCATGGCTGTCGTCCCAGAAGGAAGCCTCTTCTAAAGATGATGCACAAGAAAGTTCGTAAACAGTTCGCTGAAGATAAGCAGACTAAAGACATGGATTACTGGAACCATGTCCTGTGATCTGATGAAACCAAGATAAACTTATTTGGTTCAGATGGTGTCACGTACCTGGTGGTGGAGTCTGACTTATGCAGTGGGCAACCTCTCTTACGACCCTGATTCCTGAACCCCTGGTAGTGTGGACAGGGAGCTTGGGAGTGCAGGGAGGTACGAGGGTCGGACTGGGTCACAGGTGGTGGTGTGCTGGTCCGTGAGGTGCTCGTGCAAGCTGAAGCGTGCTGGTGCAGGCCGGGTCGGTAACGGGCTGGCAGAGCGGTGCAGATGGGTCAGGCTGAAGAGTAGTCGGGTGCAAGCAGAGTTCGTTAACTGGCGGGCAGCGAGGTACAAGGGAGCAGGCAGAAGAGTGGTCGTGGAAGCCGGGGTCGGTGCAGGCGGAGATCAATAGCAGAGTCAAGGCAAGCCGGGTCACAGGAACAAACAATCAGGATCACAGGTTGCTACAGGAACACACAAACGCTGTAGAACGGACAGCACTTGCTACAGGAAGCAGGAAGTTTAAATAGAGCTGCTCATCCAGGAAATAGAAGAAACCACAATCAAATGTGATTAATCCTCAGCACAGTCTTTTTCTAACAGATGGTGTCAAGCTTGTGTGGCAACCAGGTGAAGAGTACAAAGACAAGTGTCATGGTCTGGGGCTGCATGAGTGCCAGTTCATTGAGGGAACCATGAATGCCAACATGTACTGTGACAGACTGAAGCAGAGCATGATCCCCTCCCTTCGGATACTGGGCCACAGGGCAGTATTCCAACATAACAACCCCAAACACACCTCCAAGACGTCCACTGCCTTGCTAAAAAAGCTGAGGGTAAAGGTGATGGACTGGTCAAGCATGTCTCAAGACTTAAACCCTATTGAGCATCTGTGGGGCATCCTCAAAGGGAAGATGGAGGAGCGCAAGGTCTCTAACATCCACCAGCTCCGTGATGTCATCATGGAGGAGTGGAAGAGGACTCCAGTTGCAACCTTTGAAGCTCTGGTGAACTCCATGCCCAAGAGGGTTAAGGCAGTGCTGGAAAATAATGATGACCACCGAAAATATTGACACTTTTGGGCCCAATTAGGACATTTTGACTTAGGGGTGTACTCATTTTTGTTGCCATTTAGACATTAATGGCTGTGTGTTGAGTTATTTTGAGGGGACAGCAATTTTATGACAGTATGACATACAACATTTTCATTAAGCATCCTGAAACTCTACATGTTTCGTGGATTGACCTGCACTTCTTCAGGAGTAGATGCAGAAAATGGGAGTCTAAAAGTAATCTACAAAAGATCGAAAATTCATATAGTTCATGTACTGTATAGTGGGTGTATTAAAAAAAAAAGAGGGGGAGAGATATTGAAGGGTCAACCCCAGTGTTTACATACCAGCTTAATGGAAGAAGAGAAAGGAAGGTGCTGGTGCCCTACACATGAGGGAAGCATCGGAGAATGTCCATCCCCCCTGGGGGCTGAGGTGGAAGAACCCAGATGACACCCCCATGGGGGAGGGGACCAGTGGACCAGGCATCCACGTCCAAGTAAATTCCTATAGGATATATGGATAGGGAGTACCATGTCACCAGGTCACTCAAAAACATAAAAATACCAATGTGGATGGGGCGTGGTTTGGACATGGCCAGGTAGAGACGTGTTTTAGCAGAGCTCCTGACCGTCCCTCGCCTGTCCCAACTATTTTTGTTTAATCCATTGGATTATGCCCGGAACGAAGAAGAGACCTTACAAGAAAGGCTCCACAGCCATCCCAGCACCCGCATGTAGCTGCAAGATCCAGAGCTTCTTCCAGCAAGCTACAGGGGCCTCCCTGACTTTCAAGATGGTGGACCCACACGGCCAGACCCGTGACTCTAGTCGGCCACAGAGCCCTCCTACACCGGCGGCCCTATCTCCATCTCTGGACCCCATGACAGGCACCCCGGCGCTGCTCCGATCCGGCCCACAGGACCTCTCACAACCTCTGCTAACCCTGCAGGTAGATGCGGACCTCCAGGCCCTGCTGCAAGCCCTTCCATCCAGGGCAGACATAGAGGCGCTTATCGGCCAGGTGGAGGGAACCCACAGGAAAGAGATAAGCACGGTACAAAATGAGGTCCAGTTACTCACATCCAGGCTCACCACAGGAGAATCATCCCTGGCCGCTCTGGAGCAGCGGGTGATGGAGCTGGAATTGCTACAGAGCACGCACGTGGACACGGCCATCACCCTGCAGCTGCACATGGAGGACTTAGAAGACCGCAGCCGCAGAAACATTGTGCAGTTGCGGGGTTTGGCAGAAGCCACAGGCACCGAGGACCTAATGGTGACATTGACGGCCATCTTCACTGCTCCCTTCTAGAGCGAGTGGAAATAGACTGGATACACAGGGCGCTAGGGCCTCGATCAACCAACCCAGCCAGACCCCGTGACGTGTGCAGGCTACACCACTATAACCAGAAGAAGATTATCGTACGGAAAGCCTGGGAATCCTGCCTGACCTGTCCAGAGCAACACTGCAGCGGCGGGCTCTCCTCTGTCCGCTCTTGGACCTAGCAAGGCAATCGGATGCCACATACCACTGGGGATTTCTCCTCTCGGTCACCTTTAAGAAGGCCCAGCGATCATTCACCCTTCGATCACCTGAGCAGCTCCTGGAGGCAGCCCCGATCTTGGTCCCAAACTGGTTAACCTTTTTGCCCAGACAGCCGAGCCGTTCGGCCCCTGCAGCTATGGGTAAGAATCTCCAACCCAGGGAGCAGAGGACCAGACGCCGTTCCAGACCAGTGTCACCAGCGGAGGCTCGCGAGACTTAACCAGGAATTCTTACAGGAAGGACTACCTAGATGCCACTGGATGTGTAAGTTGACTACCCACTGTACTTTTTGTTAATTGTCCACCTTACTCCCCGCGCCTGAGATCCCATATAGGTCCTCCCTCTCTCAGAAGGATGTTCACTTGTTCCCTTCACTTGTGTCTGACCCAGTTTGAGACGAACCCCTGTTTGCAATGAAAGCTACCCCGGGAGACTCCCCTGCATCGAGATGTTATACACTGCCCCAACGGACATTGCTCGAACACTTCGTGACTACTGGAGCTGCTCCACTTGCCTACTTGTCACACAGACGCTGTGGCGTTTAGGAGCTTTAAGACCGCTGTTTGAACACATGCCAATGCCTGTTAATGAACATGGTGCTGTCTCTGCTGCCTTACAGCCTGCCGAACATATAGTGTTTTTTCTGAGCCACCGCCTTCACAGGACAATTGTTGCGAATGTGGTGGGTTACCTACCCAAAATGTCAGCTGCTATGGTGGAGGCTCCATTTCCCCACTCTGGTCTTGTTTTGGAGGTGACAGGGGAACGGGGGCCATACTTTAAATGAGAAAGCAGCATTGAATAGGACTACAACCCTTACCTGGCAGAAGAAAGCTCCTTACTCGGAGACCTAGTGGCTGAAGCGATCCTCTAGATATAATCACTTGACTGGAACTGGATGTGCTCAGTGGTAGAAAGCTGCTCTACTCTTAAAGAGACCTAGTATAGCTGTGCATATGTTAGAGGGATGGAGTGTGTTAATAAGGTACTTCACTTATCAGATGTCTCTGGTAGGGGGATGATGATGACAATATTCTACCATGCATTTATCAGTAAATCTCTCTGTTCGTTAATGTAATACAAAGTGGTGGTAGCTTAACTGCAACTGGCTATTACTTACCTGAACATGATGTGGGTCTTCCAGGGAACGTGACCTTCCCACTTGGGGTCAGAAGTAGCTCACTGGAGGGCTGGAGGCATCTTGCCCCCCCTTCCTTCCATGTGAGGGGCTTCGTGTGTATAGGGGAGCATCAGCAGTTGGGGCTACTGGTTCCAGTGATGTCCTTTTTTTAATCTACCTGTCTGGGGGAGGATAAGTTAGGTCCTCCCCTGCTGTGCCCTGTCCAACTAACTCCCCATATAGGTAGGCATACGTCCCCCTGACTTGGGTGATGAGTGCCTCAACAGGTAATTGAAATGACCAATTTAGGTATTTAAAGATTACCAAGTGATACCGGTGATAGTCTTATCTCTTTTGTAGTCTCTCTGTCCCTGTTTCTACCTTCTCCCTCTCTTTCCTCCATCTCCTCTCTCTCCTTCTTCTCTTCCATCTAACCTTCTCTTCCCTCCCCTACCCACAGGCGCTGATGATGGATCACATTACAGTATACTCTATAAATGCTAAAGGCCTCAATGTGCCCGAAAAAAAGGCGCATGTTACTGAACAACTTGAAACAATCCTGTGTAGACCTCGCCTTCATAGACCCACTTCAGAAACCACACACTTCCCATCCTTAAAAACAGATACTACCCCCGAGTTTACCATTCCACCAACTCTTCTGCTAAGTCCAAAGGAGTTTCTATTCTGATATCGGAGCACATGCCCTGGACATGCCAAGAAGCCAACTGTGACACAGATGGCCAGTATGTATTTCTGAAAGGCCTGATAGGTGACGTACAGGTGACATTGGCAACCTTATACGCTCTGAGTGACCGTCAGGACATCTTTATCCGCCGAACCCGCGACAAACTGTTAGAATTCACAGAAGGAAATGTAATCCTGGGCGGTGACTTTAATGTCCCCCTCCTACCTCCCGAAGACACTTCATCTGGCCTCTCCTCTGACTCCCCCTCTTCTCAAAAGCGCATAGCACAGGCACTACATAGAGCCCAACTCATAGACGTTTGGAGATTGCAGCACCCGGGTGAACATGATAGATTATTTTCTAATTCCTCATATTCAATAACATGCAGGACCTGGTCGAACCACGCACCTGTCACCCTGAGGAATGCACTCAGATAATTCTCAAACCAGAACTCGAGTCTGGAGGTTAAATGAGAGCTTACTACAGACTCCGGAAGTACATGCAGAGGTGGCCAAGGAGCTGCATCTATACTTCCAAATGAACAATCAACCTGACTGTGACCCGGGTATCCTGTGGGAGGCGCATAAGACAGTAATTTGCGGTATACTCATTAACCACGGTGCCCGTCTCAAGCGTGAACCTAACCATCAACTGGCCCAATTACCTGACAAACTACAAAACGTTGAATCCAGACATAAGCATGCCCCTTCCCCTAACCTGGAGGCAGAACTACTGACGACCCGCAAACAAATAACAGATCTCTTACTATACAAGGCCAAAACAGCTCTACAACATTGCCAGAGTTATGAATCTGGGAACAAATGCGGGAAAACATTGGCCAGAGCAGTTAGAGAGCAGAGACTAGCTTTCTATATCCCCCAGATATCTATGCAGAACGGTCAAACAGTCGCTCTACCAGTTCAAATTACCCAAGCATTTCGAGACTATTATTCTTCGCTATACAACCTGCAAGACCATTCTCCTCCAATAGCTATGCTAGAAGAATATGTGGTGTCCTCCCTTCTCCCCTCCCTACCACCAGAAACACAAGACAATCTCAACTCCCCTATATCGCTAGTAGAACTGACGGCTACACCTTGCAGTACTATAAGACCTTCTTACTTATCTTAGGCCCCCATATGGGCAAATGTTTTAATGCCATTGGTTCAGATACCGCTTTCCTTCGAGACACTCTATTGGCCCATATCTCGGTAATATATAAAGAGGGTAAAGACCCCGAATCGAGCACCAGTTATAGGCCCATATTGCTATTGAACATTGACTTAAAACTGTTCACAAAAATCTTGGCCCAGAGATTGGCTCCACATTTGGGAGACTTGGTACACTTAGACCAAGTGGGATTCATTCCTATGCGTGAAGCTAGAGACAACGCAACAAAAGTGCTCAATCTGCTACATATCACAAATTCCTCCCTCACGCTGTGTGTCTTTCTCAGATTTGATGCAGAGAAGGCATTTGACCGGGTGAACTGGAACTTTATGGTCACGGTCCTCCGTCATATTGGTCTGAAAGGGAACATGCTAAACTGGATCTGCAAGCTCTATTCTACCCCTGTGGCCCAGGTTAAAGTAAATGGTGTCCTATCTGACCCATTTCCAATCAGTAACGGCACGAGGCAGGGGTACCCCCTGTTGCCACTTCTGTTCGTTCTCTCATTGGAACCTTTTTTATGTAAGATCCGAATGAATCCGGATATTCAGGGATTAGAGGTAGGCAATACCCAGCATAAGATATCCCCTTAATCTTCTCTCTTGTGAAACCAGAGATTTCTCTACCGAACCTCCTCAAAGAATTCAATATATATGGCAAGCTTTCCAACCTAAAAATAAACTTCTTCAAATCGGAGGCGATGGGAGTGGGGATACCCCCTTGACTCGTGCCGTCGCTACAATTGGGCTTCGGCTTTAAATGGACCAAGGAGAAGCTTAAATATCTTGGAACATATATACCATCTTGTATGTCCTGGGTCTATGAGTGCAATTTCCCACCTTTGCTAGCCAAAACACGAGGAACGATAGAGAGTTGGAACACTGGCATTTACTCATGGTTTGGCAGAATAAACCTATTAAAAATGTGCATCCTACCAAAATTCCTATATTGGTTTCAGGCATTGGCATTGAGAATACCCACCTCCTTCTTTAAGCAGGAGCATACCCTTTTCACTAACTGCCTGGGCCCATAAGAAACCCCGCCTGCTCCGCTCACACTACCTAAGCTTCGTGGTGGATTAGCCCTGCCTGATTTACGCAGATATTTTAGGCGGTACACCTGGCAAGAGTGATCGACTGGTGCCGTCATAGCGATGCCAAGCTCTGGGCCCAAGTGAAACAAGCCCAAACAAAGATACCTTTGAGGTCTGCACTTTGGTGCTTTAAGGCCTTACCCCCGACACTAAAGACACACCCCTTAATTGGTAACACACTCTACATAAGCTCCCAAGCTTCCCAAAAGACTCCCTCACAAGTCGAGACTCCCCTCTCTTCCCAATACTAGGGAACCCCCAATTCCCTCCTCGCCGCCTCACCCCAGAGTTTAGAACACTACGCCAAAACATCTTTGTAGTGGCCTTGAGGTACGTAGCGTCGAGCAGCTGGAATTAGCGGAATTAACGCATCCCTCCGGACCCTTCGGTCTTCCTACATTCCCTCTCAAACCCCCAGAGCTACAGCAGACAGCTGACTAGCTTCGAAGAATATTGTTCGGACACGAAGCCCCTGCCCCATGTCCTATCTAAAACATACTCTTTACTGATTAATCCCTCCTCCCAGCCATTAATACCGGGTATACAGGAATGGGAGAAGGAACTACAACATACCTTCACCGAGTCCCAAATACAAAATATGATTTCCTTGGCCCTAAAGACGTCCATCTTTACTAGAATTCAGGAAACCAACTTCAAAATAATGACTAGATGGTACCACACACCGGTTCAATTACACAAATTCTACCCAACCACGTTTGACCTTTGCTGGCGCTGTGGGAGAGACAGGGGCACTATGTTGCACATCTTTTGGTCATGCCCCGAGCTCAACAGATTTTGGAGAGTGGTATGCAACATCACGCAAAAATTCACAGAGTATAGGGTACCGGAGGACCCGGCATTCTTCCTTCTACATGTCTCCGATATGTTAGTTCAGGCCTATAAAAAGTCACTTGTGTGTCACCTACTAAATGCTGCTAAGTCATGTATCCCTTTGTATTGGAAGCACTCGGATCCTCCAACTCCCGCGACTTGGATGCGGAAAGTGGAAGAGGTAAATAGGATGGAGGACTTGGTCCTTACAGCTCAACACAAACGTGAGAGGTATACTAAAACTTGGAGTCTCTGGAATATATTCATATCATCAGATGAAGGTAAGCCCTCCTTGAGAATTGATTTCTTGCCAAAAAGACGTAGTATCCATCATCAGGCCCCCTCCCCTCCTTCTTTCCTGACTTATTTCATAGTCTCTTTCCCTTTCTTTCTCTTTCTTTTTTCCCATCCCACAACCTACCTCCTGAAAGTCCATATGATACCGTGGGTACAGGATTGACGTTACGATTTGACCCTTATGCCTTCATTGTTGAATTGCTTCATATGTAAGAAAATGCTCTCAGTTTATTGTTTATGATGTATGTTCTCATTCCACTGTTAACCATCATGTCATACACTAGTTTTGACACTGCCGGGGAATATTTCCACATGTTTTTGTATCATTTGACTTTGAATAAAACCATATTTGAAAAAAATATATATACCAATGTGAATATGTCTGAGTATAAGCCATAAGGGGAAGGGGGGTGGACAATAAGAAACCCAGACGCGGGATGAATAAGTATAAGTGGGGGGGATTACAGAAATAGTGCCATAATTTTACATGTACGATTCCTTTGTGGGGAGTGTATTGGAGTAAATCTGCTAGTGAGTATGATAGGTGTGGGGCAAAAATTGGGAACACTGCCAACGCCATGTGCACACCACTAGTTTGGAGCTAGGAAGAATGGCGTCCAACCCAAACCAGCATAAATACCAGCGTTCAGGAAGGCACATCATCCTCCCAATCCCAGGTGGTGGAGATGGTACCTAGCAATGGCAGGACCACATGACAAAGTCAGCGTGATGGACATGACGGGAACCCCCCGCCCCACCACTCAGGGAGGGATGCAGAGGGAGGTCCAGACCAGCAGCGCATCGCAACCCCAGTGACACGGGAATCCAACACTGCCCAGCAAGGGCGGCCAACACCAAAGGGAGGGGAGGGTAAAAAAAGAGGAAAAATGGTTATAACCCTATGTAGGGCGTCAATTTTGTTTGGGTGCAATGTCACATGACCACGCTGTAAAAGCGACGCAGTGCTGTATCACAAAAATGGCCTGGTCATTAAGGGGGCAAATCCTTCTGGGGCTGAAGTGGTTAAAACCATCTCTATCCCATTTGCGTGGGGCTACTCTGTTCCTTCTAAGTATTTATGATGTCCTGCACTTTATCCCATGCCCATATTGTTACTCTCATGGATCCTGTTATGGATGACTGCACCTGGCAAACTCTTAACACTAGATTCGCCACTTCCAATACCGTGGCAGCATCCTCATCGTCTCTTAACAGCCAAGACCGTTTGCGCTGGCAGGAAATATTTATAAAGGTCCGGCAGCACTAAACCCCCTTGCCCTGATGGCTCTTGTAAAGTGCAGATACTGATCCTAGGATAAGACCCAGGCCATAAAAACATACTAAAGAGTCTATTAATGCGTTTAAAGTAAGCCCGTGGAACCCATATCGTGAAGTTGTGAAGGAAATATAAAAATAATGGTAGGATTTTCATTTTGAGAAGGATTCACTCTTCCAATCAATAATATCACCAGGCCTCCAATTTGCGCTTAACCATTGGAATCAAGGGTAGTAAATTGAGCGACATATAATGCCCTACTCTAGGTGATATCTGAATACCCAGGTAAGTAAATCTGGGTACCCATATAATAGGGATAGTAGGATCAGAACATGATTGTGCCCCAACATCAATTGACATCACACTCGATTTAGTCCAATTGACTTTGAGACCTGAAAACCATGCAAACGTCAGTATGTCAAAGACCACTCGTAAAGATGGGCCGGGATCTTGCGGCAAGAGTAACATGTCATCTGCATAAACAGCATTACATTCACGGATGCCTCCAACCTCAAGTGCTTGGACCTCCGTAGAGGTATGCAGGGCTATCACCAGGAGAGACAAAGGACACCCTTGTCTCGTGCCCCTGCCCACCAAAAAAAATTCAGTCACTCCAATACGAAGTGTCGCCACCGGACTACTATATTATCCATGTTAAAAACCTGAGCCCGAATCCCATCCTATCCAGCACCGCAGCCATAAATTTCCAATTCACAGAGTCAAATGTTTTCTCCATGTCAAGAGAAGGCATGACTATTTTCCCAGAATTTTCATGTTCTGTCTGCAAATGTGTAAAACATCTTCTTAGATTAGTGTCCGTAGACTTCTTAGGCATAAATCCCATTTGACCAATGTCTACCAATGTGGAAATTACCTGAGATAATCTATTTGCCAACACTTTTGTTAGTATTTTTAGATCTTGGTTCAGAAGGGCAATTGGCCTGTAGGAAGAGCATTCAAATGGGTCCTTACCAGTTTTGGAAAGCAAGATTACATGAGCTTTCATCAAGAATGAAGGAAGTATGGCTTCCCGGCCGAGTGGTATAAGCAGTTTGCCTCATTACTTAGCCCCCTTCTCCTTAATACTTATAACGAGTCTCTCAGGCAGGGCATCCTCCCACCATCCATGCGGGAAGCGTTAATTGTTCTATTATTAAAACCTAGAAAAGATCCAACATTCTGTGACTCATACCGCCCTATATCCTTAATAAACTTGGATGTTAAAATCCTTGCTAAGGTGCTTGCTAACCGCATAAATCTAGTAATTGGAAAATTAATAGGATGTGATCAGGCCGGGTTTATACCAGGAAGATCCACTAGAATGAATGTTTGTAGATTGTTTCACAATCTACAATATCCCCATGATTGTACACCTACCAGAGTAGTTGTGTCACTCGACACTAAAAAAGCATTTGATAGTGTGGAGTGACCCTACTTATTTAAAATCCTAGAGAATTTTGGGTTTGGACCCCGTATGATAGCCTGGATTAAACTCCTATATTGCTCCCCAACTGCCCGTATCAGGGTTAATTCGTCAGTTACGGAGGCGTTCCCGATCACCAGGGGAACTAGGCAGGGGTGTCCTCTATCCCCTCTACTGTTTGCTCTGGTTATGGAGCCCCTGGCCATACAAATCCGTCACACCTCCCAAATAAAAGGCCTCCCTATTGGAACTATAGAAGAACGCATATCACTCTACGCTTACGACACTTTATTGTACCTGGCAGACCCACAGGACTCCCTTAGAAACCTATTAACCCTTATCAATACATTTGGAGACTTCTCGGGCTTTAGGGTGAATTGGGAAAAGTCTGTTATTTTCCCTTTAGATGAAGCGGCCGCTTCACTGATTTATGCGGGGTCGGAACTACAGGTAGTCTCCTCATTTAGATACCTGGGTGTGCTGATACAATTACCGCTCCCTCGGTACATTGAGAATAATATATGCCCCCTATTAAAACAACTACAGGAATACACACAGAAATGGATAGATCTCCCACTGGATCTTATGGGTAGGGCCAATATTATTAAAATGATTTATCTTCCCAAGCTACTTTATGTCCTGGCCAACGCACCAAGTAAGGTCCCCAAATACATCTTTAAACGCATTGACTCTATATGCACATCATTCCTCTGGCGAGGTGGGCCCCCTAGAATAGCTCTTGAGACACTCCGACTCCCCTCCCAATTAGCTGGACTAGGCTTCCCTAATTTTTACTTATATTACCTGGCCTCTCAACTGGTATATATCCACGACTGGCTACACCCCAGCGACAATAATGCTTGTACTAGTACGGAAGGGGCTATTGTCTCATCCATGGAAACGCTTCATAATGTGGTCTATAGAAACAGAGTCCCAGATAGACCAGGGACAGCTATAATTCGCATGTCCCTTTCTTTATTCCAGACGATTAAAACCAAATCCGCTCAGGATTTGTGGGACGCGTCGCCGAACTTGCCCCTATGGTACAATGGTGTTTTGGGGGAGTTAGAGTCTATACCAGACCCTGTCAGATGGTCATCAAAAGGAGTCAAGTACCTGTGTCATCTTATTGATGACGGGGGCTTTAAACCCTTCCAACAACTCCAGCAGGAGTTCGATCTTCCAAACTCTTACCTATTTTTATATTACCAACTGAGGCATGCCATCAGGACACAATTTGGTAACCTAGACAACATACTTCACATGCCCCCCCTGGAAAAATTGCTCAGGGATCCAGCCGATACTAAACTCATTTCAAAATACTACATGGCCTTAGCTTCAGACACTAACCCCAGATTCCGAATTGCACAAGCCAGGTGGACGAATCTGGATATACAGATCACGGAGGAGGACTGGTCGGAATTTTCTGACACCTTCAAAACATCAGTAATCTCTTCTAGAGACAGAGTGAACCAAATTAAAGTCTTTCATCAGTCCCATCTTACCCCACACAGACTCCATAAAATGGGTTTGTCATCCACGGACACGTGCTTTAGGGGATGTGGCCAACGAGCAGATTTCCTGCATTGCTTTTGGTCTTGTCCGATAGTGCAGCACTTCTGGAGGGATATTGGCTCATTCGTTTCAACAGCCTTGGGCCTCCCCAATATTATTAACCCCAGGAACTGCCTCCTGGGGATTTTTGGGGATCTGTCACTGCCTGCCTCAGCAAAGAGACTCCTTCGAATCTTATTCTTCTACGCGAAGAAGTCTCTTCTACTGACATGGAAGAGCGCACAAACATTAAATAAAAACCTCTGGCTGAAATTAGTGAATGAGGCGCTACCCCTATACAAAATAACATTTGATCTTCGAAAAAGGAGTAAGAGATTTTATAAGATCTGGGGCGGGTGGCTAGCCAGTCCTCTCACACTGTGCCCCACCCTATCATAGGGGGCAATGCCGCTTAATCTGCTCCAGATCAACACCGACCCATCAGACATGTTATAAACTTCAATATGCTATGCTATGTATCTGTAGAACTCTATTATGTTTATTAAGATGTACCCAAATGATACTGGTGGAATGTTGTAATTGGGAAAGATTCTATTAACTCTATGAAAGCGGTTATCGGGTGGGATACCCGAAGGTTTGTTGTTGGTTTTTGTATGTCTGTATGTTTTGATAATCAACAAAAATATCTTTAAAAAAAAAAAAGAATGAAGGAAGTACTCATCAGTAGTGAAACTATGATCTAAATTTGGGAACTAATAGAGACATATGCTGTCTATAACATTCAATAGAAAACCCATCAGGTCCCGGGGGCTTTATGCGGAGGAAATCCTCTAATGGCCAACTCATTTTTTTCATCTTCATCTCAATGTCTACCTCTAATGTGTCCCCTATCCAGGTCTGACAAAGCAGGCAGGGATAAGGGAGCTAGCAACTGCTCCAGCTCCACCTTGGAATATTCAGGGATCTGTGTATATAAAGTAGAATAATACTGCACAAAGGTTGCCATAATATCAGAAGTGTCAGTAACTAGAACCCCCTGCAGGGCCTTAATACAGGGAATGTTGGTCTGAGCCCTCTGATCTGCAACTAAAAGAGCTAACAATTTGCCATTTTTGTCCCCTTGGCCGAACAATGACTCTGCCCTCTTATCTAAGGAAGTCTGAAAATTGTAAGGTCAATTTCTGATGAGCCTCTAATAAGTCCCTCACATAGGCCTCACATTCTCGCTCCTGTGCCTGCAATACCTGTACCGTAGCATTGTACTCATTTCTCGCACTCTTAATAGGTGAAATATAGTGAGCATGCATACATGCCTTAAAAGGCGTCCCACACCATCAGAGGCGTTGCAGTATCTACATTAACGTCTCAGTACTGATCAAGCCCTGGAGCAACCTGTGCGGTCTCCACCTCCAACCAACCAGGGTTTAAACACAATGTGCTCCCCACCTCTGGATGGGAACCCAAGGGTAACTGACAAAGGTGTGTGATCCGAAAGTCCCCTGGGTAAGTAACATACTTTGTCCACAAACTGTAGTAACTGGGTATTGGCAAATGCCATATCAATTCTAGATGAAGATCTATGAGGTTTGGACAAATATGAATAGCTTCTCACCAGTGGATTCTTCCATTGCCACAGCTCAATCAGAGAGGCAGAATCAACCCAGGCCGCGAGCTCAGAAGATGAGGCTCTAGTGGAATTAGAAGAATCCAATGCAGAATCCAGAATCGTATTGAAATCCCCCGCCGTCAGCAGAGGGAGGTGCATGAATGGAGCCAATTTACTAAGCAAATCATACAGCAATTGTATCTAGAAAGGAGGAGGAGAATAAACATTAACCAACACCATCTTACACGTGAAAATATCAGTGTCAGGTCACCTGGCGTCAGGTGACCAATGCGCACCACTGGGGTGCGAATCGCACCACTGAAGTGCGAAGCACACCGCTAAGGTTGTGGACCTTGTAGATGGCTGCTGCTAATGTGCTCCAGCTAGTACGGGAAGACGGCCCCTGACACAGGCACACAGGGAGCTAGTGCATCGGTTTCCCCAGGGCGCAGAGTCTAATAACCAGTAGGTGTTTGCCAGAGCCTCTGGTGGGTGGGGATGGATTTGGCTGCAACTGGATCTAGGTCACAGCCCCGGGGTCCCCTAGCTCACGCTCCACTGGCACAGCTAGAAGAGAGGAAGCAGCAGGGCAGGAAACGACAAGGGATAGTCAGAACAAGCCAAAGGTCGATAAATGTAAAAGACTCATAGCACACGACAAGGACAACCACACACAAAGCCAAACACTCAATATTGATCGGCAGTGAGGCTTGTAGCGCATGATCTTAAATAGTGTCACCTTAATTGGAGACTGGGGTGGAGTTCACTGAGGGGAGACCCCCCAACCCACAGGTGATGACTTGCACGTCCTCCAAGCTGGCACAACCAAGGAGGTAAGCAACCAGACAGCACATGAATGTGTACTATAGGTTCATGACAGTACCCCCCTCTTATGAGGCCTCCCCCTCCCCCGCCTAGGCTCAGGCTTGGAGGGAAATCTCAAATGAAACCTCACCAGGCGAAGCGCAAATACCTCAGATGCAGGGATCCAAGACCTCTCCTCAGGACCAAACCCTTTCCAATGCACAAGGTACTGAATAATGCCTTTACAGAGCCAAAAGTGCAGGACTAGACTGGCCTTGTATTCGTGACCATCCTCCGAGACTGGAACTGTGGTAGGGAGAGGACGAGAGAACTTATTGAGGACTAAAGGCTTCAGAAGGGGAACATGAAAGGAGTTCGATATCCTGAGGTCTTTGGGGATCTGAAGTTTAAAGCAAATCGGATTAACCTTAGAAATTATAGTATACGGACCAATAAATCCTGGCACAAATTTCAAAGAAGGAACCCAGAGTTTAATGTTCCTGGTGGACAGCCAGACCTTGCCTCCAATATGTAGGGAAGATGGTTACGCCTGCAACGGCAAAACTATTAAACTTATCAGCCGCTGCCCGGAGGGAATAATCACCCCAAATGGTATCGAATGATTGCTGAACAGTAGCCAAAACTGAAATGTCCGGACAACAGGAAGGAAGAGGGAAGTTGAGGGTGTCTTCCAAAAACTGTGAAAAAGGGGGTCTTCTGAGCACTGGTGTTAACATGATTATTGTGAGAGAATTCTGCCCACGGGAGTAGAGAGGACCGGTCATGATGATGAGCAGAGATTAAGGTGCCGTGGAAGACCACGAACGCCTGATTAACCCTCTCAGCCTGTCCATTGGATTGAGGGTGGTACAAAGGAGAAAAATCCAAGACAATATTGAGGGACTTTCAAAAATCTCTCCAGAAGTGGAATGTAAATTGATCCCCCCCTGTCCGAAACAATATGGGAAGGAACCCTATAGAGGCGGAGGATTTCTCGAACAAAGATGGGCACCAAAGCAGAAGCAGAAGGGAGACCAGGAAGGAGAACAAAATAAGCCATCTTGGAGAACCGATTGATTACCACTCAAATGATTGTATTCTTTTTAGACGGCGGAAGATTGGTGATAAAATTCATAGCAGCGTGAGTCCAGGGCTCCTCCAGAATGGGAAAGGGCATGAGCAGACCGGCACTCGCTTGTGTGGAGGACTTAGACTGGACACAAACATGGCACGCCTTCATGAAAGCTTTGACATCCGAATGGAGAGTAGGCCACCAGTAGTGGAGCAAGGGCAAGAATACACCTAGTCGGAATGATCGGCTCAGGTTCAGAGGTGGGCTCCTCATCCAGCGTGTCCAGAGTGCATCAGCCCGACTGTTGCAGGAACCAGGTTTGCACGTGATCGTGAAATTGAAATGGGAGATGAACAGACTCCACCTGGCCTGTCTGGGATTCAGTCGTTAAACATTCTGTAAGTACTGTAAATTTTTATGATCAGTGAAGATCGTTATGGAGGGTAACCCTCCAGGAGATGATGCCATTCCTCTAACGTTAATTTGATTGCAAGAATTTTTTTTGGAGAAAAACGCACGTGGTTGTCGTTTATTCTCAGATAATTGAAGAAGCACCGCTCCTACTACAGTAAGTGTCCACTTCAATAAAAAATGGGTCCCCAGGATTAGGTCTCCTCAAGAGAGGACCAGAGACAAAGGCTTGTTTCAGATCATGGAACGCAGCGACAGCTTCAGGAGGCCATTCCTGGCATTAGCACCTTTCTTGGTCAAGGCAATAATAGGCACAGCAATAGAAGAGTATTTCCTAATAAATTGCCTATAGTAATTGGAGAACCCAAGAAATCGCTGTGTGGCCTTGAGGCCAGTTGGTAATGGCCGAGACGTTTTCGGGATCCATACGAAGACCCAACTTTAGACAGCGCATCCCAGAAACAGGCCCTTAGAACATTCAAAAGAACATTTCTCTAGCTTGGCATACAGGTTATTTTCCCTAAGGAGTACAACCCAGACATGGTTTCTGTAGACAAGCAGAATTTCCGAAGAGATTAGAATGTCATCCAGATATATAACCACAAATTGATACAGCAAATCCCTGAAGAACTCATTAACAAAGTTTTGAAATACAGCTGGCGTGTTACACAGCCCAAAGGGCATAACCAGGTATTCATAATGCACGTCTCTCATGTTAAAAGCGGTTTTACATTCCTCACCTTTCCTTATCTGGATCAGATTGTAGGCACCCTTGAGATCCAACTTGGTAAAAATTGAGGCACCTTTCAACCTGTCGAATAGCTCAGAAATTAGGGGTAAGGGGTATTGGTTCTTGCTTTCCACCATGTTTAAACCTCGATAATCAGTGGAAGGTTTTAAGGTGCCATCCTTTTTGGCAACAAAAAAAGAATCCTGCTCCTGCCGGTGACGAGGACTTCCGGATGAACACTTTCTCTAGATTTTCAGTGACATACTCTGACATGGCCTGGGTCTCTGGGATGGACAGAGGATAGGTACGGCCCCTAGGCAGAGTCGCTCCGGGAACAAGGTCAATGACACAGTCAAAGGACCTCTGAGGAGAAAGCACTTCAGCTGATTTCTTGCAGAAGATGTCCCGGAAATCACTATATGCAGTGGGAAGGGTAGAAGAAACTGACGTGGTGGCAACAGGAAGCCTCTCCTTCACGGCCACCTTGAGTAGACATGACGAAAAACAGGAGGAGCCCCAAGCCAATATCTGTCCAGAGGTCCAGTCAACATGTGGAGAATGGAGCTGTAACTAGGGAAGGCCCAATATGATGGGGGTTGAGGCCTTAGGTAGGACAAGAAAGGATACCTCCTCCTGGTGGAGTACTCCTATTGACATCTTAACCGGAAGGTTCCGGAAGCGGATAGTGCCCCCTGGAAGAATAGTATCATCGATCGCCGAGACCACCAATGGAGTGGCGAGGGTCGAAAGGGTAAGCATCATTGAAGAAGCCATTCTCCAGTCCATAAAATTACCAGCTGCTTCAGAATCAAGGTATGCCAGGACCGAATGGGAAGAAGCGCTGATGTGAAGAGACATAGACAGAAGAAGACGTGAAGGCGAGGTTTCTGGGTCCAATACTCCACCCTCCAGAAATACTACCCAAGCGTTTGCCGGACGCAAGGAGCAAGTGTCAAGAAAATGGCCCTTGCCCCCACAGTACAGACACAGGCCCAGAGTTCTGCGCCTAGCACGCTCCTGGGAGATAGCCTGGTCCGGCCCAGCTGTATGGGTTTCTCAGCTGGCAGGGAATGCTCCACGGATTGCAGAGAGTGGATTTCAGGCTGACTAGGCACCAAGGAATGCTGGCGTCTTCTTTCTCGGATCGTCTCCTGAAAACAAATGTCAATCTACTTACACAGGGAGATTACATCGTCCAGATTCGTGGGGATGGTTCTCTCCCCTAATTCGTCCTTTACTCGATTAGAGAGGCCCTGTAAAAAGTTTGCAACTAAGGCCTCATTGTTCCAGTTCAGCTCAGCAGTCAGAATCCAAAAATAAAGAGCATACTGCCCCACAGAAGCAGACTCTTGTCAAAGGCGTAAAAGAGCCCTAGCTGCTGAAGAGATCCAACCTGGTTCCTCTAAGGTATTCCAAAAGAGTTTCAAGAACCTAGACAGACTAGAAACCACTGGGTCACTCTACTCCCACAGAGGGGCAGCTCAGGCTAAAGCATCGCCAGACAGGAGAGAGATAATGTAGGTTACCTTAGCCTGATCAGACTGGAAGTTTTGAGGCTGGAGCTCAAAATGAATGGTACACTGGCTGAAAAACCCCCTGCAGGCCTTAGAGTCCCCAGAGTAACCGGACTGAGCCGGTAATCACAACGGGTTAGCGTCTGTGAGGGTGACTTGAACAGATACGGCCGCATGATGCTGTTAAAGTTGTTGGACTGGTGGTCCCAGGGAGGCCTGCAGCTGGTCAAAGCGGGACGCCAAATTCTGGAGGAATTGCATCTCCTGAGTCTAATTAGACTCTTGGGTCTCAAGTCTGGGGACTATGCCCTGCAGCAGATCATCTGCAGGTAGTGGCACATCAGCTGGGTCCATGGCCGATCAAACTGTCAGGTCACCTGGGGTAAGGTGACAGATGCGCACCGCTGGGGTGCGTATCGCACCGCTGAAGTGCGAAGCACACCACTAAGGTTGTGGCCCTAGTAGCTGACTGCTGCTAATGTGCTCTGGCTGGGATGGGAAGATGGCCCCTGGAGCACTGACACAGACACACAGGGAGCTAGTGCATCCGTTTCCCCAGAGCGCAAAGTCTAAAAGCCAGTAGGTGTTCGCCAGAGCCTCTGGTGGTGAGGATGGATTTGGCTGCAACTGGATCCAGTTCGCGGCCCCCGGGGTCCCCTAGCTTGCGCTCTGCTGGCACAGGTGGAAGAGAGGAAGCAGCAGTGCAGAAAACAACAAGAGATAGTCAGCGGGCTAGCAAAGGGTCAGGGCCACAAGCAGACAGAGACAGCCAGGAGAGCATGCCAAGGTCTGGGTATCAAGCAGACAGGAGAACAGAGAACAAGCCAAAGGTCAGGGTATCAGGCAGGCAGGGATAGTCAGAACAATTCAAAGGTCGATAAACGGAAAAGACTCAGAGCACACTACAGGAACAACCACACACAAAGCCAAACACTCAATATTTATCGGCAACGAGGCTTGTAGCACATGATCTTAAATAATGTCTCCTTAATTGGAGACTGGGGTGGAGTTCACTGAGGGGAGACCACCCAACCCACATGCGATGACATGAACGGCCTCCAAGCTGACACAACCAAGGAGGTAAGCAACCAGACAGGACATGAATGTGTACTATAGGTTCATGACAATCAGCAACTACTATTAAATACTGCCCCCTGGATCAGAGACAACTTGATGAATGGTTCTAGGCACAGCCTTGCTTATCAATATAGCAACCCCCCTGGCATAGATAGAGTAGGTAGCATTGAATGTTTTAGAAATCCAAGGGTGACGCAAGGCTACAATCCTGTTACCATCCAGGTGTGTCTCTTGCAGGAACACTACATCAGGTTTCAAGGGTTTCAGGTATTGATACATCAGGGCTCTCCTAAATGTATTGTTTAATCTCCAGATGTTCCAGGAGATCACATTAAGCATAGACACAGCCATCGGGTAAATTGAAAGTCATAAAATCCCTCCCCCAGAGGAGAGGACCACCTTCGAAATTCCGGTATCCGAGAAATGTTGCACATGAACAGCACAGTACTTGAGAAATAAATGTTTACAGAAATTCGGGAAACCAACCCAACCCCTGCTGCCCTGTAAACTGAACTCCAAACTAAACACGCAGCTTCAGCCCTTAACTAGTTCTATTACAGAGAACGTGTCCCCAACAGTTTCAAGTGTCTTTAATCCTGTAATAATTTCACAGCAGGCATATTCCTTATGAGCAGGATTTCAAAAAAAAAAAAAAAAACATGTCTCCACGACTAAGAGAAACAAAAAAGGAAAAAGTACAAAAAATACATAACACCCACAATGATTTTGCAGTAAGGAAAAAAAGGAAAAAAGAGAAAGGAAAAATCAAAAAAGAACATTGGCTGAAAAACAGATCAGCAAAGGCATAGCATGAATAAGCTCTACTTCCAGGGATGCTATCAAAAAAGTGAACAGTACCTTGATAGGTGGCTCTCAGTCGACTAGGATGTCGATATAGATATAGCATGCTATAGGTGATTTTCTTCTGGAATCTGCGACGGACATCATTGAAAGAACAGCTATGTTTCTGTGTCTCAGCAGAGAAGTCAGGAAACCGCATCACCTTTGCGGTTTCAAATGCAAGTTCCTCCCATTTTCTAGCTTCAGGCAGTATGAAATCTCTATTTCTGAAATTCAGGAATCTGACCAGGAAGGCTCTAGGTGGGGTCCCAGTAGGGCGAATACCCATGGGGACTCTGTGAGCGCTTTCTACCACATACAGTTAGTAGGTGGCATTTCCAGAAGCTTCTTAAAAAACAGTTCAGCGAATACCGCTGGCTGGGAATCTTCAGCTCCCTCCAGCAGACCCACTGCCCGGACATTGTTTCTCCTCTGCCTTTTTTTGGCATCCTCCATCTTAATCTTTAAAGATTTTACCAGGGATTGGAGATCAGCCAGCTGTTCTACATGAGAGCTTTGTACATCTTCTACTGTTCCTATACAATCCTCTGCTTCACTCATTCTGCCCCTGAATTTATCCAGTTCATGTCGTATTAGTGTACACTCAGAAGCCAGGTGGTCAGCCCTGAGCATTAAAGCCGACTTAAATCCAGGATCAGCTTGGTAATATGGTCTGTTTCTGCCTCCACTGGTCTAAGCGTTCCAGGAGCATCCTCAACCGACAGAGCAGATTCAGAAGCCGAGGGGCAGATGGCATTTGTGGACTCTATGGTAGCTGCTGCACGCCATGTAGCTGTCCCAGGGTGAGGAGGTAAGAGGACGTGTGGAGACACAGGCTACCAATCATGGAACTAAAAAGTACGCATGCACAGGATAAAAGGAAAGGATAGGCACAGAGCTCTCAGCCAGGGGTTTTGGGGACGGAAAACCATCTTTAAGGTTTGATGTATGTCTTCCTTTGCTTCATTGCCTCCAAAACTGCAAGAATCCTCCCCCTGCTCCTCCCTCTCCTGTTGTGTGTTCTGTGGTGTTGCAAGAATAGTGTCTGCATAAAGCGGGCCTTGAGAGGTAAGGAAGTCTTCCTCCCACTGCTCTGCCTCGAGTGCCCTGTCCATAATGCCACGCAGAGTCTGCTACAGCAGGAATAGATGAGGGATTGTGTCACTGATACATGCATTGTCAAGGCTCACCATCTTTGTCTTTTCAAATGGTGACAGTACAGTGCATGCATCCTTTATCAGCAGCCATTGGCGTGGGGAAAAAAGCTGAGCCGTCCTGAGCCGCTGTGTCATACTCACACACTCATTGATGGCCTTCTGCTGCATGTGCAGCCACTGCAGCATTTCCAAAGTTGAGTTCCACCTGATAGGCATGTCACAAATCAGGCGTTTTATGGGTAGCTGGAATTCGCACTGAATTTCAGCCAACCGAGCATTTGTTGTGTATGACTGCCTGAAATGGCTACAGACTCTTCTGTTTCAGGTAAAAGAATGTGGAAGGTAGGGAGCTCTGGATAATAAGGAGATTTTCTCAAACCGTACAAAAAAGGCCCTGAGATATGCAGGTATGGTAAAGTATTGAACCTCAGCAGCAGTTCAGGAGAGGGAAGCTCACTCTAAAGAAACAAAGCTGAACAGAAGGTGCTTCTAACTGCAGTAATAAAGACTTTTATTGACAAAGAGTGGTTAAAAACACTTACAAAATATATGTGGTAAGAATGCTCATCATAAGTCTGTAGCATCCAGAAGGATGCTTCCTGCGTGTTGTGACAGGTGCAGATGGACAGCTAGCCAACCAGCGGTGGGAAGCAGTGTATTTCCGATCCAGGAAGGTGAGCCACACTGTCAGGGCCAGCGTGGAACGCAGGTACCCGGAAGTGGAGTCTGGGGGGGCAGTGACGCATTTTCGGAGCATGCCCAGTCGCTTCTTCTTCAAAACCAATGGCGCGATGCAGAGAGGTTAGAGTTTATATATGAGCTTAGGCGGGGGCTGGGCGGTGTTGATAAGGACTGTCAGATCCTTACGTTACATTAGAATACTCGCTGCAGCTGAACCATAAACAAAATAAAGGAGCTATACATCCACAGACAAGACTGGAAGACAAAAAATGAATAACAGATATTTCAGGTGGGAAAGAGGGGCCAGATAACTTGGCATAATGTAGACACGGGTGTGGGATGTAGAATCTAAAGAAAGGAACTACAAGACCCAGCAACATCATGGAATAGCAAGATATAATACATATAATCTTAACTGTAAATGGAGATAAGGTACATAAATATTATACATGTTAAACAAATGGTCATAAAGTTGGTAAAATTATAAGGCTAATTAATAATATATACAAAGGGCGGTGCACACCAGGGGCTGAGGATGAATCAATTGCACCCAGATGTATCTGTCTCTTAAAGATCTACATATACACACACACGTGCATATTGTGATGGTATGCAAGGTGAAGTAGTAGACGGACGCTACCTGATGTCTCGTATGTGTTCATGTGGACTGGATTAAACAGAGTCCGGTCCGGATTTTACCAGCCACCATTACTTATTTTTTGTTTTGTTTGTTTTTAACGTGCAAATCTTTTACCAATAAACCTGGAAAGCCGCCAGATTTTAAAGGTAGTTGCCTGTACGCTGACTATTTTCCTCAGGAAAGTTGATCCCCATGAGCTAATCTCCTACACATGGTGGAGGATGCGGGCATCTTTCCAAGATGGAGGAAATGTTGAAAGCCCTGTTACAAGCCAAAGCAGCTCAGCGGGAACCAACCGCCAGGTTGCAAAGGCCGCTGATACTTAGCGAGAGGAGAGTCCCCAGGCTATCGCAGCACAACAAGCGGCTCAACAGGAGATGAACCCACAGTTTGCGGAGGCCCTGCTGAAGTTAAAAAAGGGGCCCGCACCTCCGGTGACAGTGGAACCAAAGTTTGTACACGCCTCTTACCACATGCAGAAGATGACACCTGCTGATGATGTTGAGACGTATCTCACAACTTTTGAAAGAGTTGCTCTTCATGAAGGATGGCCAAAAGAACAGTGGGCAGGACTGTTAGCACCATTCTTGACCGGTGAACCCCAAAAAGCCTACTTTGATCTGGAACCAGATAAGGCCCAGGACTATGAGACCCTAAAGGCAGAGATATTCGCACGCCTGGGGGTCACCGTGGCAGTGCGGGCCCAACGGGTGCATCAGTGGACCTACCGCAAGCCACCCCGGTCGCAGATGTTCGACTTGGTCCACCTCACCAGGAAGTGGCTACAGCCGGAGACTTTGCCAGGTCCCCAGGTGGAGTGCATGGTCGTGGACCACTATCTACGTGTGCTCCCTGCTGCTTTGGAAGGAGGTCAGTCATGGGGAACCCAAAACCGCCAACCAACTTGTGGACCTCGTGGAGTGATACACTGCTGCTGAGGACTTGTTGCACCCATCTGCGCCCCACTCCAATATATTTAGGGGTGAAAGATTGACCGGCTGACCCGGTAAGACTGTTCCAGGGTTCAGGGGCGTAGGGAAAATTTGATATGACTGCTACAGTTAAAGAGACTGGGCTCTAGACCTGGAGACTGGCCAAAGAAGCCAGGAAGGTCTTGGGAACCCTGGAAAGGACTGGGTATAAAGCACATACAGTGCTCCTTCGCGAAGGATGGCCAAAAGAACAGTGGGCGGGACTGTTAGCACCATTCTTGACCGGTGAACCCCAAAATGCCTACTTTGATCTGGAACCAAATAAGGTCCAGGACTATGAGACCCTAAAGGCAGAGATATTCGCATGCCTAGGGATCAGCATGGCAGTCCGGGCCCAACGGGTGCATCAGTAGACCTACCTCACTGACAAGCCACCCCACTCACAGATGTTCGACCTGTATCTGGGGGTGAAAGTTTGCGGACCCGGTAAGACTGTTCCAAGGTTCAGGGGGGCGGGGAAATTTGATAAGACTGCTATGGTTAAAGAGACTGTGGGCTCTAGACCTGCAGAATGGTCAAAGAAGCCATGAAGGTCTTGGGGACCCTAGAAAGGACTGGGTATAGAGCACATACAGTGCTACCGATGCCATGCATTGGGCCATATTGCTGCAATTGTCCCCTGAATGATGAACCCATACAATGGCTCTTAAAAATAATTTATTGTATCGGGTGGTGAAACGAGGGGAGGACAAGGTGGAACAGCTAGTGGTTCCCAAACCCTTGCACAGGATGGTGCTAGATCTAGTAATGGAGGGACATGTGGGTATGGATAAGACCAGGGAGAGAATAACCCAGAGATTCTTCTGGCCCGGTTTGCATGCAGATGTCAGAGTATTGTGAATCCTGCCCTGAGTGTCAACTCTCTGCGCCGTCACCCCATTTTCGTAGTCCACTTGTTCCACTGCCCATAATTGAAGTGCCTTTCGGGAGAATTGGTATGGATCTTGTGGGACCCATAGTAAAGTCTGCCTGGGGACACCAGCACATCCTGGTAATACTAGATTACACAACCCGCTATCCGGAAGCCATTCCCTTGCAGAACACCTCCGCTAAGACTATCGCCAGGGAGTTGGTCCAGGTGTTTAGTTGGTATCCCTAAAGAGGTCTTAATGGATCAGGGCACCTCGTTTATGTCCCGTGTAACCAGGAATTGTGCAGGTTGTATAAAATCTCCCATCTCTGTACCTCTATCTACCACCCCCAAATGGATAAACTTGTCGAGAGGTTTAATAAAATGCTCAAAAGCATGTTGAAAAAGTTAGTGGAAAAAGGTGGGAGAGATTGTAATATGTTGCTGCCATACCTCATGTTTGCCATACGAGATGGTCCACAGGCGTCTATGGGGTATTCCGCCTTTGAACTCTTGTATGTTAGACTTCCCAGGGGGCTGCTAGATGTCGCAAAAGAGATGTGGAAAGGAGAGGCCACCCCATATATTTCCTTGATGCAAGATCAAATCGCAGCAGTCCTGCCCCTTGTGCGAGAACATATGGAGCGAGCCCAGGAAGCCCAGAGAAGGGTTTATAATCGCGGTGCCAAAGCCCGGACTTTCAACCCCGGAGACAGAGTGTTGGTGTTAGTCCCCACGGTTGAAAGTAAATTCTTAGCAAAGTGGCAGGGTCCCTTTGAGATTAGAGAAAGAGTAGGGAAAGTGAACTACAAAGTTTACTAGCCAGGGAAAAGGAAACCAGAGCAGATTTACCATATGAATCTCTTAAAACCGTGGAAAGATAGAGAGACTTTATTGCTCAAAGGATGGAAAGTGGACCGCGCTGGAACAAGATCCCTCGTTTGGGGATGTCGTCTGTGGGGAGATATGGGTGGATCCCCAATTACCAATGCCTCTATGGGGCGTGATCGGGATACTTCGATGGTGGGCCCTCTTGCGGGGCCTGGGTTGCTACCACTGTAAACGACTTGGTGTGTCGATTCACATACAGGATCAAATCTTGAATAGGAAAGGAGCGCCCGAGACAAGGATGTAAAAGCTGCAAAAGTTGATTTTAATTGGTGTGAAGAATGGTAAAAAGTACCAACGTGTTTCGGGGGTCAAATGCCATCCCCCTTCCTCAGGGCTATTGAAGACAAAGATAAAATAATATATATACACAACAAAGTCACATAAGAAATTTGAATAATGCAAACTATATGTGCATGCATTCATAAGATTTGTGTTAAAAATTAAACAATAATTCATCCATTATTATTTAATAAAACATTAAAAATAAAAAATAAAATTAAATAAATAAAATGAAAAATATAAAAAAAATATATATATAAAAAAAAAAAGGGAAACCTATAGTTGAGCAAGGTGAATGAAATATATGTGAGAATTTCTTTCTATTTTTCATATTGTTCTTTAAAAGTCTTCCTTGGAAAAAGGAAGGGAGGAAAATGAATTAGATTGAGGCTAATATAAGCTTGAAATAGATTAGATTAAATTAGATTGAATTAAAAGTATAAATGTTAGACTATTTCTTTAGGAGCAAAAATAACATAGTGGTGATATTGATACTAGACAATTTAACTGCTTGCTGACCGCCGATCGGCATCTGACGGCGACAAGCTGGCTCTCCTGCGCAAATCGCCGTCATATGACGGCGGCTGCGAGATCGAGCCAGTGAGCGCGCGCTCACTGTGTCAGGGGAGGGTCAGGGAGTGGGTGCGGCGGAGTCGATCTCCGCCGGCCATCCGCGATGCCCCCCCCGGAGTGAAAGAACGGAGGTCCGTGTAAGTAAACACGGATCTCCGTTCTGTGAGGGGGAAGGGCTGTGATCACAGCCTTCCTCTACATGGAAGGTGTGATCACTTCCCTTCCCCAGCTAGGGCAGTCCCCCCACAGTTAGAACACGCCCAGGGAACACAGTTAACCCTTAGAGCCCCCCTGCATGTTAACCCCTTTACTGCCAATGGCATTTACACAGTAATCAGTGCATTTTTATAGCACTGATCGCTGTATAAATGCCAATGGTCCCAAAAAAGTGTCAAAATGTTCCGACATGTCCGCTGAAATATCGCAGTACCGCTAAAAATTGCAGATCGCTGCCATTACTAGTAAAAAATAAATAAAAAAAATAAAAACCCCAGAAATTAATTCTCATCATCCGTAAACGCAACCACTTTTGCGCAAACCAATCAATAAACGCCGATTGCGATTTTTTTTTTTATCACAAATATGAGGAAGAATATAAATCGGCCAAAACCGATGAAAAAAAATGTTTTTTTATATTTTTTTTTGGATTTGTATTTTAGCAAAAAGTAAGAAATGTGGGTTTTTTTGCAAAATTGTCGCTCTTCTTTTGTTTATAGCGGCGATCAGAAATAACGCAGCAGTGATCAAAAACCACCAAAAGAAAGCTCTATTTGTGGGAAAAAAGGACGCATATTTCATTTGGGTACAACGTCGCACGACCGCGCAATTGTCAGTTAAAGCGACGCAGCACCGAATCGCAAAAAGGGCTCTGGTCCTAAAGGGGGAAATCCTTCCGGGGCTGAAGTGGTTAACTGACCTGTTATTCAATCAATTTGGAGATCTGGATGTCGGTCCGTTTGGAATGGAGATCTGTGGGGAAATAAAAGGATCTGTAATCACGGGACCAGCTGGTAGGGATGAATTGCGATATAGACTGCCATCATGAGCTGCGAAGCAGCTTTCATCTGGCTGGTATATATCCAAAATGGACCATCTCAGGACCGGCTAATAGAGATGGATCGCGGTGTGAGGCGCCAGCATGAGCTGCAGAGCAGCTGTCATCTGGCTGGCAGTATCTGGGGATCGAAGTGTGCAGGTCTAGGGGTGTCCATGAAGCGAGCGCTTCGCTGGATGCCGAAGCGGCGCAGCTGTCTGTTCTCAGACAGCGCGCCTACTTAGTGTCAGGAGGAGTGGATGGTCGGACGAGCGGGAGAACCGCCGTCTGCCGACACAGTGGGTCTGGGTGCCTGTTTCGCGGAGAGGACCCGGTGGGGAGGGGTAAGGAGGGGTAATGGTCATGAAGGGAGCCACTAACCTGTTGTGTGTTCAAAAAGACATCCTCGAATAGGGATGCTTCTGGAGCCCCATTTATGGGACGGGTGGGTAGGGCTGGGAAAGTTGAAGGGAAGTCCCGGGCTGAACCTGGGGGTGGACCTGAGTAAACAACTATGAGTGTTCCTCAAAGGACAGAGGTGAAAACATGAATAAATTATTGAATGAAAATGATGAAAAGAGTGTGGCCCTGAAGTTGCAGGGGAATTATGAATCCTCCTTTTTTTTTTTTAATATATATTTTTTATTTTATTTATTTAATTATTTTTTTTTATTTTTAACGTTTTATTAAATAATAATGGATGAATTATTGTTTAATTTTTAACACAAATCTTATGAATGCATGCACATATAGTTTGCATTATTCAAATTTATGTGACTTTGTTGTGTATATATATTATTTTATCTTTGTCTCCAATAGCCCTGAGGAAGGGGGATGGCATTTGACCCCCGAAACGCGTTGGCACTTTTTACCATTCTTCATACCAATTAAAATCAACTTTTGCAGCTTTTACATCCTTGTCTCGGGCGCTCCTTTCCTATTCAATATTTGAGAGAGACTTTATTGGCAGTGCCCACTCCTCAAGAAGACAGGCTATTCATGACTCCGGACAGTCCTTGTTACTGACACAACAAAATTGCATTACGGAATTTATAAGTAAAAATAGAGATTTTTTTCTCTCCCCTACTGGGACTGACCACCATACTACAACATGACATAATTACGGAACCAGGGGTCCGCATTAATGTAAAACCCTACAGGATACCTGAGGCTAGACGGGAGGCGGTGGCGAAGGAAATAAAAACTATGTTGGCGTTAGACGTAATAGAGGAGTCCCACAGCACCTGGTGGAGCCCTATAGTGCTGGTCCCAAAGCCCGATGGCACTATCAGGTTCTGTAACGATTTCAGGAAGCTCAATAACGTGTCTAAGTTTGACACATAACCGATGCCACGGGTTGGTAAACTTGTGGACAGGTTGGGAGATGCCTGGTACATAACAACCCTAGACCTAATTAAGGGCTACTGGCAGATCCCCTTAACAGAGTCAGCAAAGGAAAAAACTGCCTTTTCTACCCCCCAGTACAAGCGAATGCCGTTTGGTCTGCATGGGGCCCCTGCATCCTTCCAGAGAATGATGTATAAAACTTTGAGGCTGCATCGCCCCTAGGCAGCCTCCAATTTGGATGATGCAGTCATCCACAGTCCAGATTGGGAATCGCATCTGCCCTGAGTACAAGCAGTCATAGATTCTCTTAGGGTAGCAAGTTTAACAGCCAATCCAAAAAAGTGTGCCATAGGCCTGGAGGAGGCCAAATACCTTGGGTATGGTATTGGTCGGGGTCTGATCAAGCCCCAGACCAATAAGATCGAGGCAATTCAAGGGATGCCCTCTCCCGGGTCCATTGTATGGTTGGGACAGTTGCTCAGCTACAGGGGCATGAGCAGAGGGGGAGGATATGTGACGGTATGCTAGGCAAATTGGTAAACGGACGTTACCTGTCGCCTCGTATGCGTTCATGTGGACTGGATTAAACAAAGTCCGGTCCAGATTTTACCAGCCACCATGGCAGGGCTGGTTCCGGTCTGGAGTTGGTGGCCCACTGGAGTCCACCAGCAGGTGGCTTCAATAATCAGGAAGAGATCTCACTTGAGCTCTGACCTGGAACTCAGAGAGGGACTCGAGGGAGCTCTGTGTCTGTTTGGACTTTAAAAGACATTTTGGCTTATGTTTTGTGGGTGTTGGGGGCCAGCCCCACACCGTATAGTGAGGAAACTATACTGTTTAGTTTAGCGTCAGACTTATTTTCTGTTTTGTTTGTTTTTAACCTGCAAATCTTTTACCAATAAACCTGACAAGCCGCCAGATTTTAAAGAAAGTTGCCTGTACGCTGACTATTTTCCTCAGGAAAGCTGATCCCCACGAGCTAATCTCCCACAATATGCATACATGGATGCCCATTGATGTAAACGTTCATGTGTAGGAGCCTGTATGGCAACTGTGGTATGACACATGCGTAAGGAGGATTACACTTCCATTCTAATTGGAAAAGTGGCTCTGTTGGCATTGGGGTGAATGCTATAGATAAAGAAAATAGCTAATGCCTATTTTGAGGATGAAGTTGGTGTGAGGGGAGAGGAGTGCCAATATTTTATGTACAAATAGTGGAAGGTCCTCTAATGGCATCCTAATGCTAGACATACAGTATATGCATGAATATACACATCAATAAACACACATCTGGATATGTATAGGCATGTGTATGGCATGACTAGGAGAACCGTAAACTTACTATAACAGAGTCGTATAAAGATGGAGGTGAAGAGGGACAACTGTTGTTAGTATACCTGAAAATTTAAGGAGAAGAGTTATGTCATGTCTGTGGCTGGTAAACAGGCGGATATAACAGTATGTTGTAATCACTGACAACTATAACAGAGTATGAATTTCCAACTGCTAATTCAAGCCTCTGAGAGACAGACAGCTTTCAATCCTCATTCAAGCCCCTGGGAGACAGGCAGCTTATAAAATTGTTCGGCCACAGGGAAACCCTGAGGAATGATGGCCTCAAAATAACCCAGACTTTAAGATCTTTAGTGGATTTGTTATGATGTTCTGAAATTAAACGGCGGATGTTCCCCAAAGCGCTTCTGCGGCAAATTAAAGTCTTGTAGTATTGTTTAGGTGATTTCTAGAATTTCAGACCCAATAAAACTCCGGTAGTAAGGAGTCCCAAAGGGACACCGGCTTGTTAAAATATTCGACGGACAGAGGGTCCCCGAACTTACTCCTAACTTTCGACAGACAGAGAGTCTCCGAACTTAATCGTCAACCTTTAAGTATGAGACAATATCAACAGTCACTAATGTTGTATGACAATATAGGCGGACAAATGGTCGGTGTCTGTACTGTATTGAGAAGAGGAATTTAAAAGTCCATATGATTGTTGTCAACAGGGAGAAGTGGAGGT